>OY728145.1:335257010-335707695 GCA_963277665.1 Viscum album | reverse complement strand
TAATTTCTCCAAGGATTTTTCTTTTAATATTTCTTAATGTCTTAATTTATTATAATGGTGTGTACCAATGATTATATTTTAATTAAGTAATATTTATAATGGGTTCATCTTATTGGGTGATATTTTATGAATATTTATGAACATTATAATATTGGTTTCATGTTTTTTAAAAATAATTATGGGATGGGAAATAGAATTTCAGATGGTGAATTTTTTATAAACCTAATTTGGTATATTATTTGTAAAAATTTTCACATTTAAAGAGTGTTTTTTAATAAAATTATGGTTATTATAAAAAATTTTCAGACAAAATTTTATGTTTTTTTGAAAATAGATGAGAATTCATGTAATGTTTTCAATGGTTGATAGTTTTCAAATTCTACTCTAGAATATTTTCAAAATTAAAGTGTATTTTCATATAATGTTTTTAATTAAATAGTAATGAATATTAGATTTTAACTCCTAATAGAGTTATAAAATGAATTTTCTAAAATTTTTCAAATGATGTTTCTTAAAGCATGTGTGATTTTGGGAAATTAGATTTTAGAATCCTTTTAAAATGTATATTGTTTTAAAAGATGAAATATTTTCACAATGATTTTTATTAGTGAATTATTATAAAAGGTTTAATCTTATTTTTTTTCTATATTTGTGTTATTATTTTTGAGATATGAATGGTTTGAGTTCATTCCCTATGTGATTTAGAGTCTACCTTAAGGAAAGGACGAGAATGAGCATTGAATTTCCATCTCTAGGAATGATATTTAGCATGTTTTATATCATTATTGGATATGAAACTTCATGTTAATGACTCTTAAAAAACTATTAATATTGTGTAAAATGTTTTTATCTCAACTATGTTTCATAATGTTGTGCCTTAAGAATTATTCAAGATGATTCTTCTCGATGAATTTTTTCTTATAATTTCTCAAACAAGACCAGAGATCCCAGGTTATATAGTTGGGTTGATTAGTGCAAGTATTCCTAGAGTCTTGTTATTTATCATATGAAGAGGACATCTCTCATGTGTTTCAATATAAAAATTTAGTCCATCTTCAAAATATTGTAAATTGAATTTATAGAAATTAAGTGATGGGAGTAGTCCAAATTCATATGATGAATTAATTTAGAGTTTTTTATCAATGTTTTTGGAGAATTTGGATTTTTTATATGGATTTCACATGGTGCGTTATTTGGGTACCTCTTGGTTTCTGTTTTTGTGAGCATTAGTTATTTTTTGATGTTGTTTCCTAGGTATCAAATTCTTTATGATCTTTCAGGATTATGTGTTTTTAATGATGGATGTGATGATATTTATTATTAATGAAAGAAAATGGAATAACATTTGGGTGTTTTTATATAATTAGGATAAGTGAAATAGTACTAGACTATATGAGCTAGATAGTGTGTGGCCAGAAATTGATTGGGGTCCACCATGATCTGGTTGTTGGAGTTGGTACACTAAAAACCAACTTATTTTTTGTTATGATAAACCTATATTCATTAGATGAATATTAATAAACTCTTTATCACATCAATATTTTTCTTCTGCATAACATATTATATGATACTGTCCTAAGAATAGCTATTGCACTAAAAGGTCATAGCGGATCCCTGTTTTGATGAGAACCTGAAAGTGCCATGACACTATTTTTAAATATATGTTCTATGTCAGAAAGATATCATTTGAAGGTAAAAAAATGATACATGCTATCAGGGGTGGGGACTCATGAAACTTTTAGGAACCTTCTTATGGTATGCACCCTTGGTAATATACTAGAGGATATTATAAGAACAAGACCCAATAGTAGGAAATCCATATTCATGAGTTTCATTGTATGTTCCTATATGTGGATGTGTGTATTGTTACTTTAACTTTAACAATAATGTTAATGGGTATTATCAATAGTGTACTTAGATGTATTGATGAAAACCACGATGAAAGATGTTTGCGGTGAGGTAGGATATGTTGGGTGCATCACAACTAATATTTCATTAATTAATAATGCAAGAAATTATTTTTCACTTCTACAAAAGTAGATATCTCATGCCCATTGATGGAAATCATATAGCCTAACTCAATCCATGTCCATGGTTTTCACTATGCAGTTTCAATTCTAGGAAGTCAAAGAATGAAAAATCGAGCATATGGGTTGATGGAAATTGCATGTAACCGTATTGATCGGGGATATCAGAAAAGAGGGATTATATTACATGGTAAGCATTTGTATGAGGTGATATCTCATTATGACATCAACTAATTTCTCTTGGGTTCCTTAACCCATTTCTATACAGTAATCATGGACCTTAGACAAGCCTGCCTTATGCCAATGAGAAAGAGGACTAGAGGGTCACACATTATGTATAGCCAATATCTTGGTTAAATAATTTATTTATTTAACAAGTTGAGTAAATATTATTCTCGGTTGCAGTTTAATAATTATTTAAGTATTCTTGATCACATTTATTTTTTTGGTAGTTATTCAAGAGAATATATTGCATTTGGGATATTTATTTATCGGTGAATAATGCAGTTATATTTATTTAATAAATAAATAGTCATTATTTAAAGCCCGGTAAATATTGAAGAGGATTGGCAGAAAAAGTTATGGGTATTATGAGAAATAATATTAAATATTATTTGGTTAAATAATAATTAAATATAATGTGAAAGTTTAGAAGATGTCATGGAAATAATAGAATTTATATTATTATTTGACATGGGTTTTTCAGATGGAATAATAGATTATGTAAATACACATGTACTAATTATTTATTATTACCTGGTGAATTAAATTCATTAAGAACATTTCATGGAAATAACATCAATTCTATTATTATTTGACATGGGGGTTCCACATATAATAATAAAATAAGTCATGACACCTGTGATATATATTTATTATTACCTAGTAAATTAAATTCCTCGTTATGCTATTATTCTCTATATATGCCAAGGAGTCATTCCATCAGTTAACAAATTGTTATGTGCACAACATCCTTGGAGAAAAGATCTCAAGTCTGGAGAAATCATCTCTCTCCATGAATTCTCTCAAATAACGAGAAAGATCCTCCACCATTAGATCAAGGAGAATTCTTTGGAAGCGATTCTCAAGGTGATCGATGGCGGGCAACGCAAGCACAAGGATATTCCACGCTACCCAGAGACACCTTTAGTGATATTTGGAGATATGTGGAGCATGTGTGGATCACCACTAGATGATTCATGTCCTTGGATTCTACATCAGAATGAAGCTACCCCTCAGACCCATGTTCAGACTCATCAATAAAGAAAGAATCACATTAGAGGTAATTATATAATTTAATTAAATTATTTATAACAAAATATGTTGATCCTCTCTTCTCGGTTCTAGGTTATCTCCTTCGTCTTTTATCATTGATTCAATTCAATGGATTCTGGCATTCATCATCATATTGATCATGGGTTAATCATCAATTATGGAAATTTACAAAGTTGGATACACACCCATCTTGTGCTTCCGTTGTGCCTGGAACCTACACTGGTGTTATGGGTACAAGGTCATAGGTTACCCTCTCCTTCTATTTTATGACCCAAGGATAGATTCATATCATTCCTTATTGAGGAATGTTTCTGTTAAGAATATCCCCCTCCGTTTTTATTATATAAAGTGTTAATTGACGGTTGACCCCATATTATGGTCGATTAGATATTTATTGGTTGGAACTCTTTATTATATTTTAAAGTGCTTCTTAAGTGGTGGTTTTTGGTTTATAAATAGTTAATATTTCAATTAGGATTTCATGGTGTTGTGGATGTTTCAGTGATGTTTTTCTATTTAGTATATATATCCTTTATCTCCTCTTTTTTAAATTAATCGTAAATGTTGGGTTGTAAAATCCCATGTTTTGGATTCATTGAAATTTCCCAAATGAAATTGAGTTTTTCTATTTAGTGGACATGTAAAATTATCAACTTGGATTTAAAATGTAAATCAAATATTTGGAATAATTATATATGTTTTTATATAGGTTTAAAGGAACTAGATGTGTCTCAGGTGTTCAGACTAGTTTCAGGAATGTCAGGACTGAAAACATCTTTTTCATGAGAAATATACAAGGGTCCACTATTAGTGTATAATTAGTGCTAACCATGTGGTACAACTATGCAACCAGTTTTGTTTAGAGACATAGTTTGTTTAAATGGTTAAACCCTTATAAAAATAATTTAGCTTATTTTATTGGAGATGAGGGTATTGTATAGTTTGTTCTAACCATGCAAGAGGATTTTCATGGCCATGTGAGGTTATCTGTAGAAAAATATAGAGGGGAGAGCATGGGTTGTGCTAGGTTTGGAAAACAATGTGCCTAGCCTGCATTGTTAGAGACACAATGAAAGTTTCACAACATGGTGGGAATATGGTTATCCAAACATATAGCCCAACCATGTGGCTCATTAATGATCTAGAATTTATGGGGTTTCCCCTTCATCCTATCCTTCTTCTTTTTTCCCACTCATTCCTCCCACGCACAACTGCTGCTCGACCACTCTATAGACTCTCCTCTTGGAATACATGGGTATACCTCATATGGTGTCAAAAATATTCACGTTTGGTTATGTTTTATGCATATAAATTAGTCTAAAAATCCTCCTCCACCTTTTCTTCTTTTATCTTTCCACCTTCGGTGCTATCTTAATGAAATCTAATTCTCACTATTTTTAGGGTGTTTTACTATTTCATAGATTTATGTCAAACCAGATTGAATCAAAGATTTATATTTGATTATTGGACTATACTAGTCATGAGTTATATGGTCTCATTATTATTCCCCTAAAAAAAATTTGTTTATAAATTACACTATTGTACTACACATCAAATTTTCTATTCTTTAATCCTAAAACATAAACTAACCTTAATTCATTTCCTAATTAGAAACCAAGATCCTTAGTTTGAACCATTCACTTGATTAGTGGTTTGTGAGTTCAAATATTTTCACACATTGTTGTGTTTTATTAGTGGTCCTTTTTGTCCATTGACTATAATTTAACCTAGAAGGAGTACTAATTAATTAATGGGGAATGGATTTATTAAAATTACAAATGGATATGTGTACTTTGTTAGAACTCTTAAATAATTATATTTAAATGAATGAATCTCATGGATAATCGAATGTACTATTAACAGACAAATTTAAATGGGATTTAATGTTAGTGGTAATGATATACACATGGCCTGTATTAATAAATGAATGAAATGATAGACCAATCACACTTGATAAATTTGTAGTTGCATGGACCTTCCCATGACCCTATAAATTTACTTATAAATGGATCAAACCAAATTTTATAATATAATTGTGGTATGGAAAACCTATAGAAATGGGCTACATTAATTATTATAATTAGATTTAATTGACCAAACATGATGAGTCATATCATGTAATGGATATATATATCTCGAGGCCCATTCTTAATTATTAAATGTTTGTTACTATTCATATTATATGATTTATGATACTTGGGAATGGTGTCCCATTAATATGATAATTGGGAATTTAATCCATGTTTATTCATAATAATGGAATATCTCTTGAGTTATTATACTTGGTCATGAATACCATGTTAATTCATGGACGTTGCGATGTGGTATCAAAGGTAATTTTATTTTTTCATGATATTCAAGACTAGTATAAAGGAGACTGTGAATGTTTCCACACTTGGTAATAGTCGTGTTTGGGAGTGATCACCCCATGCATGAAAAAAATAAAAAGTGTCCAGGGATGAAATTTTTTCTTGTGTTGCTCGTTGTAACATTTTAATGTTATTTCACACCAATTGATTGATGAAATTTCTATGAATTAATAATTTATGATATTTATGGTATTTTACCCTTGGATTCGTATGGTAATGAAGTATTGTTACATGCATCATCATAGTCTTGTAGAGATTCAAATTTTATTCATATCCATGCCATATAAGTTACATTGCTTGATTGCTTGAGACATGTTGGATGTGCTAGTTTGATTAGTTTTTCTGCTTGTTTATATACCTTAATTAGTTAGTTATTCAACATGATTTTATGTATAACATGATTCAGTTTGTTTCCTTCTCACATGAATTTATTTACTACTATTTGATATCTTTTTTTGTAAATAATTATGGCATAATATTGGTTATTAAAGGATCAGTATTAACCTAAATGATATTTTCTCATATAGCTTGATAGTTTCACCTTAAAAAACTAATAAATACATGTTTGAGTTAGGGACCATTGGTATCATGGTAAGAATCATTTATTTATTTTATTAAATTGTTTATAATAATAGTTTAAAAGGTTTATGGGCCATTATAAATTTGGAAGGTTAAACCATATCATCAAACAATTACATATGAACTTTCTATATTATGAAATCAAAGAATAAAAACCTTATTATAGGTATATAAATTCCAATTGTAACTTATAAATGAAATTACATTTATAAATTGGGAATGGTGATGCATTTAATGTAACCATAATATGTTATAAATTGAAATAATGACTGATAATTTCCAACTTTATGAAGGCTATTGCCTACATAATTTGGGCATGATGACCCGTATAACTAAATTATTGAATCAAAAATTGGACCCAAGTGGGTTGGTTGGCACATGATGTTTATGAGACAGATCGGAATTCACCCAAGTAGGTTATTCTTTATAGGATATGATTATGTGATAAACCAATTGAGGGTGTTTTTAAACCTTGAATGAAATCATGGGACCCTCATAGGTCGCCTTATTCTTTTTTAAATGAATTGGTACTTGAATGCATGGAGGATATGGTTATTCTAAATGGGATGGTTAATTAAAGTCTCTACAACCACTTATATTATGTTACATATAAGTGTATAATGATACATTACATGATTCATACCTTCTTATTAATAAAATAGCTATAATATAATTTTGATCTATATTTATATGAGTCTTCGGTTTACTAAAATTCTAATAAAAACCTAAAGGGTGTTTCCCTTTATATATTGGAATTGAAATTTGATTAATGTGAGAAGTGTTTTGAGAACCTTTTGGATAAAAAAATGGGTAAAGAGGAATTTATAAGATGAATTTCGTTATTATGATAGGATTTTATCTTAATAAATTATGCATAAAAGGAAGTTTGATATAACTTGCCTATGTGTCTTGTTGTGTTAGATGAATGAAGTATCTGGAACTTTTTTATATGGGTTTTACTTTATTTTCTTTAAAATGAGGCTATTTAATGTTTTAATAAATATTTTTTTATGAAATCTCTTGAATAAAACCTTTTAGTGGTGTTCTTATCCTAGACCATCATGTAAGGAATTAGTTGAATGTTTCCATGTGAGATGCCTAGAGAAGGAATGTGGAAATTACCCTTAGATATGCTTGACCATGCTATTATGTTGACCTATAAATTAGGCCATTGAACTTATTTACCTTTTATGGTGTAACCTAGTCATATTTTTAGCATTTTTGCCTTAGTAAGGGGTTATCCTGATTTTGAAAGCACCCTAAAAACTTAAATCCTTGGTGAATGCTTGTGAACCCTTTCAGTCATCAGGTTTCGTTTAGGTGTCGGTTGTGCCAAGTATGACACTTTGATTCTAAAAACACACAAAAGAAAGTTTGGTGGTCATTTGATAATTTTATCCATGTTAAGAGCATGAAAATCATGTAATTCTATAGTTTAGTGGGTTAGACATTCCTAAGGCATGGTTGGCCGCTTTGTTGCTTGTGTGATCTTTAATTTTCAGAAATGGGAAAATCGGGAGGTCATCAGTTGCATTAATAGTCATATGGGGTAATATTAATCTGGAATAAATATTTTTTACATACCATTAGATACTGGGATACATAGGGTCGATAGGAATATGGATAGTTTTAAATGATGTGTGATTGTATTGGTATAAACATGGGGTAGTTCATGTTAATACATATGGTACCCATCAATGTTTTTATGTTGTGTAATGAATAGTATTTATTTAGTGGAAATTATTAAGCTTCATGTTATTATGTTACATTCATAAGTCATATATATAGTATAATTACCAATATATATAGGTATGTTGAGTTATTTCAGTGCTAGGGGAAAACATTGAAAATCGAGCAGGTGTTGTAACATTGTTGATCAGTTTAATTTTGGCTTATATAGTTGATTCTAATAATATTAATGAGAGTAGATCAAGAGAGTGTCACATGTATTTATTGGTTAATATAATCTTGTCTATTTTTAAGTGGCTAGTTTCCTTCTATTCTTTAGCGAGTTCCTATAAAGAGTGAGTTGGCCATGTCTAGAAACTATGTTCAGTGATGCCGGAAGAATACACCATTAAAATGTATCTATTATTTTTAAATGGTGACTATGATGATTCTAAGGTAGGGAGCATCACATCAAACATTTTTATCATTCCTTTCCATGTAGAGTGAGCGTAACTATAAAATCCCCTTTTGGAGTGGTCACACGCCTTATAAAATCCCAAGAGGTGAGTAATTCGAGATTTTTATTCCCTAAGATGATAAATGAGATAAGTCCCAGTTATCATTATGGGTGGATTCTAGATGCTTTGTTTAGGATCAGGGTTCATGGGAAACCCGGAGAGAGTATAGCATCTCAAAATCATGTTGGTTCTTTCAGGGAAGAACTATAATGAAAACGGTTTTTTGTGTACTAATCCTTTGTATAAATTGTGAGTCACAGTTGGACTATGGTGGGGATTTTTGAAACAAACACAAAATTACTCAGTAGTGGTGGTATAATATTTGGTTAGTGACAATGCGTTAGTACGTTCATCTAATCATTCCAAAAAAAATTTGGCTAGTGAAGATTATAATATTCTGTTTATCTCTATTTGGATATAGTTGGTTGCAAACCACGTCAAACACTTTTTTTTGTAATAACAGGAGTGTCTTAGGTCTCACTAATAATCATGGTATCCTCTTACTATTCAATTGTCTTTGTAACAATCATTATCCTTATCTTTAATTTGTCTAGGATACACTAAGAGGGCATCGATTATATGTTGAGATATTAAAAAAAGAATTGAACACCTTGTTGGCTCGATAAATAGACTCCTATTATAGTTGTGTTATGGTAGTATGGCTAACCATAGATTTGTGGAAATTCCTAACTAATATATATTAAGGTCTTGGATGGACCCATGGACACAACCGATTCTTTTCCTCTATTTACTGGTGAAATACCACTATTGGGCTCAACCAGTGTTCTTGATACATAGACGTCTCGACTATGAATTATTATCTCACTGGTAAACTACAGATAATGGACTACCTTGGATGATTTATTTTTTATTCTTGTAATTTATTCTGAGGTTTTATTGGGCTATGGTTGGGCTCAGATTTTATGTTCCATGTGTGAAAATCCAAGATTTCTAGATCAACATCACACCTACATTTGTGTTGTTATATGAGAAAACAAATAAATTCTTGGTTTTATGTGTCATTAGAATCTGGTTTTGGGATTCAATATTATAATAGGTATAAACACTAGTATTACCTAGAGTAGAGGTTTGGTAAATAGGTTTTAGATTCATAAACTACTAAAGAGAAATATTTTTTAAAATAGTAATATGATAGTGTCATGAAATTCTTTCCTATTTGTTAGTTTTATTTGATCATTTAGAAACCACATTAGGCACGTCATCTGGATGACATAAGATCAATGAAAATATCGGTAGAGTATATTCATTCCTCAACTAACTAATACATGTTATTGGAGAAATAGACTATTCAATCAGATTATAATTGTGCCAAGTGCATCATTAAAATGATAAGGGCATGCTTAAATAGGAAATTCCAAGTGCTGAAGTACTATAACTCAAAATTGGAAGTTCTAAGTTAGAACATATGGTGGTGAATTCCATTGACTGGTTGGTGAATGATTTTATTATTTGATCATTTCTTGGTTAGATAGTCTTCAGTAATTGTTTTATTGAGGTTTTAGTTCTGTTTATGAGTGTTGGATCAGGATTCGGTGGTTTAATTGGCGCATTCTTAAATTGATTCTTAGAGGTGTGTTCAGTGTTTAAAAACTCAATGCATCCATTTGAGAAAGGTATCATTTACCAAGTAGGTGGTGTGTTGTTTTTTTATCCCCAAAAGATGGTTTGATAGTTTATAAGGTGGTAACATTTTAAGATCTCACATTTTTGTACTATTTCTATTTCTTAAATGAATTTGGGATTTTCCAATTGGTGGACAGGTTGAATTATAAACCTAGCTTTAGAATGTAAATTCAAGATTTGGAATACATAATAAAATTGTTTTTTTGGTATGTTTTTAAGTATCAAGAAGAGTATTAGGTATTAATATGTGTTTCGGTATCCTTGGGCTCAAAAAAACATAGTTTTGGGAGAAATTACAAGGGCACATGGTTGGCACACAGTTAGTTATAACTGTGCATCATAACTATGTAGCCTATTTTTTATATGAATTTTTTAAAACTATGTGACCCTTTGGGTAAACCACGAACCCCTATTCAGGGGAGATAATGGGGTCAAACGCTTTGTTATATTCGTATAAGAGGATATGCATGACCACGTGAGGTTGTCTATAGAAAATTATAGAGGGGTTCACATAGGCTGCACATGGTCTAGAAAACCATGCACTTGACCACATGGTTAGTTCCCATGAGGAAGTGGCACTACACATTTGGTTAGAGAAAATATGTGACCAAACTATGAGGATCATTAACAGGATGGAAATTATGGTTTCCCCCTCCATCCTATTTCATTCATTCCTCTTTTTTATCCCTCATTCCTCCCATGTACATTAGCTTCTTGACCCCTCCTTGGGATCTCCTCTAGGTATCAATGGATCTCCCTCATACTGTGTCTTAATAAATCATCACTAGTTGTGTTGGATGCATATTGATAATTCTATGACTCCTTCCTCTTCTTTTTGTTTATATCACCAACTTTAGTCTTCTATTCATTCAGAATAATTAACCATATTTTATGGTTTTTCCCATATAATTGATTTTTCTCAAACCAGTTTGAATCAAATATTGATATTGGATGATTGGAATATAATTATAATGAGGTAGTCAGTCTCATGATTTTTTCCTTAAAGTCTCATTGTTTATAAATTACATGATTGGGAAACAAAACTAATTCTCTATGTTTTTCTCCTAAAATGTGAAATAACCTAAATTAATTGTCTAATTAGAAACCTAGATCCTTCATTAAGCTCATTCATATGATTGGATGTTGGGGACCTCAAATTCTTTCACCCCATGGGTGTGTCCTATTAATGTTTTGTATTGTCAACTGACTTTAATTGACCATAGAGGGATAATTTACTAATTAATGGTGAATTAATTGTTTAAATTTACAAATGGACATGTGTACATTCTTAAAACTACTAAAAGCATATATTTAAATGGATGAATGGAATGGATAATATTATGGCATATGAAGTGACTGGTTAAAATAGGATGGAATGTTAGTAGTAAAGTTCTACACTTAGCCCATATGAATAATTGAATGAAATACTTGAACCGCCATACATGAAAAATAGGTAATGTAATGGACCTTCCCATGACCCTCTAAAATTACTTATAAATTGAACATCCCCAATTGTATAATCGAATAATTGTATGGAATTATTATGTACATGGACCTTATTAATTTTTATAATTTGTTTGAACTGACTGAACCTGATGATTCATATCTTGGCATTGATATATATATATATATATATATATATATATATATATCGTGTCCCATGGTTAATTATTAAATGTTCACACCTATTCAGATTATACGAATTGTGAAACTTGAGAATGTCTTTACATTAATGTGATACTTGGGCATGGATTCCTTATTTATGCATGGTCATGATGTACCTCAAGAATTATTATACTTTGGCATAGATTACTTATTTATATAAGGGCATGGGGTCCCTTATATATATTGTGATACATGAGAATGGTGTCCCATATATACATTGTGATATTTGGGCATGAAAACCCTAATAATTAATGGGAATTAAAACCCTATTTATTCATAGTAATAACACCCCTTTATGAATTGTGTTATTTTGGAATGGCATCCCCTATTGATTATTATTTTCAGGAAAGGTTTCCCTTGTCATTTTGTGAGATTTTAGTGACTATTCATGGATGTCTAGGTTAATCTTGAGGTCCTGAAAAGTCATAGTTTCTATATATATATATATTTGGAAATAAATATCATTAAAAATTTAGTCCATATGTATACATACATACCAATATATATATATCAATACTAAAACTTACTATGGGGTATCCCATCTTAGGCTGAAGTGGGTATGGTCAGTCATGCACCATTTTAGAGACTCAAGCCCAAATTTTTTTATCATTATTTATTTACTAACTTATTAGCATAACTTCACACATTTTTTATACTCACGGATTGAATAGCATTAAACACCATTGGTGGTGGACTTCTGATTTTGTCTCATGCCTTCTAAAGGCATCCATTACATTGGGGTACCCGAACAGACCTCATAGTTTTAGGTTCGGGTTCATAGATTATTCTTGCATTGTTACATTGTATATGGGAGATTTTGAGAAAAATAATGATCTAGAGCTTAGGATGCTTATGGAGATAACCTTTGATACTTTTTTCATTTTTTATGCCTTGTGTGTCTGTTTCAATCTATGTCTTCTTACCTTTAATTATTTACCTGACATCATTCTGTACAAACTATTATTTATGGATATTTCCATTAAATATTATTATATTATTCTGATAAATTATTCATCTTCTTAAACTATTATTATATATTACTTACCATTATTCCATTATGATCATGATGGTATGGTATCCCCACTATACCATATTTGGACTCTAACTTCTAGTCATAAGTCTCTTGAATATGAGTAGGAATGCTTTATTTTACGTGGTCAATCATCTTGGGGAACCATACTAGTGTCTCCCATGTAGATATATTACATGGGTAGACATATTCTAGGTCTCTATTTTCATAGAAATCCATTTTATATGGTTATGAATTAGTTATTTTTTTAGGTTTCTTTATGATTGAGGATTTAATCGATTTATTCTAATGAGTAATATTATGTATTTTATTTTCTTCTCCTAGAATCATTCTGTAGATTTCCCCACTCTTCCACCCCTTATGTTCAAGTGTATAACTTTTGAAGTTTCATTTCTTCTACATTCAAACATGTATTTTTAGGGGAATAAAGTGCAATGGATAGGAATATTTTGACACATCCTTGTCACTTTTATTGTATATATCATATGATTTTGTTTTATTTTATGTTTTTAGGTGGGGTTCTTATTTTTTAAGTTGTTTTGACATTATGAAGTGGTGATTAATGTATGGGTGACCGCACCACATCATGGTCATGTGATCTATATGAATGGTGTTTTTCTAAATTGATAAAATGACCAGATCACCTTATAAATAAGGAATTTCATTTTTGGTTACATTTTATGGTGGAATATGTGGGGCTTTTAATGACTAAAATAGTCACCCTTCTATGTGTTATGGTCAGTTTTTAGTATGAATTTTGATAGTACCTTGGGGAGATTTGTGTTTTGGTTCTCAATATATCTTGTAGTCAAAATCCATATCCAAAAAACCTAGTATAAGAAAACCATACAAAGGTGGATGGTAATTTTGGGCTACCTTGGAGTTCACCATGATGTAGTCCACATGGACACATTATGGTGTGTTTATGACCATATTGAGTCTTTAAAGGTATAATTTAATTCATGTTATCACTAAAATTAATATGATTCTATCCATCCTACACATTCATTTTTTGGAAGTCAGTCACGGGGGAGCCATAGAAGATCTATCTCATTTTATAAGCCTCCAAGCCTCATTTATCATTAGTTTCAAGTGGAATCTGAATTTTGGCCATACTTTCCTCTTTTATTTTATTATCCTTCTATTTCCTCATAATATTCCCTCTTTTGTGAAACCTAATGGCCATGGTGGTTGAATTTGGTGTATGTAATGCTTCTAATCAAGTAGCTTTGGTTCCCAAAGTCTTGAAAGGGTTATATTTTTCCTCGATTTAGATTCCTCTGTTGAAGATGACTTGTCTCCAGAGATTGAGGTATGTTTCATTTGAGAAATTTCTTTTTTTTAGAAAATTCAGGAAATTATTGGGATTTATAAATTGATTTATTATCATGTTATGCATATGTATGAGGCTCTTGAGATGTTTATAAATTTTTTTCATGGCTTTATATACTTATAATAGTGGATTTTCAATGGATATTTAGTAATTTATATTTAACAACGTTTTTTGTATACCAAGCACTTGTCAAAATGTCTATGAGGATCTTTTGAAGTGTGTTTTACAATAATTGAAGGGTTTTAGTCCAATATTTATTTATAATGGAAGTAACCCATATTTAAGAGTTT
Organism: Viscum album; assembly: GCA_963277665.1. NCBI lineage: Eukaryota > Viridiplantae > Streptophyta > Magnoliopsida > Santalales > Viscaceae > Viscum > Viscum album. The sequence goes on along the minus strand of OY728145.1, from coordinate 335,693,297 downwards.
TTACATTTTAAATAAGTGTTTAGTTTTTAATTTATTTTTATAGAAATAAATTTTTAAAAATTGTTATACTGTATATATAATGTGATTTAACCATATTTATTTTCAAATGATATTTTTATCTTGATAGTAAATGTTTAAAAAAATTCTTATTTGGTATTTATTAAAAATACTTCCATGGTATAGATGACATGGATGATTTTCTTTCATAGTTATCCAAAATCTTTTTATCGAATCGACTGGAAATTTTCAAAATGATTTTTTGAATATTATATACCATAATTTTTAGCATATTTGTTTCATGTATTATATATGAATTTTCCCTTTTTTATTGGAAGATAATTAAATTATTAATTGTTTCTTGTATGAATGTGAATGAGGCTATTTCATGCCAGGGTTTGGAGGAAACATGAGTTTATTATTTATGAATTTTGATATATGTGATGATTATGGGTTGCATTATTGTCACTCAACTCTATTTGAGTTTTATCATGATATCCCTATGTACCTAAGTATAAGTTAAAAATTCATGTAAATTATTATATTTATCAAACAATACCTAGTGAGATAAGAAGTTGAACCTTATTAGGGGTTTGTATTATACTCTGTGAGACCATAAAGGGAAGCTGAATGGGATATTATACAAATGAAAAAGATCTTAGTGATCCAATTAGCCTGGGACTGTATTGTTTTATATTAAAACCTACTGAGTATCCCCTTATTCCAAGTAGTGTTGATGATTCTTTTGTGGGATCCCCACTACATGGTGTGTTTTTATACTCTAGTTATTTTTTGGTTTTGTTGAATCATTTACATTATTATGGATCTTGATATTTTTCCTCTTAATATGATGGTTCCCACTATTTATATTTTTTTCATTTATGTTATTATTTACTATTGAATCCTTTTTGGAGAAAATTTTATATCTCTAAAATGTTTTAAAATAAGTAAAATGATTTTGTTTCACTTTCTATGAACTGGGAATTCAAGATCATTATGTTTTTATACAGGGTTATCTTTTAAATTGGGGGTTATACTCCCTTGTTTGATAAAATTTTTATTTTGGAAGAGTGAAAATTCAACACCCTAAGATTTTAATGTAACACTATGTTCAATAGCATATACAACATGGTAAATCCAGCATTAATGAACCATGAAATATTATTATGTTATGACCATTATAACATGGTAGATGAATTGGAAGGTATAAATAAATGTAACTAAATTAAGAAACATATATATAGGTCTTAATATATAAAAATGTTCTGAAAAATTATAAAATAAATAAGTACTCAATTTTTAGTAATGTTATTTTATTATCCAAATAAATTTTCTTCAAAAATGATTTTCATTGATTTTTGGGAGAGAATATTATAATTAATTTCAGGAAAATTTATAATTTTTAGCTTATAAAAATAATATTAATATTTAAATCTTCATTTAAAAAATATCTTATATATATTTTGATAATTTCTGGAAATGTTTGATTTTTCAATGAATAGTGAAAGATCATAATTTTTATTAAAAACAATATTTTGTTTCATGAATTTAAAAAGTAATATTTTTATGATTTTAAAGAAAAAAAAGTTATAATGAATTATTAATAATCCAATTGTATTAATTAAAATTGGTTTTATGGTTGAATTTGGAATGCAAACATTTTCATACGTGAGAAGGATTTTTTCTAAAATAGTCGATTTTCATAGTGTTTTGAGGATTTGATTTTAAATTAAATTCCAAAAATTCAATGAATAAAATATGATAAAATTTATATCAAATTTTGAATCATAAAATTTATATTACCTAATTTGGTCAAATTAATTTTAATTCAATATGAATTGTAACCATAGAAAATATTTATTAGCATGTTAAAGGTAAAATGGATTAATTAGTGTTAAAAATAATGTGATAAGGCTTCAAGTTTATTAAAAAAAATCATTTATTTAATTAGATTATTCTATTCCATCCATAATCATATAAACTTCTAAAATATGAACTTATGATTCTATTTGGCTTTGATTTTGTCCGTTATAATATTTAAGTAAAAAAAGTAAAAAAAGTGTGTTTCTTGTTTTTAATATCAATAATATTTTATGATAGCGATAAAAACAAATAATATTCAGTTATAAATTTTCTTTCTAAATATAAAAAAAATATGATGTTAATATATTTTTAATCATTAGTGATGAAATAATTACCTTAAATGCTTAGGCAATGTCGACAGTGTGCTTATGCAAGCTATAAAAAAATCAAGTAAATGATTTTAAAATATATAAAAATAACATTATTTGGTTGAGTTAAAGTGTCTTATGAATTTAGAAGATACATATAACATATTATATGTGTTAAATTATTACATTTTAATTCCATTTTTTTCATGTTTCTTTCAAAGTAAAATTATGCGAATAGTTCTTAAAATGAAATTAAACATATTTTTTTAAAATATATTTTATTAAATTATTAAAAATATATATAATATTTAAATAGGTAAATAATGATGATAAATGTTCTTAACATTCCTCCCTTGGACATTTATGATCCAATTTGTACCTTTATATAAAATTATAACCCCTTAATATTAAAAAATCCATTACCACGGTAAAAAAACCTTTCAAATCATGATAATTTTCAAAGGGGTTGATGGTGGGATAAAACTAATAAATAAGAGATAAAATATTAAAAAATAAATAAATATTTCATTATATGTGGGTATTAAGACTATTCTACATATTACCTTTTAATTATATCAATTTGGATCCATTTTTCTATGATAAATAATTTATATTAATATAGAACTTTAATAAATTCCAAGAGTTTCCATGGTTGAGACTTATAGATCAACAAAACCCTACCCAATTTTGTTATCAACTTCCAAAGACATGAATTAGATATTCTGTAATTATTAAAATATCCTTACAAGGGTCCATAAGTATGAATCTAAAGTATTCCAACTGAAACAGAGGTAATTGTCTTAAATGACTTCTTTCAATTTATTTCTTCTTCTACCTCCTATAAGTCCATGATATATATTATAAAATATTTAATTCAGTATATTATATATATGGAATTATTATGATGACCCAAAACCCTTATCTACCTTCTTCCCATCCATTGGAAAATGATATTGTTGCTCATGCATACATGTGGACTACCACCAACATGAATCATTGTGATTCATTTTTCATTTCCATTTTAAATGGATCATAATAAAGATAAATTTAATAAATATTTATATGATATATGGTGAATTATTATTTACCTTTCATTCATCCCATCCATCAAAAAATCAAAATAGCATTCATGCATACATAAATCATACCATCTCCAAGAAGGGTGTAATTTATTTTTTCATCTCCATATTTTATGGATAAATTAAAAGAAATATATAATGAATTTATATTATATTTATTTCATGGTTAAAATTCTTGAAATTATGGAACTATCAAAAATTAAAAGGTATTGGAACTAATGAACAAAAATTCTCATGTAAAACAAAACTGTTAACACCTTAAAAAAAGTTTCAAAAAAATGATTAATAAATAAGATTTAAAGTGTTATAAATTGATAATATATGATATTATAAGTATATAAATGATTCTATTATGGAATTATAAATTTTTTTACTTATTATATATGAGGTTAGAGCATATTTTAAGAAATTCAAACCTAATGTAAGGGTTTTTTATTTCACTTTTATTTCTTTGAGAATTATGCCATATTCACCACTTGTTTCCTTTTTGTGGTATATATAATGGCCAAAAATTTATTTTATAATTATTTATTGAAAATTGTGAATAATTAAAAAACAATATAAGGTTTTATCTTTTATGACGTTTTCATATATAGATTACTAGAATATTTAGGGTTTTATGTTACAATATCATTGTTTATTGGGATTATTTAAGATTATGTTATTAATGATGAAATTCCATGATATAACTTTCAATGATATCGTGAATATCATTATACACATTTTATTTCTTAATAACACATGATTTAATTTCTATTTTCGTACATTAAATACTTAATTGAACAAAAAAATAGGAAAAATGAATAAGTTTTACTATTAAGTTAGGAATCGTTTTATTAAATTTCCATGTTTTATAAACTGAGTTAAGAAATGTTTTACTATTTTATTTTGGTTTTTAAGTTAATTTTTACACATTTTTTTATATTTTTATAGAAAATTTCAAAAATATGTATTATTTTAAAATTCTGAACAATCTATGTTAACCTTTTTACCAAAAATGAGAAAGGAATATTTATTTTATTATACCTGGAATTAAAAAAAATTTCCACAGTCAAGGTCATTAAAATCATTGAATATTCATTTAATAGTTTCCATGTTTATCTTAAAATATTTTTTTTATAATTTTATATTATAAATAAGTGATTCAAAAATAAAAATGTTAGTTTCATAAAAAATATTCCAAGTGATATTTTAAAGGAATTTTTATTTTAGAAAACATCCTCTAATATTACTTATGATTTAATGAGGATATGATCTAAGGATAACAATTTTATTCATTATTTGGATATTCTATGGTTATTATGATTATATTTTTATGAGATCCTTTTATTTTCTATAGGTTACTTTATTATCAAATGTTAAAATGTTTATGAAACTTTTTCCCTTCTATGGGTTATGATATCTGATTAATGATTTATGATATTGAGAGATAGAAATGAATAGATTATTATTTTTTGATGGGTGTGACCATAATTATATATCCTTCCAATTAATTGGGAAAATATTTATATCTCATTACATTATAAATATTCAAATGGGAAGTGAAAGCAGTTCTGTATGGGGATTTTTCCACTATGATAGTCATGGGAATAAACATAAACTAGGGATATGATGGAATAGGGAGTGAAACCAATCCATTGTGATAGTATTGGAAGTGATACTTAACATTGGAAGTGATTTTTTATGATTATGTTTATTCTGGAAACTTGTGTCTTATTCTAATATTATTCTATCATAACTCGTGCTCCTTGATTCCATTATGATCCATGACTTATGAAATACCAAGCTATATTCCCTGAATCATGATTATGATATATGATATGTTCTGTATAGTTTTAAACTTTTAATATAATGTTTCCATACCCTTATATTCATATTATGCTTAAGTGATCATTAATATCTCACTTATTCAACCTTATTAAGAATTTGATCACACCCTTTCTTATGTTTTATTTTTATATATTATGAAGACATGTTCTTAAGTATGCTATGTATAGAAAGGGTTTTAGTTATAAAGTGTGTTTTGTAAGATGATATCTATCTATTGTGATTTTTTTATGTATCCATGTTTCCAAATACACTAAAAATATATTATTTTGGAATGGATCATAATGTTATATATTGGATGTTCATATAAAAATATGTAATATTTATTAATGAAATATTTGGCCTATAGTGGTTGATATAAGAGTAGGGTTTAGTCAATATTTAAATATTATTATTATAGACCTTTTTTGAAAAAAATATGTATAGGCCCAAGTTTAGGATAACATCCTAAAGTAATGGTAAGGTTTGGATTATGTGGTTTTCCTCACAATTAATCCATGATTGGAAAATACAAGTGGATATGGTTTTAGAACAGATGCATCTATGGGTAATACTCCCAAAAATGGTTTGTCTATGTACATATCAACCATCAATATGATGCATAGTGAGTGTTCCTTTACTGTAAACCTAGTTTGTCACTCATAGGGGATATTCTTAGGTTAACTAACATTTTCCTTGTGGACCAATATGAATTATTTGAATAGATGATAACCATGAATTTCATAGGTTAAACCTATAGTATCATTGATTGAAAATAATGTGTTATGATTTAGACATCCCATGAATGATTTTTCATGACTATATGATTCCTCACTATGATTATTATTTCTCAAAATATAATTTTTTTATTTAGTTGAGGGCTAGACCTAGAATAATTTTTGTTAACATAGAATTTTAAAGAAAATGGAATGATTTTACACATAATAAATGAAATAAAATGGTAACTGGAAGGAGAAAACTTTTGATTATAACTAATCAACTATCACATTATGTTATTAACATTATCAACATGGGTGATTTTAGTAACACACTTAATAAGAGAAAAATTGGGTTCCAAGATACCATGGTTGGAAGAAGAGTCAGCTTCTTACATGTAAAGTATGTGGGAATAAGAACTCAGGGAAATATCTCAGAGGAACATGAAGGGGTTTAATGTGTGTAATAGAATGGATTCGAGTAAATAATTTATAAGAAAAAAATAATTTTTTTTAGATAAATTATGTTTATACTAATGTACCATTTATAGTTCAATGTCTTGTGTTTGTGGAATAGGTAAATTATCCAAGGAAATGTCCAAATTGGTGGGTTAACTCTTTGACTATAGAAGGTAATGTGTTATTCCATTAATTTAAGATAATGTATTTAAGTGTTTGTGCATTTTGATTCAAAAATTATGTTATAGAAGTTTTATATAAATGATATTCGGAAATAATTTTATGATACATCTATGTATTGTTACACAATAGTTTTTCTTTAAGGATTTAAAAAAAATATGTTGAAAGGTGATGATAACCAATAAAATTGATTTAGTATTAATTTAATATATTTATTTGGGATAAAAATATGATTTACATTGATAAATTAAATGGGATAAAATTGGTGACATTGAAATTGGTCAGTGATTTGATAAAAAATTTATTTAGGTCATCTTTCTGGAAGTTTGTTTCATTTTTTGATTTATAGAAATATTCTGTGATTTTATTTGTGGAATAAGTATTATGATCATTTTTCAAATCATAAATGTATTCAACTAGTGTTAAATTAATTTTTATGGATACCATCATGGTTTCAGATACCCCTTTTGTGGTTTATGTGATTGGATTTTGAGGAGAGTTTCAAATTTTACTAGGTTTTCTAAAGAATACAGTATTTTGGTTTAAATAACCTTTTTTAGTATATGATTTTATGTTAAGTTAGTTATATTATTTTTTATAGTTAGATATAGAAAATATTTATTTTCGAACAGTGATTCATTGAAAATGTGATATTTTTTAAGATATTTCAAACTAAGTATTTACTTTTAGGTTAGAATAAAAATTTTATTTTTGATTCTTCATTGATTTTCACAACATTATAAGATTATATAGTGATTTATCATTGTGATTAATGATATTTTTGAAGATGATTCATTGGTTTGAGTTATATTTAACCTTTATTTTTAACATTTGGTTTAGCAAAAAAGATTATTTGGGAAGAATGAAATTAAAATTTTGGGGATGAATGTTGAAAGGTATGAGATCACCTTTTAGGTTGAAACATTCATTAAATTTGGGGTTATTGATATTAATTTGGACATAGGTTTATTTATTTATGGAATAAAATATGTTGAACCTTTTGTGTTATTGTAAAAATTTTGAAGTAAAATATATTATTTATTAATATCAAGGTTTATACATTTTGGATATTATATTACATTGGGGTAACCATTTCGATATTGGTTATTATTTAATGATGGGAGGAAAAAATCTTTATCCTTTCTTGGATTATGTGATTAGTTAGATGTTAATTTTAGTACTTTAGGCAGGAAGAATTAATCTTGAGTACTCATCATTTTGACAAAATTATGAGAATGTGTAGAAATTGATTAAAGTACGAAATTCTAATTTTCAAGTAATTATATTTCCTTATGTTTTTAGTTTAGATGGTAATTGAATTAATAAAATTTGGGAAAATAATCATGAAACAAAATAATTTCCTATTACATTCATTTCAAATTAATTGATGATCTTTCTCCAATATTATTGATTTATGGTTTTATGATTATTTACTTTATCATGATCATTCACTTTCTTGGGATCAATGTTCCCTTTCACTCTCTATCATTATTTGGAAATTAATTATTTTCCACTATGTATATATATTCAGTTCCAATTAATGTTCTCTTATTTTGATACATAGATATATTTTATTCCAAGCGACCTTTGTATTTTTCTTTCCCTATATTCAAGAGGAAGTTTAGATAACCATTTTTATAATGTGGTTTTCAATAAAAGGAATATTCAAAAATCAAACCATTGATTACCATGAATAGGTTCATATTTTAAGGATACAATTTATTAAAGGGGGATAATATAACACCATGATATTTTAAAAGTAATACTATGTTTGACAGCATATAAAACATGTAACATCGAGCCTTAAAAACATGGAAAATTATTATTTTATTACTGTTATAACATAGATGATGAATTGGAAGGTATGAATAAAAGTTCTTGAATTATGTAATATATATAAATATCATAATATTTAAACATTTAAAGAAAAAATAGTAGGAAATAAGAACTCAATTTTTATTAAATTCATTTTATTCTTCAAAAGTTATTTTCTTCAGAATTGATTTTTATTTGATTTTGTGAGGGATTATTATAATTAATTTATATAAATTTTAAAGATTTTAATTTATGAAAATATTATAATTTTTGAAATCATTACACAAAAATTATCTAAGTTTATTTTTGAAGATTTGTTAAAAAAGTTTTATTTTTCAATGAATAATGAAAAATAATAATTTTTATTTAAAATCAACTTATGTTTCAAGAATATAAAAAGAACACTTTTGTTTTATTGTTTTAGAGTAAAATTATTTCACATTTATTATTATTATTCTAATTAATTTCATTGGAATCAATTATGTGGTTGAATTTGGTACAAGAAATATTTTATACATAAAAGGACTTTTTATAAAAAAAAACTATTTTTATCACGTATTGAAGATTCACTTTTAAATTAAATTTGACCACTTTTATGAATACAACATGATAAAATGAATTCAATTTTTTGAAACAAAATAATTTATACTAGTTAATAAGTTCAACCTATCCATTATCATCCAAACTTTAAAAATATGACCTTATGTTTCTATTTGGATTTGATTTCATCCTCTATAATATTATAGTAAATAATAAAGTAAAAAATATCACATTCTTGATTTTAATATCAATAATAATTTATGAAAGGGATAAAAAAACATAAATTTTTTTTCTAAATTTTTATTTTAAATATGAATTAATTTTGATGATTTTATTTTTTTTTTAAATTTTTATTTATGAATTAATTACCTTAGATGCTTCTGAAACACCAACACAATAATTGTGCAAGCTATAAAAAAAGTAAATAATTTTAAAATATCTTATATTAATATTGTCGGGGTGATTTAAAGGTTCCCATTAAATTAGAAGATAAATGTAACATATTATAGTTGTTTTAAAGGTTTTTATTATAATTAAATTACTCTGATGTTATTTTCAAGGACAAATAATATAAATAGTTCTTAAAATTAAATTAATAACATTTTATGTTAAATATATTTTATTAAATTATTTAAAATAAAAAAACACGAAATATGATAGTTAGAATGATAAATGATTTAAACTATCATCCTATTTCCACTTATATCTTGTTTTTACATTATATGTAAAATTATAACCCTTTAATATTTAAAACGTCGTCACCTTAGTTAAGATTAAAATTGGTTAACCATGGTCTTATACCAAAATATAAAGTTTAAAATGATATCTAAACCTATAAAAATATTATTTGATGATTATATTAATACTTTAAATTCATTATATTAAAATATAATTAATTTTGGTACCATTTTACATGAGTGAGAAATATTATATTATAATTTCTCAAGTATTGCAAAAAATGACATTAAATATATTTTATAATAAACAACATTTTATTAAAAGATCTAAAATTCATAAAATTATTGTATTAAAAAATGTTCATGGTAATTGGTTGAGAATATCAACATGTTATATTTATCTATCACTTTTTATTTTATAGTAACTTTCATGACCCCTAAAGTGTAAATTGTTTTTGATACTAGTATAATTGTCAAAAGGGTTAACATAAGGTTGAAACTAAGAGAAAAGTGGGAAAAATAATGAAATATTTTCAAAATTTTATTGGATGAGATGATTTAAGATCATAATAATATTATCATTGATTTTTATTAATTTTCATCAATTTCTCATGAAAATTATATTATATTATTTTAATACATTAAGTAATTCCAAGAGTGACACTCCCCTAACTTATAAAAAAGAAACCTCCTCTCATTCATTCTCCATAATGTATAAGCCCTATATCTCAACCAAACCATACCCAGTTTTATTATAAAATTTGATATTCATGAATTAAATTTGTTTTTATTCCTAAAAACCATTCCAAGTGTCTATAATAAGAAATCTAAAGGAGGTATACTGAAGAAGAGGTGACCATCTTACCCGATCACTTTAAATTTATTTCTACCTCTACCTCCAATAAATACATGTTATACATTATAAAATAATGAATTCAGGATATTAAATATACTAAATTATTATTATTATGGGACAACCATAGTCCACCTTCTTCCCATTTGTTATAAAATGATAATGTCGCTCGTGTGTAGGTGTGCACTGCCACCTCCACGATGCGATGCGATTCAATTTTCATTTCCATTTTAAAAGGATTATAATAAGGATAGATTTAATGTTTATATAATATAAATATAATATAAGAATTATATTTTAAAGGTAAATTATTATTTACATTTCTTTAATTCCATCATTTGAAAAATGAAAACAGTTTTAAAGCGTACGTATGACCTACAGTTTCCGTGAATGGTGTAATTAATTTTTTTGTATCTCTACCTTTTATGGATGATTATAAAGATATATATAATGAATAAATATGTTATTTATATCATCTTTAACATTATATATTTTATTTACTTATTATTTAAGTACAGGTATTGGAACTACCAAACAAAATCCCTCATATAAAACAAAATAGTTAACACCTGAAAAAAAAAATTAATAAGGATTTATTCATATATGGGTATTGAAATGTTATAAGTGGAAAATATATGATATTATAAGTATATAAATGATTATTTTATATGGGTATAATAAAATAAAAAATTTTATACAGGAGGTTAGTTCACTTTTGAAGAAATTCTAACATGAGATAAGGGTATCTCGTTTAACTTTTATTTCTCTAAGACTTATGTAATACTCACTACTGGTTTCCATTGTGTGGAGTATATACTAAAAATGAATAAATTTATTTATTATTTAATAAAAATTATTGGGATTTACTAATCCATATAATTTTATCTCTTTAATGAGGTTTTAATATAATGATTACCAAAGAAGTAATCATTTTTGTTACAATTTTATAATTTATTAGAATTGTTTATGATTAAGTTTCTAAAGATGAAATTTCACAATATACCTCTCAGGAATATCATGAATTTTCTCATAATTTAGTTATTTGTTGATAACATATTTTTTTCATTCATTTTTCTAACTTTTATTACTTATGATACTTAAATATTGTGTTTTTTATTGAAAATTGACCATGTTTTTCTATTCAGTTGAAAATATTCTTCTTCTATGTCCATGTTTTATAAAAATATTTTCAAAAATCATTTATTGTTATCCTATTATTGTTTAATTTCTGTTTTACACATGTTTTATTTTTTATAAAATTATGTTTTAAAATGAATATTCTTATCATTTTTTAAAAGAGGTACTTTTGGATTTTTACCAAACATTTGAAAGGAATATTTGAATTAAAATACAAATAATGAATAAAATATCTCATAATAATCAGTGCTCAAATATTTTAAGCTCCCTTTACATGTTTCTATAATCATTTTAAAAGAATATTTTTCCATAATACTTTGGAAATTTTTATGTTTTAAATGAATTATTCAAAAATTAAAAGAGTATTTTATTCGAGAAATATTTCAAGTGATCTTTTAAAATATTTTTCATTTATGATAATATAATTCAATGTTACTTATGTTTTAATGAAGATATGATCCAAAGATATCATATTTATTCATTCTTAGGATGATTTATTAATATTATGATGAGATTTTTATTAAGACCATTTATTTTACAAGGACTATGTTACGGTGAAATATTGAAATGATTATGAAACTCATTTACCTTCCTTGGGTTATGATATATAATCAGTGATTTATGATCTTGTGTCACATGTATGAATATAATATGATTATGTGATATATGGGAATGGAATTATATATCAAACTAATGCATTGAATAAAAATGGATATATCATGATATTATAAGGACTAGAATGGGGAGTGAACCATGTTTAGTAAGGTACATTACACACTATAATAGTATTTGGAGAGAACCTTGACCAATGTTATGATAGAAAGAGGATTAAACCCAATACATTATGATAGTCATGCAAGTGAACCTTAACTAATGAAATAATTTTATATGAATATGTGTATTCCAAAAACTTATATCTTCTACAAATGTTACCCACTTATAGATCTTGTTCGTTGATTAATTTATAATTCAATCCATGTGGAGTGTGAATCTATATGAAATTACTCATGATTGTGATCAATGATGTGATGGGTATGGTTTTAAAATTTTAATCTATTTCTCTCATACCCTTATGTTCATGTTATTCTTAAGTGATCATTTATATCTACCTTGTTTATCCTTACTGATCATCTGAGATCATCCTTTATTATGTTTCCTCTCCCCAGGTTATGAAGAATGGTTTTAAGTATGACATGTTTAAGAAGGTTGGTTGTTATGGAGAACATGTTGGGAGATGATATAGATATCTTAAGAATAAGTTTTTTATGTATCCAATTTTTCAGACACTAAAACTATTCAATTTTGTCATGGATCATAATGTTATATATTGGATATTTATCTGAAAAGATGTAATATTTATGTCTGAAAGGTTTGGTATTCTATTGATAAAAAATACATGAAAGATTTATATAAATAGTTTTAAAATAATGATTTAGTCATGGTTGGGATTTTTTCCCGATAAATTTTTAGATGAAGATTTTGAAAATTAATATATGTATGTAATTAATTTTATTTATTTCATACATATAGAAAACATTATCTTCCCAATGGGTATAAAACTAGAATTAATTAACGGTTCAAAAAAAAATTGCCTTTACTCTTTGGTTAAATCCTACTAGACCTATTTACTCACACCCTATATATACACTCAGGTGCTTGGGTTTGTAGATATTATTTTTATACAGGTTCCCAGGTACTAATATCATATTTTTTTCATCTATGTTATTCCATAGATGGACATATTTTGATATTGTGTGTGATTATGAATCACATAGATTTTTTTGGTTAGTGTATTGTGCTTCTTATTAATTTTTGGGTTGGTTATGTATTTTCCAATTCATCCAGGTGATGTATTTGTATTTTGGTCCCCTTTATATCAAGTCCCTTTTGTGTTTTTATCTAATGTTCTATTTATACATAAGTTAGTTGTGGTATTGATTATGGTTCATTAGTTTGTTTGTTTTTGTTATGTCCTATTTTTTTTTATCATACTTATAATTTTCTAGGTTATATACATGTGTTTTAAATGTATAGATATACCATACCATATTTTTTATAAATTATTTTGATAGTTATTACTGTTCAGTGGTGAAACCATTCCCAATGGTTATTTTATTTTATACCCTAACACATGTTTTCAACCCCTATATATTAGAAACATTCTTTAAGACTAATGATGGGTCTACTCATGTGATTTATCATGTCATCACGGGATATATTATTACATTAAATCTTTTATATATTGGACATACTCCTATAAACTAGTCAAAGTGTGACCTATTTTTTTAAAGTGTGATGTCTCTTACTTCACCAAAATAAATTTATTTCTTTCTAAAAATGCTACTCTGTATAATCATATTTTCTATAATTCTATATGAATATATACTAAATCATATTTTTGTATTTTATGATAAATGAGAACCACTTACAAATCATAAAATATAATACAATTCACGGACCCACCAATACATCACAAACCATCCATCCATAGTTTAAAAACTACCCAAAATCGCCATTCAAAGTTCAAAATCACTTTTGGAAAGCATACCTCGCCTTGAGCCTTCACCGTCCACATTTTCAATTTCACAATTCAAAATCAAATGAAAAAACAACTAAAAAACTGACCGCATCACACCTTTAGCCAAGCATCTTGATGCTCTAATGCTGCCAACGTCACCACAAACAAAACAGGACACATTCGTCGCCTGAACTGGAACCATGCTCGGCCTTGCAAAGTTATCAACCCGAAGAAGATACCATGAATCATAAGCATCGTAACCAAAATCCAAAGTAAGGAGAGAATCCACCTCAGGTTGCACCTCATGATCAATGCGTGACATCACAAACTACACATCCCAGAGCCTCCAGAGATCCACTGCACCAGACCGACCTGTAGAGGAGAATTGGAATAGAAAACTAGAGCAGAGTTAGAACGAAGCGAACCGCTGCCTAAAGGCTGAAGCTGGCCAAGTCCACATCGGAGACCCCAACCTCTACCAAATAGAACATTCATCAAAATCCATGAAAATGACCACCAAAAGCATCACCTTGACCACCAAGAAATAACCATCGTTGAGGAAAACTAAAATACACAAGTCAAGATGAAGAAGATCTGAGGAATAAGTGACACCCAACCATCGGAACTTGCCAAAAAAATCATCGTTGTTTATGAGGATGAAAGACCATACTCCTCCTAAAACAAGATCTGAGAAAATAGATAATGCAAAAACAACACCTGAGCAACCAAAGGTGAGAGGAAAACCAACACCGAACACATCCAACAACACAATCCAAAACTACCATGTTAACCAACATGCTAAACAAGGTTGGGGTCTGATGTGGTTGGACTGATATAAAGAGAAGAGGTTGATGGAGAATAGTGAGCAAACCGTAAGCGAGACGAGGAAAGAGATAGAGGTCGAATGACATGAAGGGGAAGCATCGCCGTAAGAGAAGAAAATCTAGGGAGAGGGAAACATGAGAGAGTCGGAGGCCATAAGAAGGATTGACCTTCAACATCATATTATCCATCAATATAATATCAATCCATCAACCATCTCTTATTAACATAAATTTTCCTAATCCATTTCATGATAAGACATCCATATTAATTTTTTCCATTCCACTACTCCAAACAGTCACAATAGTGTCTTCAATGTTTTTATTATTCATTTTTCAATATTATCTCCCTATTTTCACCATTTATTATAAATGACTTAAAATTTTATACTATCAAAAAATTCAATAAGAAACCTCATGGTTTCAAAATCTACGTATTTAAAAAAATGTCCTTGTATTCATATTATATTTTTACATATATATTAATAAAATTAATATATATTAAAAAAATATTTTATGTAAACCTAGAAAGGATTACTAGAATGAATATTAAATGTATATTACTTCATATTCTTATATAATCTTCCAACCAAAGGCTTAATCTTATATAAATGTTAAAATGAAAACAAATTCAAAAATATTTATGTTCTTAAACTACTACAAGTAACACCTATTAACTTGAGACAAACCAACATAATATGTTGTTTTTCATGATTATCACAAGGAACATCAGCATAGGATATAATCTTCT
Organism: Viscum album; assembly: GCA_963277665.1. NCBI lineage: Eukaryota > Viridiplantae > Streptophyta > Magnoliopsida > Santalales > Viscaceae > Viscum > Viscum album. The sequence continues at coordinate 335,677,777 of OY728145.1, read as the reverse complement.
ATACGTCGACTAATATGGTGGTGAACTTATTCATAAGACTATATAAGAATCAAAAAGTATACAATGGACAAACAATCCCTAAATCTTGATTATCTTTATGTTAAAATAATTTTAACCATACAATTTCTCTATAAAAAATATTATACTATAAATTATTAAATATATTAGTTTATATGATACTAATTAAAGTGGGAAGTTCTATATTAGAGATAATATAACTTCCAATACAACAATTAATTGTGTAATAAATTTACAATTCCATTATTATTTTATAATAATTGACATAGAAAAAAAATTAATAATACATAGAAAAAACAATGATAAGCATTTCAAATAGAAGAAAAATGAATAAAGATTAATGGATGTACGAAGTTTAATTGATTTTTTCCAATTTATTCCTAGGTTAATGGAAATAGTAGCACCCCAAAATAACATTTTTATGAAAAATAAACAAACATACAAACTATAACACAATGAAAGAAAATAAAATAAAAAATTGAGGACTAAAAAAACTAACCAAGAGAACTCTTCATTAAACCAGGTGGCCCCAATGAACCAAGACATGATAAGTTAATATAAACTTCTTTCATGTAAGGACTCATTCTAGGATCCCAAAGAAACTTTATATATTATATTTATAAAGTAAAAACTAAAATAAAATTTGAGTATATCTTACAAATCTGTGTTATACTACCAGTTACCTAGTTATAGCTTGATGATAGATGTATTAGAGGTATGATGGAAATATTTTCTATTAAGATCATCATCCTCTAAAGATCTCTAGGTATATAACACTACTTGATGTCCATCTAAATGGAAAATGTCATATCAAAAACCGTGGATAAAGTATGGAAAACCGTTGAATGTGGTTAATATCTCTATATCTCTCTGAAACTATATATTGGATGTAAACAAATACAAAATTGCTAAGTACCCAACTAAATCGATGAAGAAATATCTAGGATTTAAAATTTGGATTTATTAATAATATAAAATTGAATCGACGTTTCATAATGGCCTGATACTAGAAAATTTTTCCTCAAGAAAACCTAAAATAAAATAATACAGTGGGATGCACTCATAATGATCCAAATTCATAGTTGTGTAAAGAAAAATCAATTAAACACTGGGATACACGACACACAAATAGAATACACTTAACCAAGATACATATCATGGATAATAAATTGGTGAAAAAATATGACAAAAAAACATGAAATTATACCATATAAACTATTGGATATATATAATCAATAGATTTTATTAATCATATAAAAACATTATGGATCACTTAGATTATTCTAGTGAATAGGGTAAGAAACAAGGGGTAGCGAATATAAGACAAGGAATATATAAATTAGAGTTTGGGAATAAACCTACCAATAATAATCCAATACAAAAGAGGCCTAGTATTATGCCTAGAAAAAATATCCCCATAGAGAAAAAAAGAAAAATGCGACATGAAATTTTCATCATAAAAATAATTTTTTTTCATATAATTAATATAAGTAATACATGGAATATTTTACATGGAAAATATGACAACAATAAAATGTAAATTTTTTTTGACTAACAGGACAAATTTTTGATTTCTTAACCTATATTTTGGAATTTTCCATGTTAATTATTTATATTATTAATTTAATATTTTACCTTTCTATTCTTGTGTTATGGGATTTTATTCTTCACATATCATATTTCCAATGGCCCAGATAATAGAATCAACACCATCATTATTTTATATGATATCCCAAATTGTTTTCCACATAAACAAATTTCATTTTATCTTTTTATGAGATTACATTCTTATTAAATTTAAATTTTAATATTTATTAAAAGCTCTCATTTATATTTTTTATAGGTTTATTTATGAATTTATGTTGTTATATAGTGTAATCTTATCATTAGTTCCATTTATTTTTATTTTTCTTCTTACAATTGTTGAGATCCACTGTTGTATCTACATCCCCAGACCTTATTTTGGATTATTTTAATTTCCATGTATTATTTGACTAATATAATTGAAATTATCATATTAATTGATCTATTATTCCTATCATATATAGAGAGATATCAGTTGAGGTTTAGTTTATTAGTCTAATGCACTATTTTTATTTTCATCATCACCTGGGCGTGATCCATTCCTTTTAATCTCATCGAGTTTGAGAACTACACCTCACTATTGATTTGTTGTATTTATAGATTAGGTTAAGAAACCCATTCATTTTAGTCATTCAAAAATTTCAAATCATATCCACTCAATAAAAATAACCTTTATCATTAATTAAAAAGGACACTAAAAAATATTTTTCAAATGGAAGTGTTAAAAAAGTTGTTTGTGAATATTTTTTAGTGGAAGATAGTGATGGTAACATCAACCATAATAATTATTATTGATAGAATATAAATATTTTTATAAAAATTTTAAACAATATTAGTGATTGTTAGTAATGATCACTAATTTTAAATAATAATAGTGAAATTATTTTCTCAACTTCAAAAGACATTTAACAATGGTATTTTATTTTTTTAATGTTTACATATGATTAATACAACTAATTTTTTCAAGATAGTGAAAAAATGGTGTCCATTTATTTTGTATGGTAGCATAAAGTAATGTCATGCTCTATTATTTGGAGGAAAAATTGGTATAAAAATGAATGAGTCTCTATAAGGAGATCAGTGAGTGTAGATCTATTATGAATGGGCCATGGATTTGTTTAATACATTTTAATGTTATTTTGGATATGAGTTAGAAGGTTTCAACATTTTTATCTTCTAATTTTACGTATTGAATTCAGATAATGTGTTAATATTATTGGTAACTTTAAATTGAATAATATATGATTTTAATATACATAATAAAAACTTATGAGGATAAAATGATAGATATAAATCCTGATAAAGAATTATTGAAACCTTCTACCTTGTATTATCTAGAGTTAGTAAGTAGTAATACTATTACTCACAAATATTTTGACCATTTATACATTTTTGTTTCTATAGTAGAGAGGATGCGATAATTTCTCAGGCCCTTTAGGTTCAAAAAATTTTGGGAGAAGAACTCGGAATATAGGGCCATCATTTATGAGACATTGAAGTCTATTCAATATTGAGATGAAATGTTTTCATGTTACATGAAGCTCAATAATCTCTTAAGAAAATTGAATAGAAGTTGAAATAATTGATTTTGGGAATATTAAAGGTGATATCATAAAACAAGATAAAGTATTGGACAAATTACAATAGTATATCATTAGTAATGAAATTGAGGATATAGATTTCTAAAAAGAAATATATATCATTAGTAAGTTTAATTATATTTATTAAACCCAAAAATATATTTAAAAGGATATTTTTAAAACCATATGGCTTCAAGAATATTATAGGAAAACTTATTTTTTTCAATTCTCTTCTGTGAGTTTGTAGAGTTTATAAGACACATTATCAACTCTATAAGGGAGAGGATATTACTTCATAAAGAAAGGATCTGGTTGATCATATCATTGGATATTTGAAGTATATTTTTCTTATATGGGAATAAATTCATATAACAAACGGATAATTTAATATATATTTTAGTAAAGGATTATTAAATAAATTTCATGATAATATATCTACTCCTTTTAAAATTAAAGAAGTTGTTTTTTGCAATAGCTCGATATTTTATGAAATATTTCCCTTTAAAAAAATTTCACTGATAGATTTATTTTCATGAAACAAAAAGTTAAAAAACCACAATAACCTATTAAAATAGTATTATTTGAAAACTTATATCAATTTTGAATTAATCAGGTCAATATCATCTTAGATTGAATTTTTAGGATTTTTCTGAAAAGACTAAATTTTCAAAAAATAGAGAAGAAATACAATTTTTTTTAAAAACTCTCAAATATTATAATTAGAAAATCCCCATAATGATTTCATTTTAAAAATAAATTAATAAAATTTCCATTTAGTTATAATTGATATAATTAATTACTTTTTAATCACAATTATACCATATTTTGGTAAAATCTCGTTATTGGACTTTAAAAAATAGTTTTCTAAAAAACAATAGTATTATGTTTTATGTTTTAATATTAAATTACTTTATAAAAAATATATAATTTCAATTTTATGAAATTTATATCATATTTTTAATCATTAGTATCGCATTTTTTAAATAGTTTTATTTTATTTTTTTCATTATGAATTACAACCTTGGTAGATATTTGACACCTCAGTATGGGTAAATAGGTAAAATAGGGTTAGAAATTTGGGATAAGGCTTTAAAATATATATAAAAATTTACTTTATTATATTGTATGATTGTATTTTTGGCATTTACATCCATTCATCTAAAATAATGAAACTTGGTTCTTTTTTCCCTTAAAACTCTCCTTTGTATTACCTTTTAAAAACACTATTGACTTTAATATATCTAATATTTAAACATATTGATAAAAAGAGGTTATGTTCGGTTTTAAAATTTCATTTTAAAGATGAATTATTTTGTAAATTATGTTATTTATTTTTAAATTTTAGATAATGAATAATTAACTTAAATTCTTATGCAACTTTGACAATGTATATATTCAATTTATAGAAAAATAAAAAAAATGATTTAAAAAATATTAAAAGTAATATAATATAGATGATTTAGTTTGTTCTAAAAATTTTATAGATGAATATATCATATTATAGATGTGTGAATGAATTATATTTAAATTAAATCTTTTTTATTTATAACATTAATGTCAAATTAAATGAATTGTGTCAAAATTAACATTAATAGTATTTTATGAATATAATATTTTAGCTAATTATTTTTAAAAAAATAAAAATATTGCAATGGGAAAATGAAGATAATATATAGTAAAAACGTTTTTCATTTTTCCATTTATGGTCCATTTTTCCTTTTATGGTAAATTTCATGGCTCCTAAAGTGTAAAAATATTTTTTATCACGATAATTGTCAAAAGGGTTAACGGGGGTTAAAATAAATAGAGAAGGGTCAAAACATCACATAAACTTGTCCAAGTTTTACTGGATGAGAATATTTAGATTCATACTCATATTAGCTTTGAATTATATCAAAATTTGATCAATATTTACTTGAAATAAAATTATATTAATTTAGTACTTTAAGGAATTCCAAGAATTACCTTCCTCTCACTTATAAAAGGATACCCCTTCTCTCTTTTATTTTCACCACTTTGATTGATATAGCTCAAAAAAACCAAAACAATTCTCTTATAATCTCCCCTAGATAGATATTATAGGTTTTATTCTTCATTAAGGACCATTATAAGGGTCCTTAATAAGGGATTTAATGGAAGTCAATCGAAAAAGAGGTAATCATCTTTACCAACTCTTTCATGTTTAATTATCCTTATACTTCCCCTGTGTATTTGTACCAATACTAAAATAATAACTATATAATAATAAATAAACTAATATGTTATTATTATTTTGGTATAACAATTTTCCATCTTTTCTACATCTTATGAAATGTAAAAACATTGTTTGTGCATATGTACGGATTACCGTCTCCTTGTGGTAGTGTAATTTGTTTTCCATCACCATTTTATTAAATTGATTTTAAAGATGAAACTAATGTATATATATATATATTATATTAATGCAATAAATATTCTTATAGAATTATAATATCATATATATACCTACTTACTTTCCAATCTGTTGGAAAATGATAATGTTGCCCGCGCATACGTGTAGACTACCACATCCATAGAGCCATGCGATCTGTTTTCCCTTTGTAATTTACATGTATAGTAATAAAGAAATATTAATTGAATATATATGAGATAAATGATTTAATAATTATTAATAAAATTTGAATTATTATATACCTTTATTTTATTCCATCCATTAAAAAGTAAGACCAATGTTCATGTGTACTTACAACCTACCGTTTCCATGAACAATGTAATTCATTTTTTATCTCTACCTTTCAGGGGTGTTTATAATTATTATATAATTAATACATATTATATTAATACCATTATTATTATTATATATATTATTCATCCATTATCAATTTACTCGGACCATAACTACCAAACCAAAATTCTCATGAAAAATGACGTAGTTAACACCCAAAACAATGATAAAAAAAATATTGTTAAAAAAAGGTGATAAGATGTTATAAATTGATCTTATATGATATTGTAGATAAGTATATGTTAATTTAATTTAATTATAATAACTTTAAATTCGTTATAAAATATGTTAAAATAAATTATGAGTAAATAAAAACTTGACGTAAGAGATCTCGTCTCATTTTCCACTCCATTGAGACATATTTGGTGTTATGAATATATTTATTTTGTATTGTTTATATAATTATAATTTTGTGTATCAAAAATGTATAAATATTGATTTATTATTATTAATTTTTCATTTATTTTTTAACATTTTTATGTTTTACAATGTAAAAGATATCGAATATGTACGCATTTATTTTACAATCTCAATTTTTTGGGACTACTTATAATTTTCATTGAATGGATAATATAATATATCATTTAAAAAATATTTTTATAATCTTAAATGATTTTCCATATTTTCTACCATATTTTACCATCTTTTTTACTTTAATCAAACAACTAAATTGTTAAAATAAATGTTGATCTTATTTCTGTTATTGAACGAGTATATTTTTCTTCTAGGGCTTTTTTTTAAATTGTTTTGAAAAAAGTATTATTTATTTTCTCAATTGATTTATTAAGGATATTTATATTACCAATGGTTTCTTGAATTGTTTTAATGGAATATTTTGAATGTTTTTTTTTAATTTTTAATTTTAAAATTTCATTTTAAAAATTTCATTGGGATTTTTTTAATGTCTACAACTTGAAAAAAATTTCCCACAGCCAAAACTATTTTATACTCCTTTATCTTCTTCTAAAATATTTCTATGTTTTCAAAAATATCTCTCATTAATGAAATCTATTTTAATTTTTTATTAAATTTTTATTTATTCTAAAAATAATATTACTTTATTACACAACCTGTATTTCTAATGAATTGATGGCTATATTTTATCTATTATTAATTTTGTAGTCATTAAATTTCTCATGAAACATTCACCTTCTTTTGATCATGTTTAATTTGATAATACATTTATCATAAATATCCCTTTTCTTTGTATCATGGATATGAATATTTCTTAAATTGTATACCATTTCTACATACGGTGTTTTACTATGAAAGCTAATTGATTGACTATGGAAATCTTAATATTCCATATTCTTTAATAAATTAAAATATTTATTCATAAGGAATATTGATTATGAATTAAATTTATATTTAAATATATGATGAAATAATTGTATATTAAGTGATGGACGGGTCCTGGTTATATATATCCTTTCATTTAATTGACTAGACTCATGAGACAAATCAGTTGCCTAATTAAATGGGATTTTGGTATATAAATACCCATCCAATAAACTGTCTTAGCCCAAGGATTTAATGATAATAAAATCATGAAATATGAGATATTGATGTCCAATATTAAGAATACGTTTTATTAAGGATTTAGTTATTATTATCAATGATATTGTTATATTTATATAATCCATGGATGCATTTTGTGCTCAAGTTGTTGATTAAATGGAATGTGTTTTAAATTATCTACCTTTCTATATTAATTTTCCCTTATTTACTCAAGATATAATTTGTTGTACGTAAATATTATGGAGCATCTATACTCACCCATTACTTTTCATCCTTTCCATTGGATGTGGAGATGGATTTTAGGGTTAATACGAATAGTGCAATAATGTTTCTTATATCGTTTCAGGATTACTATGATGAAGATACAAGAGGGGGTGGGGATAATTTTTTCCTTTTAAAAATTGTGATAAATCAAAATGTCTCTCTTTATTTAAAGTGATTCATTACCTCTATCAAAAGAAAAAATTATTATTGGAAATTAAATAAAATAAAGAACAAGACATAGTGATATATAGGATTTTGGGGCACATAAATCCCCTAGTTCACTCCAACAATACTCTCTCAACGATATTAGTGATTTTCACTTGAAGATCCTTCTTTGAGGACCTGTACAAGCGAGTGTCGGTAGTTGAAACCATATAACAAGGCTTTTTCAGTCCCCTAAGGTTCTTTTACATGGAACATTGATATCCAAAATAAAGTATGAGAATCTAACAGTCTACCACAACTGATCATGAGTAGTTGACACTATAGAGAGAGTAAATGAGATATATAAGTTCAATACTAGTTCATCTCACAATTACTACAACAAGTGAAATATAAAAATATATTCAATATGGAACTATAGTAGTAAAATAATCTTCAATAATGAGAAGGATTTCATTAAAGATGACTAGAAAAAACACTCAAAAATATGATAATCATGTATGTCTCCAATTTATGACTCTAATTTTTTCTTTAATCAATGGAAGGAAATGATCGGCAATTTATATGGAAGAATTAGCATGATGATCAATAATTAAAGGGATCAAAACATATATGTCTTCAAAGTATAAATCTTTAGAGAAATAGAGATGACATCACATAATTTTCTCACTATGTATATTCTCATTTGAGATGAATAAACTCTCATTATTTAACAAGAATATTTTTTTATAAGTCAAAATGACCTAGAAAATCGTCCTGATAAATCATGATCATTTGAGTTCAAAAATTCCTATAGAAAATCATAATTTCCCTTAAAATAAAAATGATTCAATCTATTGAATAATTTAATTCCAATAAATCTTTAAATACTTTTTAATTAAGAAGGAATTATGATGAATAAATTTTCATAAATTTCTATAATAATCTAAAATTAAAATATCATAGATTATTGAGTCGAATATAGGATGACACCATGTATAATTAATCATTAAATGTATAGTTGATAGTATACAGATAATTCAAAAAATAGGGTTGATAAACCATACATTAAGTACACAAATACAGGGTGCTGAAAAATTTATCTTTCTAAAACCTTATAATCAATTCAAACATAGGGTTCCAAATGTATCAACATTTATAAATGTAGGGTTCCTGATCCCTAAGTTTACATCAAATGTACAATTAATTAATAGTGATTCTAGACTAATTATGAAATTCAAACAAATATTATCTCAAATAAAAACTAATGATCTTCCAAAATAAAATAATTATTCCAATAAATATTATCATTAAATCCATTTAAAGAAAATTCATTAGTAACAAAAATGTGGGTGTTTTTTAGTATAAAAAGCATTACGAAATGACTAAAATTGTTGGATCTTTAACACATTCCCAACAATCTCTCCCTTTTTAATGATAACAAAATCAATATAAAATGGATATAAAATCTTATAAACATGTTTATCAAATAAAAAGGATTATTTATCTAGATTTATACCCAGGGAAAAAAATTATTCCCTAAAGAAGTTTCTCCTAAATATAAACATAATGTTTTTGTTTATCCACCATATTTCTCTCCAATTTTTTTGACATTAAATAGAATTTATGAAATGGATTAATACACATTTACCATAGTATAATATTTCTTAGAGATATTCATGTTTATTTAAAGAATCAATAATTTAATGAATAAATAAGCATAGATTTAATCTTGTGAGAATCCAAATATGAAAAATAAATATGAAAAAACATGGAATGTTGTTTTTAAAAATCAAAATTATAAAGATATTTTAGACTCAAGGGTTTTCATGGACTAGCGTGGAGGAAGAGAAAAAGGATCGGGTTTTTGAGAAAGGTTAAGGGGTGAATCTTTACATTCCAGATTTTGATATCTTTTACTCATTAAAATTAAAGACTTGATAGTAAATCAGGTCTACATTGAATATATATAAATATTTTTCCTTTTGAAGATGAATAAAACTGACCAAGTAATAATTCTACCAGGTTAATAAGACCTGATTTAGTGACATATTCTCATATAACCTATGAAAATTGATTAACTATTTTCTTTTTAAAAACATAAATATATTTTATTGAGATTGAGATTTCCTGAATACTTTGATACTATTCTTGAAGATATTCGAATTCTATTTTTCAAAAAATAATATTTTCTCAACTCATGGGAACGATTTTATAGAAAATACATGTTCTTCATTCAGCCTCATTATATATCTTTTTAACAATTAAAATTAGAATTAATTCCTATATCAAAAAATTTAAATTTTTTTTAAAAAAATATATCACCATCAAAAGAAGAAAATTTATGAAACATTGTATAAGGTATTCCACTTTTAAAAATTTTAGGTGATTGAACTTCTGATTAATTACAACCAATAATATTTTTTCCTAATCTAAAATATTTCTCAAAGGATTATTCGCTAAAAGATACTAACTATTGGTCGGAGAAAGCAAGGGAATGATGGCAAGAGGGGGTGAATTGCCTTTTTAAAAAATGATTAATAAATTAAAAATCAAAGTGAAAGTGCAGCGGAAAAAAAGAGGCAATCACACAAGAAATTGTTAACGGAGTTCGGCCAACACCCGGCCTACGTCTCCGCTCCCAACTCAACCGTTGAGAGATTCCTACCGCTTGCTTTTCAATGGTTTTAGCAAGAAACCCACTAGGCTTTGAGGTAGCACTAGGACCTATTACAGCTTGCTTTTTGTGGTTTAGCAAGAACCCACTTGCTTTTAATGGTTTAGCAAGAACCCACTATCCTCCTTACAGGTGAAGGATAGCTCACCTATGTCACAAGCCTTTTAAAAGGAAGGGCTTGAAGAAACCTCTTCACACCTTAATGGTGATGTGAAACCCAAAAGAAAGAGGGATGAGAAAAGTTTGGGGTTTGTAGGCACAAACCCAAATTTAAAGCTCAAAATAAATAAACAATAAAAACCGTAATTGGGAGAAGCCTTGGGCGCCTTTTATTGATTGGAGATGTTGAAGGCCGCTTCCAAGCTTCTTTGATGATGCTCTTGGATGTGGAATTGGATTGGAGCACGTTGGGTTCCTTGAGGAAATCCGCCGGAGGTTCGCCAAAATGATCAACAATGTGTCCGGTGGCTTGGGTGAAGTTCCGGGGCTTCCTAGGCCTTTATTTATAGGCTAGGAACCTTCAAGTATCCGTTGGAGGGCTTTGGAGCCGTTGGAAAAGGCCTCGGAGCCGTTGGAGGCCAAAAGAGGGTTGACTGGTCAAAGCCAACGACTAGTTTGACTGGTCTACCGGCTGGCCGGTACAGGTCCACCGGCTGGCCGGTGCCTTGGATGTTAAGAAGTGCTTCTACCCAGGAGCCACCGACTGGCCGGTGAGAAGGCCACCGGCTGGCCGATGGTGAGACAGTAGGTCTCACTGTTGAACCAGGATGCCACCGGCTGGCCGGTGACAGAGCCACCGGCTGACCGGTGGAACCTGGCAGTGGGCAATGCCTCTGCCAGGTCCACCGGCTGGCCGGTGCTATCACACCGGTTGGCCGGTGGACTGCAATTCATTCCACTTCTTGTCCATTATTGGGCCAACTTCTTGGCAACATTGTGCCTATCATTCAAAAACACTTCAAACATAATTAGATAAACATGAAAGTGATTGTGATCATGAAAATTAAACCACGAGGGGAACGAGAGGTCCAACAATCTCCCCCTATTTTGATGATCACAATCACCAAAACAATTAAAGTAAAAACATGAATTAAAGGCATGCTTTAATGAATAAAATGAAATGTAAAGCAAAGCATGATCAAAAAGGATTCTCCCCCAATCAATCAAGAAATTCTCCCCCTTTGTGATTATCAAAATAGCTCGGGGCATAAAACTTGATTGAGGGATAAGATTTTGAAAAACTAGATATGAGAATTGAAAAAACAATTGAGATTTTTGAAATTGAAATGAAAATTTGAATAACAGTTTGAATTGAAAGTTTTGAATCAAAAAACCAATTGAATTTGTTGAAATGAAATCAAATGAAATTTTTGAAATTTTTGAATCAAAAAATGAATAACAGTTTGAATTGAAAGTTTTGAATAAAAAAAAAAATTCGATACCAACTGTTGGAAATTTAGAAATGAAAATTTAATAGAAAATTTTGAATTGAAAAAATTGAAACCAAGAGTTGAAAAAGAAAAATTTGAATTGAGAGTTTTGATACCAAGTGTTGAGTTTGAAATGAAAACATTGAATACACAAAAAGGCTTAAAAGATCCTAACTCCCCCTAAATAAAAACAATGAATCACCGGGGAGTGGGATTTTGAAAAGAGACAATTTTAGGCCCGGAGAGACTTGCTAGAAGGGATTTTTCAATCCATACTTGTCTCATGGCGGGTCTTCTCCTATAAAATTCGTCCGAATAAAAAATAGATTTGGGTTGACCGTACCGGGCGTTTTTACAATTACATTCATAAATGAGGTGCCCAGGTTTTTTTACAATAATTACAAAATTTAAAACTAGAGCTCCCCCTTACAAAAACAGTTGGAGCATGGGAGGAGGAAGCTTGGTTAGTGTAGCCAAGTCCATGTGTGGTTCTAGAAACACGTTGAGAACTAAGGAGTTTTGAAAGGTTTTGTTCTCCGTTGGTGAATTTAGCAAGAGATTCCCTTAGATCTTTTATTGTTGATTCCAAGGAATCAACATTTGGGAAATTTTGGATTTTTAGGGAGAGTTCCTCCTTCTCTTTGAGAAGTTGTTCTTTTTCGGAGGAAATCTTTTTGAAATTCTTTTTCAAAGAAACAAATTTTGATGATAATTCATGAAAACCTTTTTCTAGTTGGTCTCTAGCGTGTGAGAGTTCTTCATAAGACAAATGATTGAAAGAATTCGAAGAACTAGAAGAGGAAGAGGAGGAAGAGGAGGAAGATACCTCATGTTTTGCCATTAGGCATTTTTTACCTTGGTCGCTCGAGGAGAAGGAGGAGAATGAAGAGGTGGAGCTATCACTCCATGTTGCCTTTGAAGCCTTCTTCTTCTCCTTTTTCTTGGCCCTTTTCTTGTGGAGTGGGCAATTGGGCACGGATTTTGCATCGGGTTCTTGCTTGTTGTCGGGTTCTTGCTTTTGAGCGGGTTCTTGCTTTTGAGCCATGCTAGTACCTTCATGGGTTAGCTCTAAATATTTCCAAATATCATGAGAAGATGTGCAAGAAGAAATACAATTAAATATATTACGGTCTAAGCCACAATGAAGAGCATTCATGGCTTTGCCATCAAGCTCGAAATTTGCAATGTCGGCGAGGGTCCATTTAGATTCATGTTTACTAGAAAAAGTATAACCATGCATGACAATTTTAAATATAGGATATCCAATACTTTTAAGAAAAGTGGTCATGCGGGTTTTCCAAAAACTACAATCGGCTCCATCAAAGAATGGAGCACGATCCAAAGAATGTCCTTCGGGGGATTGAGAGGAAGAAGCGGTAGAAGCCATCAAAAAAAAGGATCTTTGAAACCGGTTAAGGAATTATTCAAACTCTTCCTCTAATACCAATTGTTGGTCGGAGAAAGCAAGGGAATGATGGCAAGAGGGGGTGAATTGCCTTTTTAAAAAATGATTAATAAATTAAAAATCAAAGTGAAAGTGCAGCGGAAAAAAAGAGGCAATCACACAAGAAATTGTTAACGGAGTTCGGCCAACACCCGACCTACGTCTCCGCTCCCAACTCAACCATTGAGAGATTCCTACCGCTTGCTTTTCAATGGTTTTAGCAAGAAACCCACTAGGCTTTGAGGTAGCACTAGGACCTATTACAGCTTGCTTTTTGTGGTTTAGCAAGAACCCACTTGCTTTTAATGGTTTAGCAAGAACCCACTATCCTCCTTACAGGTGAAGGATAGCTCACCTATGTCACAAGCCTTTTAAAAGGAAGGGCTTGAAGAAACCTCTTCACACCTTAATGGTGATGTGAAACCCAAAAGAAAGAGGGATGAGAAAAGTTTGGGGTTTGTAGGCACAAACCCAAATTTAAAGCTCAAAATAAATAAACAATAAAAACCGTAATTGGGAGAAGCCTTGGGCGCCTTTGATTGATTGGAGATGTTGAAGGCCGCTTCCAAGCTTCTTTGATGATGCTCTTGGATGTGGAATTGGATTGGAGCACGTTGGGTTCCTTGAGGAAATCCGCCGGAGGTTCGCCAAAATGATCAACAATGTGTCAGGTGGCTTGGGTGAAGTTCCGGGGCTTCCTAGGCCTTTATTTATAGGCTAGGAACCTTCAAGTATCCGTTGGAGGGCTTTGGAGCCGTTGGAAAAGGCCTCGGAGTCGTTGGAGGCCAAAAGAGGGTTGACTGGTCAAAGCCAACAGCTAGTTTGACTGGTCTACCGGCTGGCCGGTACAGGTCCACCGGCTGGCCGGTGCCTTGGATGTTGAGAAGTGCTTCTGCCCAGGAGCCACCGGCTGGCCGGTGAGAAGGCCACCGGCTGGCCGGTGGTGAGACAGTAGGTCTCACTGTTGAACCAGGATGCCACCGGCTGGCCGGTGACAGAGCCACCGGCTGACCGGTGGAACCTGGCAGTGGGCAATGCCTCTGCCAGGTCCACCGGCTGGCCGGTGCTATCACACCGGTTGGCCAGTGGACTGCAATTCAGTCCACTTCTTGTCCATTCTTGGGCCAACTTCTTGGCAACCTTGTGCCTATCATTCAAAAACACTTCAAACACAATTAGATAAACATGAAAGTGATTGTGATCATGAAAATTAAACCACGAGGGGAACGAGAGGTACAACACTAACTGCTCTCCAAATAGATCAATTATAGTAATAGTTAGAGAAATAAATTATTTATAGATTTTATTAATATTATCCTCATCAGCACACTCTAAAGAACTATAACAATACAAATGTTCCAAATCTTGAACTCTTAGAATTTGAAGAAGATATTTTTCTGAACTAGAGAGGCATATCCTCTTCATACTACTCAGATGGGATTCAACAAAGGATTTTGAGTTTTACATTTCAAGGATGGAAGATGAAATGGTTGAGAGGATTTTAAAAAGAGTACGTATTAAGACTATAAGTAAGAATAACGAAAGGTTTTATTTTGATGAGTTTCCAGTGGTGTTTCAATTTTTTTAGGTAAAAAATATATTGTAATAATTTAAAATCATACAATTTAAATAATATTTTTGTTTAACAAACATTACATAAGTAAAATTCTAAATAATTTAAATATATGGGTTAAAGTACATAATATAAAAACAAATTTTCAATATATCAATTTTATTGAATATAAGGTTCAATCGAGGAATTAAAATTATACATTTTTTATTATATAGAACTACAATCTATTTATGTATTTTCAATACATACAACATTATAATCTCCCATATAATTAATGATACTTTCACAATATAGACTTTAATGAGTTATTAAAACATATAAATGATTATTTAGATTATATCAAGAGTATGGAAAAGAATTAAAACATGCATAAATAAGATTTATTCATGCCCTAAAATATTTATTCATTTTGAAATAGCTCGCACTAAAAATTTAAATATTTTTCTTGTTTCATAAAAGATAAATATTTTAAAATTTTAACACATGACATAATTGATCAATTTTGTGCATGTAGTAAAAAAACTATGCTTATAATAAAAATAATACAAAAAAATAGAGTGAATAAAATGTTTTAACAGTTCAAACCTAGGAATAATAAAATGTAGAGGAATTAATAGTAAAAACATTTAAAAAAATTCCCATAAATATAATTAGTTTTTGTATTATAATTAAAAAAGAGATTAAATAATTTCTTGATTTCAATAGTTCCAACTTAAAGGGTCTTCACTTTTAGATAACTAACTTATAAAATAGTTATGATTTTTATTAATTAGAAAACTTTTCATATTCTTAAACTAGCCACTCATTAATATAACAATGGAGATCAATGGAATAAATCTACCAAATATCAAACACAAGTTCCTTTTGGTTCACATATTCTTTTGGGTCTAGAATGATTTGAAATGAAAGTCTTAAGTAACCAAATATATTCAACTTGAGTATATATTTCATACTTAGAATAAAATAATACTTTTTTCGGGCCAATTTGTGTTTGAATATTGTATTTTATGTCAATAGTTATCAATTTTAGAAAAAATAAAGAAGGGGATAAATAATGACAACAAAGTTATTGGAGATTGGCTGAAATGAGGATGCCTGGAGAATTTTTCTACAATCATAGATTTTGATTTCATTCTTGGGAAATTCTCTATGAAGTCAATTCATATGACTGATGCACTGTTCTTAAAGTTCAAATAAATTGTGTCAAAGGTGACACATTGTTTACAATAATGAATAATGGTTATATATCATCTATCATAGGATGATTGAAGAATAAATGGTGGATGGTGATGTTCTAAGTTTGATCATGAAAAATAAAATAATTATGTGATTTTCATGAAGAGGAGAAGAAGAGAAGAGTGTTCATTTGGTTTGGTTGAAAACACATCATGCATGCACTCACGTTTATAAATTAAGAACACCCAAACCAAGTGAAAAAGAAGCAGAGAGAGGCGGCCATGCATGGGCTTGACATTCGAAATGGCCATGCATGAGATTGGAGTTAAGGTGATGTTAATCATATTCAGTTAAGATTGGATAGAAAGATGTTGCTGAAAGATAGGGAAGTTAGAATACTTTCCACAGTAAATCTAATGATGATTTTTTAGTCTATAATTCAAAAATATCATAAGTTGGTTAGATAACTTGTGGTGAAATATTTATAATGGAAATGGGGAGAAACTATTTTGTCAATTAGCATGGTTGGTTTTGGAGAATCAAGTTTCTAAGGTAGCGTAGTTTTCCAGTGTTTAACAAATTTTGGGGGTCCAAAATTTGGAGTTTAGCTAGAATTTTCAAAAGTGTATTTCCTTGAAGTTCTCATCAGAACATGGAAAATGTATGAATTTTTCAAATATCATATTCATTAAGTATATTTCATGAATACATGAAGAATATTGATAGTTTTCTTCACAATTATGATGAGATTTACGAATGGATAAGGAAATGAGCATTGTAGGTGAGCATTACAGCACAAAGGAAGAAGGATAATCGTGGCAGACCAAAATAAAAAGGGGCATTATGGTGGAACAAAGTATTTTATGGAATTCTTTGTGATTACGATGAGTATTGAAAATCTAGAAAATAACCATGATGTTTCGCGTAACAGAGTGAATTTCAGTGAAAATTTAGGAGCTCTACAATTTGGTGCTGATGTGGAACTAAGGTGGATGGATGTTTCTTCATTCGGTGGTAAATGCCTACAAATATTCTCATTCCCCCTCAAGAAATGTATAGAGACTTAATGAGAATTTTAGAGCTCTAGAATTGCGAAGAAACATCGCTACGTAAGTTGTTCCATGAAGTAAACTTGCTTTGTGATGATAGGTTGATCCGCAAAGGATCAGTGAGCTTTGAGAAGTTGTGATCACTGTAAATGAAGTTTTCTTTTTGGCGGTTGTGGGTTTCACAAAAGAAAACAATCTCTGCAAAGTAGTGAGCTCTGTGAAGCAGTGAGCTCTATGAAGCAGTGATCTATCCAAAGTAGGAGTTATGCAATGGATCTTTGAAAACCATAGTTTTGAATAATTGGTTTATGTGAACCAGTTCTTGGGAGGACACCACTAAACTATTCTATATCATGTTGTGTCCAAGAAGAATCATGTGTGTCTACTTAGAGACTGATTATTACTTAGGTCAGAAAAACTGTGATGATACTAAGCTGAGCTGTACTTTATTGATCTGATAATCATAAAGGGATATTGTAATTCTAGAAAATAAGAAGAAAAGTGATCTCAGTTCTGTTGGTTTTGCACTAAAGGAGAAAGTGTGAAGAAGAGTGGGTTTCAGTGCAGTCAGTTTTACAACGAAGAAGCAGGAGAATAAGAGTGCGTATCTTTCTAGATTGTTGTAGAGAAAGAAGAGGTTGTTTACTTGCATGCTGTTATGCAAGTAACAAGTGAAGAGAGGAAGAAAAAAGTAGCACTGTTACATCCAATATGTCTCAACAGGTGATAGAAACTATTGTTGTTTCAAAACCTTATAAACAGGGAGAATACTATCTTTAGAGGTAGTATAAAAACCCACCAAGGAAGTTGTATGTTGGACTAGGCTATCACCAGTCCAAGGAAGAAGATTGTTTCCCACCCCCTCCAAAGTGCTGGGACTCACACTGACTAGAGGATTATTTTCCTAGTCAACCATTGTAAAATTATATCACTTTATAGTAGAGAATCCATGTACTGGTCGTCACCTTACATGGTAAGGACTAGCTACTCGCATTGAGTAATGAACCTTCTAAAAATATCATGTTCATATTTTTACTGCTATCTATTATTTCATGTGATAGTGAGAATAAAATAATAGAATCAAGATCCTAATCAGTCAGGATGTATAAGGATAAAAAGTTAGAATTGGTTTAAAAATTACCCAACCCTGATTCTTCCCCCACCCCCTCAGTGTTAGGTATATCACAAACTAGTCCACTCAATCGGTATCAAATCATGGTTCACCTCTATTGAATTCTCTTCAGTGAATTTATTCTTTTTGTAAGACTTTAATTTATTTCTTAGAGTTATCAATGAAGTGTATTTTCAGTGAAGATTCAATTTTCTCTGAGTTTAATATCATATGTATAAAGACTATGATGAACAAGAAAAACAAAGAGAAGATAAATTTGAAGAAAAAATCCCTCTTATTTAAAGAAGAGAAAGTATCTACATCTCTATGCCTTACTGACAATGAAGAAATATCGAGATTTAAAAGTAAAAAGAAGTTGGCTCATGTTTCCACCAATAATATTTATAACCTTCCTACCTCAAGTGATCAAGATGTATGTGTTAGTACATTTGAAAATAATTTTCATGATGAAAATTCTTGCACAAGTGATGATTATCAATCTAAAAACTCTCAAGAGTTATCAGTTGATAGATTAAGAATTTTTCTACATATCATCCTTTAAGAAATTGTCTGACTTATTTTTGGAGTATTTCAATTCATTTAAGAATATATCACCCAACTGGGAGAAGAAAATGATCTTTTGGAGAACGTCTTACAAGCGAAGATTATGGAATGTTTAAAGCTCTCCATACAGGTTGGAGCCTTTGATGCAACAAAGGGGGGATTTCAAGTATGTTCTTCAATTGTCTCAAATATGTTGAAGAAAAGGGAGTCAATAAGACTCTATAAGAGAATATCCATGAACTTGAAGATGTGATAAAAATGATCACTAAATTCAATGAGTTATATTTCGAAGAAAACTCCAAGAAGATCAAAGAACTTGACTCTTTTCTACAAAACAAAGTAAAGATGCTTGAAGAAGAAGTAGAAAGATTAAACAACTATTGTGAAGAGAATATGAATATGATTGAATACCGGGAAGTCATCCTCAATATAAGATGTCTAGAATTGGAGGCTGAGTTTACCAGTCTTGAGGAGACATATATTGAGTCTCCACAAAAGAAGGAAACAATTGTTGTTGGTATTCAATGCTCACTAGAGGATTATACTATAAAATACCTCCAACGTGTGATATGAAGATTATAACTTCACTCATTTATCCATCACAAGAATATGAGAAATTAAAGGTACCATCCATGCCAACTTGTACTAGTGTTTCTAAAACTGGATCAATAAAAAGTACCGGTTGGAATAAAAACTCTAAACAATTATGGATGAGTAAAGGTGATGATATGACTACCACCATGTCTAGGGTGGATATGAAGAAGAATCCATAAGATGGATCCGCATATAGATCACAACATATCAAGAATAAGGATCAGAAATCTAATACATAAGATATCAATAAGTCAATATTTGTGGGTCAATTCTCTTGATGCAATAAATTTGTGTATAGTGCACTGGATTGTTGGTACAATACCTTAAATGAAAAAGTATAGAGAAAGCATATATCAAGGGGGAGAAAGCTAGAAAGGAATAAGAAACATCCACAGATACAGAACCATTTGTTTACTACAAACAGATTTGGAATGATTGATAACATCTTTGATGTATGTAATGGGAGTGGTCACAAGGTTGGTACATATTTATCTCAACAGGTACCCAAAGATGATAAGAAAAGAAGATCATAGAAGCTGGCTAAGACAGTTGAATAATCCTTGGGAAGTAGTCATAAAAATGTTGTAAAAATTAATTCTCTTGAGAATATTCCAAGAAAGAAGGGTGAGAAGACCTTGGATTCCAAATCCAAGAAGTTCAAGGGTGGTGCATCTAAAGGAACTTCCAAAAATAATGACACTTAGAAGAATCCATGTGGAAGATTCAATCATTATGCCTCTGTTCCTAATGACTTATTGGTTATCTAGATAGAATATTTGGAAACAATGAGGAAAAATATAGATACACAAGCTAAGTCTAGTGAAAAAAGTGACAAAAAGATTCAACATGAAGTAAAGAAATATATGTGTGTGAGGTGAAATAAGGTTGGTCATACTGTTAGAAATTGCATTGAACTTATTCCAGCCTAAGAATAATTTCTCAAAAGGATAATAATTGAACCAAGAGATTCTAATTCTTAGAAATCTATTGAATAAAAAAGATTCATACATAAAGAAATGGAAGAAGTATTGAGATCCAAAGAACCACAATCAAAATTGAAGATCAAATGTGAAAGTGTGAGGAGTGGAACCAATGGAGAATATTGGTTGAGAAAATCATCTCAGCCTTCCTGCTCAAATTGATGAATCTTGGAGGATCTGCCTTATTTCCTTAAATATTTTTTTATTGTACTTTCTCTGATAATACAAGAAATTGAAGGTGAACCAAGCTCTCAGGGGGAGAACCTGGGAAGTAGTGAATGTTGTCAACTCTTGATATCATAGCTTAAGAAGTTTCCATCCCTGAAGGATTCTTCAATTGATATTCAAATATTAAAATGTTGAAGGATCACCTTTTATGAATATGATGAAGAGTGTTTCCTTTGTGGGAGATATATATGAAGAATCTTCTAGAGTTATTATTTCAATCAGTATCAACATTAGTTATTATCAAATTCAATTACTCTGGAAATTTAGTGAAGGTAATTTCATTGGAAAAGGTATGTATTTTATCAATATCTCCTCCTTGGTTACTCAAAATAAAAATCATTTTACAAAGGGGGAGTGACAAAAATTAATCAGTAACATAAGAAGAGTGAAAGTTCCCCAAATCCACTTATCCTACCAATTTCCCTTGAATTGTTTTGATCCATTTTTTTGAAGTAATTAAAAGAGTTTTAGGTTTGTTATTCTATATCTTATTTATTATCCTATTTCTATATTGAAAGTGGAAACCATTGAAGGAATGCATTTGGGTTCTCATTCCATGAGGTATCATGATTCAGTGGATAACAGATAGCTCTATTGTCTAAATCAAATCATCTTGTTTTCTACATCGAGCACTGCTCATGTATACTTAGAGTGAAATGATTGATATGAAACTACTTAAGTATGGACTGATATCCTCTCTACCATGAACTTTGTAATTCTTTTCCATAAGGGGGAGAGAAAGTGAAATGAAAATTTGAAAAGTAAGGGGGGAAGAAGTAAAGGGGATATAATGAAAAGGAGGAGAAAAATAAGTAAAAGGTACATAAATATTTTCATTTTGATACTGAAACATTCATATGAAGAGATATTTTAAGGTATTGACAAAAAAATATGAAGAGAGAGATTTTTTGGACCACTTTGGGTATGAAGATTGTAGTTGTTGTCAATAGTTGTCAATATTAGTCAAAATGAAGAAGGAGATGAAGAATGACTCACAAAGTTAATGAAGATTAGCTGAAATTAGGATTCTTGGAGAATTGTTATGCAATCATAGCATTGTATGTCATGCTTGGGAAAATCTCCATGAATTCAATTCAAATGATTGATGAAATGATCTTAAAGTTCAAAGAACATGTTTTAATGGTGACACATTGTTTATAAAAATGAAGAATGGTAAAGTATCATCTATCTAAAGATGAGTGAAGAATAAATTGTAGAAGATTAATTTATATGTGTGATCATTCATAATAAAATAATTATGTGATTTTCATGAAGAGGGGAAGAAGAGAAGAGTGTGCATTCAGTTTTGTTGAGAAAACATTACACATGCACTCATGTTTATAAATTAAGAACACCCAAACCATGTGAAAAAGAATTAGAGTGAGGTGTCCATGAATGGTCTGGACATTAGAAATGTCCATGCATGATATTGGAGTTAAGGTTATTCCAATCATATTCAGTTAACATTGGAACGAAAGATGCTGCTGGTAGATAGGGAAGTTAGAATACTTTCCTTAGTAAATATGAAGATGCTTTTCTAGTCTATATTTTACAAATATCATAAGTTGGTTGGAGAACTTGTGATGAAAACTTTATAAAGGAAATTGGGAGAAAGTATGTTGTCAATTAGCATGGTTGGTTTTGGAGAAGCAAGTGTCTAAGGTGGTGCAGTTTTCCAGTGTTTTCCAAATTTTTGGGATCCAAAATTTGGAGTTTGGGTAACATTTTGAAAAGTTTATTTCCTTGAAGATCTCATCCAAAAATTGAAAATTCATTAATTTCATGAATATAAGATTTATGAATTATATTTCATGAAGACATGAATAATGTTGATGGTGTTCTTCATGATTACAATGAGCTTTCTGAATGGCTGAGGAAAGGAGCATTGCGGGTGAGCATTGTGGTGCAAAGGAAGAAGAAGCATCGTTGTGGCCCAAAGGATGAAGGATCATTATAGAAGTGAAAATTATTTGATAGAACACTTCACTATTATGATGAGATTTTTGAATATGGGAAATAGCCATAGTGCTTCAGAAAACAGAGTTAATTTCAGAGGAACATTTAGAGCTATGCGATTTGGTGCTAATGTGGTGCTGAGGTGGCTGGAAGGTTCTTGAGTTAGTGGGAAATTCCTATAAATAGGCCCCTACCCCCTCTAGAAATGTATATAGACTTAACAAAAACTTTATATCTCTCAAATTGCAAAGAATCTTATTGAATTAAGTTGTTCCAAAAAGGCAATGTGCTTCACGATGACAGTTTTTTCTGAAAGGCTCAGTGAGTTTGGAGAAATTGAGAGCTCTGCAAATGAAGTTTTCTTTGCGGTAGATAAGGATTCTGAAAAGGTAGCCAAGATCTACTAAGGCCTGAGCTCTGCGAAGTAGTGAGCTATGTGAAGCAGTGAGATTTGTGAAGAAGGAGATCTATGAAGGAGCTTTGCGAAGGAGATTTACAAAGAACTATTTTGAATAACTAGTTTATGTGAACCAGTGCTTGGGAAGACACCACTACACTATTCCATATCACTGTGTGTCCAAGAAGAATCAAGTTTGTCCACTTATAGACTAATTATTACTCGAGGTAGAATAACTATGATGATACTAAGATGAGCTATACTTTATTGATGTGATAATCATAAAAGGAGTTTTTGATTCTTGCAAAGAATAAGAGAAGTGATATTAGTGCAGTGGGTTTTGCATAGAAGGAGAAAGTTTCAAGAAGAGAAAGTTTTAGTGAAGTTGGTTTTTCACTAAAGAAGCTGGATAAGAAGAGTGTGCAGATTTCAGAATTGCTGTCGAGAAAGAAATGGTTGTTTACTTTCATGCTACTAGTCAAGTAACAAGTGAATAGAGGAATAAAAAAGTATCACTATGATATCCAATAGTTCTGAACGGGTGTAATACACTATTGGTGTTTAAAACCCTTATCAATAGGGAGAAGACTGTCTTTTGAGGCAGTATAAAGAACCTTCAAGGAAGCTGCAAGTTGGACTAGGCTATCACCAGTCCAAGGAAGAGGATTTCCCCCCCTCCAAAGTGTAGGGACTCACACTGACTATATGATTGTTTTCTTATTCAACAACTGTAAAAAAATATCACTTTATAGTGGAGAATACATTTATTGTTCGTCACCATACATAGAAAGGACAAGCTACTCACATTGATAAGTCAATCTTGTAGAAATATCGTGTGCATGTTTTTACTTCTTTCAATTGTTGCACGTGATAGGGAGAATATAATAAGAGAATCAAGATCCTAACAAGTCAGGAGGTACAAGTATAAAATGTTGGAATTGGTTTAAGATGTCCCCAACACTGATTCACCCCCCCCCCCCTCAATGTTAGGTATATCCCAAACTGTCCATCTCATACTTTTCAATAATGAACATACATTTCACAAAAAAATTTAAGATTTCCTAGATAATATTCATTAGATTAATGTATATTAATTATTTAATGAAAACACTTAATTTTCGATATTAATTTACTTTTAGATTCTATAATATAATAATTCCTATACAATTTAGGATTTTTTCTATTATAGCTAATACCAAGATTTCACTTATTTATTATATTTCTAACAAAAAATTTATTTAAGAAATTATATCATTAATAAGTATATTGAATTATTTTTTTAAAGAATCAACTTCATCTAGTAATTCATTAATTATCCTTACATATAATGAATAATAATTTTTTCAAAATTTTGTTCTTAAATATAAAAAAAATGTCAAACATTCTTTTCCAATAGAATTAACCTCATAATATTTTTAAATATTATATGTTCTTTCTTTAAAGATTAAAATTAATCTTCAATAATTAAAAAATATTTAATATCTCCATCATAAAAAATATTTTTAGACATATAATTTTTTGAGTAAGATTATTATACCTCACCAGCAAGTGAAATAAGACATAGATTTGATTTATTTTTATGCTCAACTTCAGAGTTTGTAGCAGATTGAACTCTTGAATATTTATAAGATATCTAATTATCCTTCATGAATTTCATGACTTTTATTTTTTAATTATATTTACATTTAGAATTTACAAAATAACAATATGGTCTCATATGACCTTTCTTATTACATTCATAGCCTCTAACTTCTTTCTCAATGTTATTTTTCATATTCTCTTTTCTCTTATTGTACAACATTCTATATTTTTTTCAAGATCCGATATATCATCATTTGAACCTGAATGACTGGAGTATTAAGATTCATCCTACTGAAATTTTAGTTTATCATCTCCACTTTTGATAGAAATATGATTTTCAGTTTCTTCATGAATATCAAATTCATACCTCATTAAAGTTTCAATCAAATCCATAATTGATGAATTTTTGACGAGTGGATTTCCTTATTTCAGAAGATATCACATTCCATTTTAAGGTTAAAACTATTAAAAATTTTGAAGCCTGATTTAGTTTTGGAATTGGTTCTCCTAATGAATAAAAATCATTGACTATATTAATAAATATTCTATTCATATGAGCAATTCTTTCATACTTATATATCTTAAATATAAAATATATTAATTTTACAATGTTATACCTTAAGTGTTTTCTATTATCAATCCCTTTATAGTAAACCAATTGTTTTACACATCTAATATGCAGTATTACACTATCAAACATGATTAAATTATTGTATTTCAAAACCACAATAAACAGTATTCATAACACTTGAATTAATATCATAATCATTCTCTTGAGAACCATTCCACTTCTTTGGATCTTATTTTTTAATTTCATAAGGCATGAATAATTTTATATATACTCTTACTCCAAGATTTTTCAAATAAATAATCATGCGTGCTTTCCAACTTCCATAATAATCACCAAGGATATACCTTATCTAATATAATCCACTAAAATTATATCATTGTATTGATATTTAACTCATTCTTTTTAGGGAGAAAATAAATATATTTACTAGATCCTAAAATTTGATATCAACTGATGTTTTCAGGTAGAAACAATAGAAATTTCAATATTTTTCAAAAAAGAAAAATAAGTTCAATAGATCCCAACCTATGATACCACTTTATATTCCAGGATATATATGATGAATACATAATAGGGTTTAATTGTTTCCTTTTAATTATCTTGAAAAATTAAAAATGTACCACTTTAATTGTAGTGATTCTTTCCTTATATCTTCAAGATGAGTAAGCAGTGATAAATAAACAAAGGAAATAATATGAAACTACTATATATAGTGGGGTGGGGCATAAGAATTCCCTATTACTCTCTAATAATTCTCTCTCAATGAGAATGTTGATATTCATAAGCATGTCCTTTTCTATGGAACCTCTACAACTGAGTACAGGAATTTAATACCTTAAAAGAAGGCTTTTATAAGGAATTATTTTTTCTGTATGGGACCCAGATATATAGATCTCAATATGATAATCTAAAAAAATGACATGAATAAGTATGAGTATTTGACACTATTGAGATAATAGATGAGATGTTATAGTTCAACACTGGTTTAGATCATAGTTACAGTAAGAATTGGAATATAAAACGATATTCAATAAGGTAAAACAGCAACAAAATAACCTTCAATAATGAGAACGCTTCTTCTAAATAGTAATAGAGAAAACAAATATGATAAAATTGTCTGTATCTAAAGTTTGGGTGTTATATTTACATAAAAAAACTACAAAAAATGATTACAATGAATACAATAGTAGAAGTACAATGATCATACAAACAAAGGATCAATACATTAATATATCCAAAGTGTTTATCTTTAGTGAAATATAGATGAAATCACACAATTATCACTCTATGTATATTCCCATTTGAGTTGAAGAAATTATTAGTATTTAATAGGAGGCTTTAATTTCTTCAGGTCCAAATGATCCCAAAAATTAGCTTGATAAATCACATTCATTTGAATTCAAACACACCCAAAAAAAATTGTAACTTCCTTTAGAAATATTCGTGATTTAATCTACTGAATAATAGAATTTGAATCATTATTTAATCATATTTTAATTATGAATGAACTTTGATAAGTTCATTTTTATAAATCACTGAAAGAATCTGAATCTAAAATCTTATAGATAACAAGGTCAAACATAGGGTTTCACTACATACATGAAATCTTTAAAAGTATAGTTGAAATTGTATAGATGATTACAAAATTGGGGTTGATAAACCCTATGTTATATACCAAAACATAGGGTAATTGGAAAAATTATGGTCCCCAAACCTGATTCTCACTTAAAATGTAGGATTCCAAAAGTAGCGATCTTTAAAAAAGTTGGGTTTCTAATCCATATGTTTACTTCTAAAATATGGTTAATGAAAAGTGATTACAAAATACCTATAAAAAAATCTTCTACCAACATAAAAACTAAATTATTTCCATAATGAAATAATTATTCCAATAATTATTATCCTGAAATATACTTAAATAAACTCCATTAGAAATAAAAATTTTGGTTTTTGAGAGCATTAAAATCAATGATATATTACTGAATTTATTGGATTTTCAACACATTCATATCATCTTATGCTATGTATTTTATATTTACAATGTTACATGGAGATCATAGATGTATCTTGCTCTTCATTGCTACTATATTGATTGATCATATGTAGTGGTATCCCTTGTATCTTGTTCTAATATAATAAAGAATACCTAAACTCTAGGTTACCAGTATATGAATTTATATTGTTTGTATCATATAAAATTTAGTAGAAACCTTGGGAATAATAATTTAATTGAATATAACTAACATAGTAATTATGATAATCCCTAATAGTATTTGAGAAATGTTACCATTATAGTGATTTTTTATTGCATGGATCAATATTCATGATGATGATGATCTAACTCTATGTTCTTCTTATTTAGTTTTATCGCCTAACAAAGATAAGGAAATAAACACCCATAGACTATGCATGATTTTAATACTGAGAAATCCAATATATGTGGTTTTGGAACTGATTAAATCATTTCCATATTTGGGTAGCTTTATCAAGTTATGATGAATAAACTTACCCTAATGTAGTAACATGTTGTTCCACAGAATGATTTACCTTTGTTGGATCAATCCATGAAATAGAATCATCCATATTATAATGGAACTAATAATCTATTGATGGATTAATAATGGATTAAGATGCTTTAAAATATATTATTTTCTTTGGGAAGTTACATTTAATATTCTGAATCATTTGATGAAAGTATTTTGAAGCGAGGATAAAACAAAAATACCAATTTATATTTCTTCAATAATATGATCACTACTGCCAATTCATGGGGGATATTTATCTCAAATGGTTAGGGAGAAACTCAACATTAAAGATTTCATTTAAAATTTTTATATTTCCTTTTCAGAAGAGTTTCATAGTATTCCCTATAATTATGAATTTGTGTTTCCTATAGAACTCATACCAAGCACTGATCCTATTTCAAAGTCACCATATAGAACGCCCCGATTAGTTTTTTGGAACTAAAGAAGAGTATTCGGGATAATCTAAACAAGGGATTCATTCAACTTGGTTCGTCTCTATGGGATGCACCATTTTTTTAAAGAAAAATTGGGTTAATGATTATTTTCATTGATTATTGGGAACATAACAAAATCACTACTGAGAACAAGTTTCTTTTACCTCATACTAATGATGAATATGATCAATTATGAGAATCTAAATATTTTTCCAATATTATTATTCTATCTGGATATTGTCATCTAATGTTCAAGAAGAAGGATATTCCCAATAAATCCTTTCGTATGAAGTATGGTCATTATGAATTTATAGTAATTCCATTTTAAATTCTCAATGCTCATACTATCATCAAATATTTAATGAATAACATGTTTAAAAATTATCTTCATTATTTATTGGTAGTATTTTTAGATGATATTAATATATATTTAAATAAAAATAAGAGCATGAATAACAATTAATAATTTTGGTGAAGACCCTGAGGAAGGGAAAGTTGTATTCTAAATTTATCAATTTTGAATTTTGGATTCAAAAATATTCATTCATGGATCATATAATATCAAGTGTGGGTATATTCGTGGTTCCTTTAAATGATGATATTATAGATAAATGGAATAAACCAACCATGATAACTAATATTCGTTGTTTTCTTGTGTGGTATGGATACTACCAAAGCTTTGTGAGAGATTTATCATGACTACCCATTCCACTCACAAAGTTAACACCAAAAAGGGTTAAGTTCTTGATGATAGATGAATGTGAGTATAATTTAAAAAAAAATAATGATTTTCTGATATATAGTGATGAATAAAAGGGGGACTAGGATTCTTCCTTATTCAGAATGATAAGGTGATATCATATACCTCTTTAAAATTAAAAATTCATGAGAAAAAATATGTGGCTCATGATTTGGAGCCAGAAATAGTAATATTTTCAATAAAGATATATAGAAATTATAAGTATGTTTAAAGGTGGGATATATATATAATGATCATAAAAATATTGACATATATATTTACATGGAAATATTTGAATACACACTAGAGAAGGTGGTTTGATTTGGTCAAAGAATATTACTACTCAATACATTACAACCCTATAAAGGAGAAAAAGGTTGTTAATGCTTTAATTTATAAATATCGTGTTATTTTTTCCATTATGGGGATTTAATGAGATCTAATATGTATTGATTTGAAAAATTTGGATCTTTAAATATTTAAGAAAGGGGGCATATCATATCTTTACCAGATGAAAATTCAACCATCCTTACCTGAGAGGATTAAGAAGGCATAGAATGAATATGTGAAATTGTAGATAAAGGTGATGAATGTTCCTGAGTTAAACCATGATCATGCCAGAATGGTAAGGCATAGGAATCAAGTATGCATATCATAAATTCTAGTGTTAAAGAAAGAGTAGTTTGATGAAGATTGTTGTTCATAATTATCTATTTGTCCTTGAAGTAAAAATATATTTATAGATATAAAAAAATATTTCTAATGGGATAACACAATAAGGGATATCAACGAGTATATATATTGATGTTTAGTGTTTCAGAAATTTATGGCTGAGATAAAAAAGTCAAAGGATAGGTTACAACCACTACCCATACCAAAATGTTAATGGGAAAAAATTACCATGTATTTTTTTATCAGAATCCCAAAAAACATGTAATGTTCATCATGTTATTTAGGTTATAGATGATAGCCTTATAAAATCAGTGAATTTTATAATTATTAGAGAATATTTATCTCTTGTTCAAATTACTCAGTTATACATTGAATAAGTTGTAATATTTTATGGGGTACCACTTTTAATTGTATTTGATTAAGATTTGAGGTTTACATTAAAGATCTAGAGAAGCCTTCAACAGGTTCTAAAAAGAATGATTAATTTTATTATTGCTTATTATCCTTAGATAAATGGTTGATATAATAGTACCATTCAAACTCTAGAATACATGTAATATATTTCTATATATATTTAAATTTTGGTTGGGGTCAACACCTTTATTTGGTAGAGTTTTTATACCATAATGGTTTCAATCGAGCATTAAAATGGACCCTTATGAACCCTCCTATGTAAATAAGTGAATAAATCCAACATGTAGGGATGAAGTTTTATAAATTGATCAGAGGAAATGGAAGATAATGTTATATCCATTCAACAACACATAAGGGCATCTCAAGGATGACAAAATGGTTATGTTGACAATCATCGGTGATATCAAGAGTTTGAAGTTAATGGTAAGGTAATCCTATTAATATCTCCTTGGAATAATATTATGATATTTTTTATGAAGGGAAATCTTATCCATATATTTATTGATCACATTGAAATTATTGATTGTTTCATGACTGTATCTTATCATTTGGCACTTCCACTAAATCTCTCTCAATTTCATGATGTCTTCCATATATCACTACTAAGTAAGTAAATACCTAAGACTTCACATGTATTACACCTGTAGGTCATATTGATTGATCAAGACCTATCTTTTGAATAATAGTCACTAGAGAATCTAGATAATAAAGAGAAAGTGATACAAAACCAGACTACACATCTGGTCAAAGTTCAATGGAAAAATCATAAAATTGAGAAAGCTACATGGGAACCTAAGGATGCGATGAAGAATAATTATCCTCAATTTTTTGAATTAATGTGATGTAATTTAGAGGTAAAATATCATATATGGGCTTCAAATGTAATGGCCCAAGATATTTTGATATATTTCTCTTTAAATAAATTTTACTGATAACTTTCATTTCTAAAACAACAAATTTAAAAGAAAAAAATACTAATGAAATATTATTTTATGAAAATTATATCATTTCAGAATTAATCATTTCAATATTATCACAAGATTAAATTGCAGTATTTTTTCTAAAAAGAATTTATTTTTCTTATGAATAGTGAAAGTAACCAATTTTTATAAAACTATCATTTAATTTTAATTAAAAAAGTCTCATAATTATTTGAATTTAATACTAAATTAAAAAAACCTATTTTATTTATAAATAATATAATTTATTTAATTTTAATCATCATTATACATAATGTTTTTAGAAGTTCATTTTTTGAATTAATAATTAATTTTTTAAACTATTTTTCATTACATTTTGTATTTTAATTTTAAATTAGTTACATTATCTTATGTTATTTGAATTTCATAAAATGCATTCCATATTTGGAATAAGAGTTTTAAATTTTTTAAATTGGTCCCTTTCATTTTTTCTCATTATAAATAGTAAACATGGTCGATATTTTTCACTTCAATAAGGGTAAAACGGGTAAAATTAAGATAAAATATTGGGTAAGGCATTAAATTTTATCAAGAACTTTATTTTATCCAATTATATAAAATTAGTTTTTCTATTTCCATCCATTTCTCTAAAATATTTCTACTTGGTTAAAATTTTCATTCATATTTACCTTTATATTTCTTTAAAAAAATAATAAAAACAAAATGTCACACTCTTGACTTCAATAACTCTAATATTTTTACATAAGGATAAAAAAAGGTTATGTGAAGTCTTCAATTCTAATTTAAAATTTTAATTATAATTTTTTATCATAGAAACTTATATTTAATTTTTAGTTATTGAATATTAACTTTAAATTCTTACACAATTCTAATACAGTAGATATTCAATTAATAGAAAAATACAATAAATTATTTTTAAAATATTAAAATTAAGACAATATAGATGAATTATTGTGTACCACTATTTTTATATATGTATATATAATATTAGATATGTTTCTATGGATTATATTCTAATTACATCTTTTTCTTGGTGTCATCGATATCAGATAAAATGAATAGTGTGAAAAATAAAAATAATTATATTTTATAAAAAAAATATTTTATTAAATTATATAAAAAAAAAAAATTGAAATAGAACAATGGAGATAATATAGGGTCCAAAATTTCATCCCTTATAAATTTATGGTCCAATTTTACTTTAATAATATCTTTCTTTTCTCCAATAGTGAATTTTTTTATTATTATAGTAATTGTCAAAAGGGTTAACATGAGGTTAAAACAAATAGATAAGGGAGAAAACAACATACAAAATTGTCTAATTTTTTTTATTAAAGATTATATATAATCATAAATATTTTAAATTCAAATTATATCAATTTGGAGACATTTTACCATGAAAAAAAATTATATTAGTCTAATACTTTATGAAATTCAAAGAATGCCCCTCCACTCGCTTATAAAAGGACACCTCTTATCTTTTTTCATTACACCACTTTAAACCAAATATATCTACCATAACCTAAAAAAATTCTTATAAACATTAATATACACAAACAATAGGTTATGATATTTTTAAAAGACCATTCCAAGGGGCCTTAAGAATCAATCTAAATGAAGTCTATCGAAGAAGAGGTAATTGTCTTTATCAACTATTTAATGTTTATTTCTTATCCTAATTCCTCGAAATCTATTATACCAATCCTAAAATAATAACTCTAGTATCATTAATATATTTATATGTTGTCATTATTATTTTATAAGTATTTTATATCTCTTTTTTGTCCTATGAAATGTGAATACATCGCTCATAGGTATGTACGGCTTATCATCTACACATAGCGGTGTAGTTTTTTTCATCACCACTTAATTTGGATGGTGATTAATATATAAATAATTAATATATGTGATATTTATGATATAATTATTATTATTTAATTATAATATCATATATACCTTCTTACCTTCCAATCTATTGGAAAGTGATAATGTCCCTCGTTCATACATGTGGACTACCAACTCTATGAAGTGATGCGATCCATTTTTCATTTATTATTTACATGGATTGTAATAATTATGTAATTAAAGAATATATATGATATATTAATGATTATTTATGGTTTACTTATTATTTACCTTTCTTTTTTCATCCATTAAAAAGTGAAAACAACGGTTATGCGTACGTACAATCAATCGTCTCCATAAACTTTATAATTCATTTTTCCTTCTATACCTTTTATGGATGAATATAAATATTTATATAATTAATATATATGATTTTATTATCATGATTAAATATTTTATATGATTTAAACAGTATCAATATAGAGGTATTGGAACTACCAAACCAAAATTCTCATGAAAAATGAACTAGTTAACACCCAAGCATTGATAAATATAAAATATTATTAACAAATGAGTGATAATATGTTATAAATGTATAAAAAATAATATTTTAGGTATTTATATTATTTTGGCATATATTTATAAAATACCCAAATTTATTGTATAGGGGGTTCATAAAAGATGTGAGCAAATTCAAACTTGGGGTATGAGATTTCATTTCAATTTCCACTCCATTGAGACATATTTGGTATTATGAACTTATTTATTTTTTGGTGGTGTATATACTACCCCTTTGATATATTTAAAATGAATATATATTTATCCATGATGATTATCTTTTCATTTCAAGTTTATTATTTCAAGGGGTTATAATTTAAAATTTACAAAATAAATAAGTATTTATTATACTAACTCATTTTTTTGTATTGCATATATTTTTCATTGAAGTAATTTTATAATATATCCATCATAATCACTATATATTATCTAATATTTAATTAATTTTTGTATTTTATTCCAATTATCCTATCATTTTCACTAAATACAAATAAAAAAAGGTTTAAATGAAAATATTATCTTATTTTTCTTTTTAATCTTATTTATGTTTCTTGTGTATCCATATGTTTCAAAATTATTATTCAAAAAATCATTTTATTTATACAAATGATTTATTAAGGAAACATGATGTTATAATTTAATTTTTAATATGTTTTAAGGTAATAATTCTAATTTTTTTGAGAGGTTCTTTATGACTTTAAATTTAAAAATTCAAAAGGAATGTTTTTAAAAAAATATGATGTTAATATATTATACCACCACCAAACTCATTTTATACTCTTTTAGTTTCTACTATAATTTTTATGTAGTTTTATAAAGAAAATGATTTAATTTAATCTATAATAATTTTTTCCTCTATTTATATTTATTTTACAAAGGACATGGTTTTATTAAAAAACATTTATTTTTGATTAACTAATGGTCATATTTTATCTATTACTTTTGTGGTCCTGAACATTATTTTGAAACATTCACTGTCTTGTGATTATTTATCACTGGATATTAAATTTTTCATAAATATTCCTGTTTTTTGTATCATGGATATTATTATTTGTTAAATAATATATCATTTCTAAACTCAGTATTTTAATATCAATGATATTTTATTTACTAAGGATATCAAAATATTTCATAGTCATTAATAAATATAGATTTTCCTTGATAAATAATATTCTTTATAAATTAAATTGATCATTAAATATATAATGAATATAGTGGACATGTAGTGACATGTGAGGCCCAATTATAGATTTCCCCTCAATGCATCCACAGGTCTCATGATACAAATCAGATGAACAAATTAAATTGGTTTTTGGTAGATATATTTCCATAGATTAAATTGTCTTGGTATAAGTATTTTTTGGTAAAAATATCATGATTTCTTAAAACATGAATTGAAATATTAACCACTTCCTTTTTTTAGAGTTCATTTATTATTATCTATGAGATTGTTTACCTAATATTATACATTTCATTATAAAATTATTGAGTATATTGAATGTGTTTTTGTTATTTACCTTTTAATAATAATTATGACCTATTTATTTATGATAAATTCTATTGTACATAACTCTTACTGAGCATATGATCACACCCTTTATTTTCTTCCATTTTTCAAAGATATAGATAAGTATGTGATGATTAATATCAAGGGTGAAAGAATGTTTCTTATAATACATATTTTTTATTTCAAATTTAATTTGGGAATCATGTATGTTTCTAGTTATTCATGAATACTAAACTGGTCGATTGTAAGATTCCTCATTTTGGACTGGGTTTAAATTTCAAAATGAATTTTATATTTTCATTTGGTTTATAGGAAGAATTACAAATTGATATTCTAAATGAAATTATGATGGTTAATGTTTTTTTATGTGGTTTAAGGATAGAGAGGTGTCTTGAGAGTTCAATTTAGGTTTAGGGGAATTAGGAACTAAAAAATCCATTTTGAGATAAGTAAGAGGAGGTGTATGGATGGCGCATTGTTAGTACTAACCATACAGACCAAACCGTGCATCATGTTTTCTTTAGGGAAATAGTTTTTTGGAACTATTTATCCCTCTAGGGGAAACTATATGTCCTAGTACAAGGGATCAAATAGAGTCACATAGTTTTTTTAAATATTCACTCAAGGATCCATGTCCATATCAGATGTTTCCAAAAAACTAAAGAAGGGAATTCACATGTTATGCATAATTTATAAAATTGTGCGCCTAACCCACATGGTTCATGACACCTAGGTAGTGAGCCCACGTGGTTGGTGGATGATTTTTGAAACCATTGACCAAAACCATGCAGCTAGTTAAGTAGTTTTATTTTACTATTTCCCCTTCTTCCTTTAAGGGGTTTCCCCCTTTTCTACTCCCATTTGGTTTGGATCTCCTCTATGCATTCACCCCTTCCTCTCCCTTATCATTTTGTATATCTCCCCCATTTGAGATTTGAATCATATGTCATCAAGTTCATTAGAAGCGTGCTGATGATTCTATGATCACTCCTTCCCCTTTATTTATTTATCTTTTCATATTGGATGATATATTTATGATATCTAATTATCTCTATTTTCAATTTTTTTCTCTATTTCACCTATTTCTCATGAACTAGCTCGAATAAAATTTTGATAATGGATGAGGGAAGCATACTAATCATGAGGTATGTGGTTTATGTATTTTACCTTATAGTTTAGATTATTTATAAGTTTTTTCATTATTCATCATGCTATATTTTCTTTATGTAACTTCTAAAATGTGAAATTAATTGTGTTAATGCTAATATCCAAAATTAGTTAACCATTTTTCATCAAATTTAAGCATTAGAGGTTTATTAATCTCAAATAAAACCACTTATTTGGTTTAAATTCTTATATACCTTGACCTATGCTTCATCTAGAAAATTAAATCACCTATATTGGGTGTTGTTTTAGATTCTTGTGAACATAGTTCTTTAATTTGTAATTTTATCACCTTTTAGTTGTATTGAATTACCGAAAATGAAAAAAATTATTAAATTGAATTAGCTGACATGGTAAGACATCCATGCCCCACTATTTAAATAAATCCACCTAGGAGGTTAGTATACTTATTTAATTAAAAGGTAAAACTAAAAAGGTAATACATGAAATAGGGATATGGAATTATTATGGGCATGCCCTATAGATTACTGACAAATAAAAAAGAATTTTCCATATCCTTATTAATTACTTATAAATGGAATTCCCCAAATTTTCATCTTGAATTGTGGTAAATCATGCTAACTGTCATAGACATCTTTTTTATATAAAATTTAATTATTTTAGTCAATTATTTATGTCTTGAGAGATCATTAGGTTCCTTTTTATGGAATTACTTGGACGAGCTCATGGTTGAATGAATTTTTTACACCTTGAGAAATACTTGATTTAATTTTTAAGGAATGAATTGTTTAGGATCATAGGTTGAATAGTTTTTTGTAAGAATAGACTTATACCCATGCACCTTATGTACAACACCTTGGTAGAGCTCCTAGGATGATTAATATTATATATACCATGAGTTAAACCCAGTTTCCTTTCATGGAATTCCATGGAAGGTCTCAGAGATAACATGAATTATGTTAATCCGTGGGCGATACTTGGATTCCTTATACAGAAAGACTTGTACAGGATAATTAGTTAATGTGTTTCAATATAACATGGAGATATACATGGTTTCATTATATATAACACCTTGGATAGGCTCATTGGTTGGATAATTTATATGACTCCTTGGGTGATACATGGATTCTAAACATGGAATACTAGGCACTGGGAAATAAGAAAAATAAGTTTTATTTAATTCTTGATCAAAATTATTAATGGATTCCATGGGTTTACCATAGATACTATGTAATTATTATACATTTAAGATCTTGGAAAAATTCCCTAGTTGTGATTTTTTGGCAGATTCCTTAATTAAATAAGTGACACTTGTGATACAACTATGTTGATCCCTTGTTCACAAACCTCGAGTCCCAATTTGTATTATATATATATATTTATGTCCATAATTATTATTATTAATTTTGTTCTTATATATACATACATGTTCATATATATATATACATGGTAACACCTATTCATAGGTACTTCGACTTAGACGGAAGTAGGTATGATCAGTCATGTGTCCTTGAGGAACCCAATCATGACTTATTTACATTAATTTATTAAAAAACATATTGATATACTTGAAGAGTACTGTATTTTATATTCAAATACTAGATAAAATTATACACTATTAGTGGTGGCCTACCATGTTTATCACACACCATATTTATGCCACCACTGGATTTCTATACTTAAACAGGCCTCATGGTTGCAGGTTTAGGTTAATGGATTATGCTTATGTTATTAATCATGTATATGGGATCATGGGAGTAGAGGTCTGAGTTAGGTCTCATGATACTCATGGAGATATAATTTGGAATTTTTCATTTTTTTTATTTTTTATGTATTCACTATTTTATGTCTTATTCCGATACATTGTAGAATAACCTAGAAATCCATGATTGCATTATTTGGAATTATCAGGTTATTTGATTTACATTCACTTCATTTCATTTATACTACTTCCGTTATTTATTTATTTATTATGTATCTATGTGCTACTCTGATCATGAGGTTATAGTATAAGGCCCTAACCTTAAACATTATATGATCTTGATTTTTGATCAAGAATTTACATTCTTTCACATTGAGGATCTTTTCAGGTTTAGAGTATTAGAGAATTAGGCCATAACTATAACATTAAATATCAAATAACACAAAGTAGACACTTATATTCTATCCATTTGTTTTTTCAAAAACAAAACTCCTTAAATAAAAAAAGAATTATTTTCCTGATAAAAATCTTCTTGAATTATTCCTTTCTCTTAACCTTCCTTATACCCTGTCAAAAACATTTCAAATACGTGGGATGAGCATAAAAATCTCAGTAAAAGATATAAAATAAGGAAAGAAAACACTAGTACATGAATTCATATAATTAAATGAAATTATACTTTTCAATCATAATAAATAATCTCTTTAACATAACTCATGAAATCATAATATTTTTCAATAGCACATAGAAATAATAAATCACTAAGGTAACTTGTGGAATCTATAGCATACTTACATTTTAGCTTTCACAGCTACATAGAGAGTTACGTTTGGAATACCCATCATAGTATATTCCCTAAATATCTTTGGAGAAACATTAATGTTTACCTCCATTACATTACTCAATGTATTGGAGATCTATCACAAGCCCATCTGCACTAGGTTTATCACAGAACCACACATATTTGGTTTATCACCTAACCACCCATAAAATTTCCAAGTGACATTACATAATCATAACATATAAAATATTAAAACTATAAATATTTCACTCATCAATCAGAAGAGATAAATCCCATATATTGAAATATTCAATCCATTTCCAAAACCATTTAAAATATTAAATAAAGAGATTTTTAAATCAAAGTGTCCCATACCACATTGAAATTTTTTAAGGAATTAACATTTTAAGACATTAATGTTCATATAAATAAATAATAAAAATAGTTTTGAAAACATATACATTAAAGAGAATGATTTAGAAGATTAAATCTCAAAAACATTTAAAACAGTGTTTTAGTTAAAGACTCCCTTACCACTTAAGAAAATACATGAATAAAAATAATTCTAGAATAATATTAAACAAAACCTATAATATCATGAGAATAAGAATATTCATGGTATAATATGTAAAAGGGTAGTATATTCACCTTATAGGATAATAAAGGTGCACAATATCAAGATATTCCTCAATGAAAGG
The DNA here is from genome assembly GCA_963277665.1 of Viscum album. Lineage (NCBI taxonomy): Eukaryota > Viridiplantae > Streptophyta > Magnoliopsida > Santalales > Viscaceae > Viscum > Viscum album. The sequence goes on along the minus strand of OY728145.1, from coordinate 335,638,636 downwards.
ATATTGAGATGTAGTCCCTTACAAAGATTGTATCATTAGATTAAGGATAAATCAATGGAAAAATTATGTATGAAAAAATAAATATACCCAATATAAGTGGATATTAAGTGTAAAACATTCATAGTTCATTCACACATATTAATGGAAAAACAAAACCAATGACATGGATATTTAACTTAATGAATTGATATTGAGAAAAGATTTCCCTTACAAAGTCCATATAAATGACATAAGAATTTATCAATGGGGTCATTATGTGTTGAAAAAGTATATACACACAATGGGAAGTGGAAATTAAAACTTAAATAAATAAATAGTGATTCCAAACATAATATTGTCATAATATAATCAACAAATAATGTGTAAAACCCAATGAGTGGAAATTGTGTTTAGAAATTCCATTACGAAAATTCAGAATCCTAAATATGTCACTTTAAAAATTCAAAAAATGAGTTGATAGGAAAGAAAAAGGTATCTCATCACTTGGAAATAAAATGAACAGAAAAAAAGGATATATATTAACATATCTCAATATATGAAATTGTAAATTAAAATACATAACATAAAAGAAGTCTTTGACTAAAAAAGAAGGGTGAAAGGTTCCCATACCTTGAGTCCGACTTGTCTCGTTCGTTCTTTATATTCCTGAATAATAAAATTAAGTTAATTTATACTTTCTTAAAGAGATTTTTAAAGTTTATTATTCTTTAAATATCACTTATTACCACATTATAAAAATTTCAGAATTATTTAAGTTAATATTGGTCATTTGTGTCGATATTGGGTACTTGAGTAAAAAATGGTCTTATTATAATTAAAAATTATCCATGTGGTCAAAATTACATTATCTTATTAATAGTATTAATGATTTAAATATATTATATATCCAGTATATATTTATTTATAATATTCCATAACATTTGTAGATAATAAATCAAATGCATCGTTCATGGAGATGGTAAGCCGTATGTACGCATTAATGCTACTTTCATTTATTTGTCATATTAAAGAAACGAAAACTAAATAATACATAGGTATATTATAATTCTAGTAAAATATAATATGATTTATATGTTACATAATTTTATTAACTCCATCCTTTATATGTTCCATGTATGGGATGAACGATTCATATCACTTTGAAGGGACGGTAGTCCAAAATTCTTCAAATTAAATTATCATATTTACAAATCATGAAAATCATAAAGGTATGTTTGTAAATAAAAATTACAGTATAATAGAGACAATATAAATATAATATATATCATATATAAATATAGTGCCATCATTATGGCCACCGTGAGAGGTGGTAGGGGAAAATATAACAATCATCGTTTCGTGAAGCAAAAGTTTGTCATACACCGAAACCGTATGTTTGTATCCATTACATGAAGCTGTGTGTAAGTGTAGTTATAATCCTTATCATAAAAACATACTATTATATTTAAGATACTTTTTTATTGAATTAAATAATTATTATAAAATAGAGAGTGAAGAATTAAAATAATGGAAAGGAACTTTAGAGAAGATGCTACCTCTAAAACGTGTAACTCCATTTTGATTTGAGCCAAAAGGCTTTCTTGAATTTCCTTATGCCTATGGTAAGTCTTCTAGGAGGAATAGAGAGATATTTTGAGCTTAATTTTTCAGAGTGTGTACAATCCAAGGGGCTTGATAGGTGTGATTAAATTGGTAGAGGTGATGCCCTTTTATAAGAGGGGGAAGGGGCACTTTAGAAATGTCTTGAAAGATAATATTATTATAAACTGAATTTCGATTTCAAAAGTTCTAAAACTCATGTGATTAAAATATAAGGTGAGTATTTTTCTAAATACCTTCAACCAATATGTTTTAGACAAGTCTAGGTTACAAAATTAACCTTATTTTTTAGCTTTAACCCTTAGTTAACTAATTTAACTTTTACCATGTCTTCTTGTATATTCATACTATAGGGTTTATATAGTTACTATAGAATGCCAATAGGATCCCAAGTGGTTCATTAATGACATTTTCAATATTATATAATTCATTTGGCTGAATGTTAGATTTTTAATACTATTATATAATTTAATAAAATAGTATTTGTTTTAAAAACTCATTTATGTTAATTTTTATACTATTCATATCATGATTTTTTAAAAATCCGAACAACTTGATTATTTATAAAAAAGCATCATTAATTCAATTATAAAAATCCATAATAATTCCTAAAATTGTTGGATCGCATAAATGTTTTTAAAATAAATTTATTTTAATATTTATAATCTCATTTGTTTAAAACATTCATTAATAAGGTAATCACTACATCATTAGTGTGTCATAAATAAATTTATATATTTGACGTATAAAAATTATAACTAAAATAAAATGATGGAGGAAATATTTTTAGATTTATAATTACTATTTATAGTGGAACATATAACTTATATAACCCCATATAATTTTTTTACTAAAATATACATGTTTATATTACATTTTTCTTTACTTTAAATTAATTCTTATAAAATGTCATTTTCATATTCAACTGACTCCATGGAATCCCAAAATAGACCCAAGGATTCCCATGGTATAATATATATCACCAAATAGTATTATGAAATGTTTTTGGTATTTTAATATTATTATAATATTATTTGTTTACCCTTATTTACCAGATTTACCCTTTAACCATGGTAAATAAAATAATTTCTGAAGTTACTATTCATAATGTTAAAAAAATAAAAGGTACATATTTACACAATTTTGACTTCCTTATTACAAATATTGAATCCATTTTTTCAAATTCGAAACACATAATTTGGAGTAATTAATTTAAAATTAATTCCCATTGTCAAAACCAAAAAGCGTGTTTTTAAGAAGTAATAACTATCAATAGTTTGACATGTGTTTATGTATAATTTAAAAGTGAAATTACTTACAATAACAAAAATTGGATTAAATGATAAAAATATAATTTAATTACGCTTTAAAACCATTTAAAATTATAATCTAACTATATAAATAAATTAGATGAAAAGGCAGTTTTGACTTAAAATGCAGAATTTTTCACTATTCATTAAAAATGAACCTTATCAGAAAAATACCAAAAATTTAATCCAAAGTAAAATTTGATGTACCTATCCTATAAAAAAAGTTTATTTTTTCAAATATAATATATTAATGTTACAAAAACTTGATTTAAAAATGGTTTGTCGTCAAAAGGCGGTAAATCGACCTTTTAAAGAATATTAATGTATTAAATGCTTAAAATCAGATCCATCCTTATTTTAAGCCTTGAAAATTTATTGGATAAATGTAAAAACATTTAACAAACATGTGTAATCATAATTTATTTAGTTATGTTCATTCCCGATAATACAACTATTATGAATTAACTACCATTTAAAATAATAATATTATTATTTTACTTTTCGTCATAACTCAAAATTGTGTGAAATGTAAGATTTCAAGTAAACCTGTTGTTGTGTGTTGAGTATGTTATAAAAAAAGTGTCATTTTTAACATAATATTAATATCTTATTCATAAATATGAATAGAAATAAAAATTTATTATTATATACATACATGGTTCATTACATCCATTCCCCCCTTTTGAAAATTATGTCCTCGCAATTTTAAAATTGGGCTTGGAAACTTCATTGAATGTACCACATCAAAAAAAGTCAATAAAACTATCACTTTAAAATAAAGAAATTGAAGTAATAAGGTCACCTTATATAACCCATACTTGGATTCCATATATGAAAACATGGATGTGGAAGAGAAACTAACCATTATATTCTAATAGAGAGTGATAGAAAACATGATTTGGATAAATTTAACTACCAAAAAACCCTAAACTTATGATGGGTTAAATGGACTTTGATTGCCTAGTAGGAAGAGTAAACAGACCAAATTTTTGTTTTACGTTCCTTTTCATAGTGTTGATAATTTATTTATGATATTGGCTAAGAACATAAGAATATATACTTACTTTTCGAGTTAAGGTTTATCCTATAATAAATTTCTACCAAAAACTCATCTTTTATCCAAACGATGAGTATTAATGATGACATGGTCACACCTGAAGCACTAAAATCAACTTAGAGAGAATCAAATAATCTAAAAAATATCAACTAGATATTTCCCTTGTATTTAGATATTAACCAAAACCAAAATGGTTTGTACGGGATCAGATAATCCCCAAAAAGGATAATCCTTTATAAAAAGAAATATTACTCTTAATCCCCAAAATTCAACAAACAATACCCAAAGTTCAACAAAGACCATTCAATACACAATTTCCCTTAAAATTCTTCAAAATAATCCAAAGTAAGATTGAAACCCAAAACTCAGAAGAATTTGATCGCATATTCTTCCACAATAAATCTTAAGATTTATCTCTAAATAACATCGACTACTATTAATGTATTATAATGAAAATTAATTAACCTAATCATAATTTCTCCAATATAAGTTAATCATTTCCATAAATAACCCTAATTGCTATATGTCCACAATAAAAAAATAGATTCATCCAAAATAAAATTCCACCATTACTCCTCAAATGAAATCTCAGAGTATTCTATTTTCCTTAGGCATATATTGTTCCCAAAAGAGAAAACATCTTCCAAAATAACATTTATCACTTAATCACCAAATCATTTTCTTATACTAAGGATATCCATTTGATAGATCATAACTTCCCAAAATCAACATATTCTTGATCTATAAAATCATTGAACTATAAATAATTAGTCATACTAACCAAGGACTTCACGTAGTCTAGTGGTAGGTGATAAATCTTAGTCGCACTTTGGTTGTGGGTTCGATTCCCACAGCTTTGTCTGACGCGAAAGTTTGTCAAACGGTTAGTGTGTTTTCCTTTTTCAAAAACTATATAAATTTATAACATTCCAAAAAATGAGATAAATTCCTCAAAATAACCATAAATTATATTAACCTCAAATTATATCTCATACCTAACATTTTCATCCCAAAATGTAATAACCTGTAATTGCCTCAAATTCAAGCATCATAAAAAACCCAAATGGTTCCTTATAACTATATAAACTAAAGAAAATATAATTCTTATTCAAATATCATTTTCACATAACAAACTTCAGGGTTACACATAAAATATAAATGTCTTCCAAATTAATCTTATTAATAAAAGAGCATTAACACTTTTAAACATTTGATCACCAAGATACCTAACATAACTCTCGAATTTCTAAAATGTAGAAATCTTAATCGTCCATCATTCTTTATGATCCCTTAATAATTTTTTCAACTAATTCAGTAATACTTGTTTTTTACAAACAAAATAATTAATCATATCCTAAGATTCAATAATATCAAAACATAAGCAAAACAATAATCCATACCTTTTATCGGTCATTGCTAGTTTCCTCATCCTCAATCGGAACGACATTGGGAATTATTAAAAATATATTTGTATGGTACAACTAATCCCATTACTGAACCTTCTTTGTAGGAAATATATTTGTATAATGACCATGTACACCACATTAAAAACATTCAATTGATCCCTCATAAATAACTTATTTCCTTTTCTTGGAGCCAACTGAATGCTTCCTTTTTCCGCAGCATGTTATTACTTTACGAATTTCATTACCACATCTATAACATCTTCATGTCCCTTTGAAAATTTTCATAGACGTTTCTTTCTACATCCTTGAAACATAGGTTTTCTAATATACTTACCTTTATTATTATTACCTGAACTTCCATAGGGATTCGTTTCTCATATATATGATGCCTTAGAAAAATAACCATGTTTCAATTAGTTAATAATGACTCCATATAGTTGGTTAAGAATGACAAAAAGAGTTCTCATTATATCTCCCATTTCATTTAGTTTCTCATTAAGAAAACTATCAAAGTTTTCTTCACATCCATTGTTACTTTGGTGCCTACCAGATCAATTAATTTAATAAAACCAAAAAGGACAGTCTGAGTATATCATTAAAATCATCATATAATATCTTATGAGGAGAGTAAACATTAAGATATACTTATTCATGTTATCTTAAACTCCATTAATTTATCTAAAATCATTATGACTCGTTCTAATATGCTAACCATTATGGTTATGTCACTTATGCTTAAATAACACCCTAACCTTTAAAGTTATCTTAACTGAACTCTGATCCCAACTATAAGGCCTCATACTTAAACATTACACAATCTTAATTTTTGATCAATAATTTACATTCTTTAAAATTGAGGATATTTTTAGGTTTATATAATTTGAGAATTATACCATAACCATTACATTACATCTCAAATAATATAAAGTAGAGACTTATACTCTATCCAATTTTTTCACAAAAATAAAACTCCTTAAATAAAACAAGAATTTTTTTCTTGATAAAAATCTTCTTGAATTATTTATTTCTCTCACCCTTCCCTATACCCTATGAAAAAACATTTCAAAAAATTTGAATGAGCATAAAAATATCAGTAAGGGATATAAAATAAGGAAAGAAAACATTAGTGCATGAATATAAACAAATCAATGAAATAATACTTTTCAATAATAATACATAAACTCTTTAATATACCTCAGGAAATCTTAATATTTATGAATAACACAGAGAAATCATAAATCACAAATGTAACTTGTGTCATCCATAACATACTTACATTGTATATTTCATATCTACATAGGGACTTATGTTCAGAATACCCATCATAGCATATTCCCTGAATCTTTTAGGAGAAACATTAATGTTTACCTCTGTTACATTACCCAATTCATTGGAGAGATATCACGGGCCCACCCGCCCTAGGTTTATCACGGAACCACCCATATTTGGTTTATCACATAACCACTTGTAAAATGTCTAAGTACTATTAAATAATCATAACACATTAAATATTGAAATTATCATCATTTCACTCATCAATCATAAGAAATCAATTCAATATATTGAAATAATCAATACATTTTCAAAACCATTTAAAACATTTAATAAAGAGATTTTTGAATCAAAGCATTCCATACCACTTTGAAAAATTTTAAGTGATTAAAATTTTAAAACATTAATGTACATATAAATAAATCCTTAAAACCATTTTTGAAAACATGGACATTATTTATAAATATTTATAAGATTAAATCCTTAAAACATTTAGAAAATTGTTTTAGTTAAATAGCCCCTTCGAACTTAAGAAAATAATTGAATAAAAATAATTAAATAATAATATTAAAAAAAACCTATAATATCATGAGAATGAGTAGATTCATGATATAATATGTCAAAGGGTAGTATATACACCTTATAGGATACTAAAGGTGAATAATATCAAGATATTCCTCAATGAAAGGAGATTGAGATGTATTCCCTTACAAAGATTGTATCATTAGATTAATGATAAATAAATGACATAATTATGTGTGAAAATTATAAATACACCCAATATAAGTGGATATTAAGTGTAAAACAATCAGATTTCATTCACACATATTAATGGAAAAAACAAAACCAATGGCATAGGTATTTAACTCAATGAATTGAGATTGAGATAAGATTTCCCTTACAATGTTCGTATAAATGACATAAAAATTTATCAATGGGGTGATTATGTGTTGAAAAAGTATATCTACAAAAATGGAAGTGGAAATTAAAAAATAAATAAATAAATATTTATTCCACACAAAATATTGGAATAATATAATAAAAAAAGTATGTGTAAAACCCAAAGAGTGGAAATTGTGTTTAGATAAGTCGGCTAGCAACGACTCCTTCTCCAGTTGGGGAGATGCCTTTAGGTACTACCCCATCGTGGGGGAGGGGGGTTTCTCAGTGTGGAGGGTTTGAAAAGGCCACACTGGGGAATTCCCTTTTAAAAGATAAATAAGGTGAAAGGTTTCATTACCTTGAGTCTGACTTGTCTCTTTTGTTCATTATAATTCTGAATAATTAAATTAAGTTAATTTTTACTTCCATAAGAACATTTTTAAAGGTTTTTATTATTTTTATCACTTATTACCACATTATAAAAATTACATAATTATTTATGTTAATATCAGCTGTTTGGTCGATATTGGGTACTTGAGTCAAAAATAGTCTTGTTATAATTTAAAATTATCCATGTTGTCAAAAGTACATTATCTTAAAAATAGTATTCATGATTTAAATATAATATATATCCGGTATATATTTATTTATAATAGTCCATAACATTTGGATATAAGAAATTAAATACACCATTCATGGAGATGATAAGTTATACGTACGCATGAACATTACTTTCATTTATTTGTCATATTAAAGAAATAAAAACTAAATGATACATAGATATATTATAATTCCAGTATAATATTATATGATATATAATTTATATATGTTAATTAAAATCATCCTTTATATGTTCCATGTATGGCATGAATGAGTCACATCACTTTGAGGGGGCGGTAGTCTGCACTTTCTCAAATGAAATTATCATATTTACCCATCATGAAAAGCATAAAGGTATGTTAGTAAATAAAAATTAAAGTATCCTAGAGACAATATAAATATAATATATATCATATATAAATACTGTGCCATCATAATTTCCACCATAGGGGAAAATTGAACAATCATCGTTTCGTGAGGTAGTAGTTCACTATACACAGAAACAATATGTTTGTATCCATTATATGGATGTATGTGTAAGTGTAGTTAGAATACTTCTCATAAAAACATATTAGTATATTTAAGATATTGTTATAATTAGAATATAATAGATAGTTAAGAAGTAAAATAATTAAAAGGAAATTTAGATAAGATGCTACCTCTAAAACATGTAACTCTATATTGATTTGAGCCAAAAGGCTTTCTTGAATTGCCTTCTGCCTAAGGTAAGGCTTATAGGATTAATATAGGGATGTTGAAGGATTATTTGGGGAGAGGATGGATGAGTAAATGGGATTGAGAGGTGTAATTAAATGGGTAGAGGTGATTCCCTTTTATACGAGGGAGGAGGGGAACTTTTGGAATGTCTTGAAAGATTATTTTATTATAAACTGAATTTCGATTTCAAAAGGTACCCAAATCATTTAATTCTAATATTGTAACACCCTGACCCCTATACGCGGGAGCCGGTGTGTTACTTGTGATATTGGAATGGTTATAAGGAATGAAAATCCCGAAGGAATGATCAGTTTAGTGGTCTTGAAAAAACTAGATACATAGTTTTACTCAAATTACATTGGAAAAGTTTACAAAATACAATACGTAATGTAATTAAAACTACATCCATAAGAACTCAATAAACGATCTTTTATTTGTAACCTGTTGAAAGTAAATAATGAAAGGGGTGATCTCAAATGCTCAGTAAGGGTTACAAATAGAATAATCATGAGTATAATAATAAGTGAATCAAAATCAATCTGACATAATCAATATGGCAAAGTGAATAAATGAATAACTAATGAGATTAATATACTGAGAATGAAACTGCATCCATAGATTTTTCCATAGTGAAACCATTTTGGATAATAATAATAACTAATAATGGATAAATAGAATGCTTATTAATTAAACTTATGTATCTGTAACATGAAACCATAATATCATAAAAATGATTTAGTTCTATGGGTAGAAATCTATCTGATTTTTGGAAACAAACTCAAAGTGTTTGTCACTAACTGATTTGACTCATGATACCTACCGCTGTATCGAGGGGCTATAGTGGGCCCCACCTGCCACTATATTTCCAAATAATTCTTTACACATTGATTAAATACAATAGCAATATGCCTTTTCAATATCCATATAGAGTAGAGTATACGGATTCATCAATTTTTAAAATAACATTCCAAATAAACACCGTATGTAAAATGGTATATGATTTAGAAAAAAAACATATCCATGATATGAGATTATAGAAATTTAATAAAAATATAATTTTAAAATGAAAGGTGATCTCAAATGGGAAGTAGGTACACCATATAAGGATTATTAGGTGCATAATACAAAGTTAGTCACAATAAAATAGTAGTTGAGACAAAGACCCTTACCACAATGTAATCGGTCGAATCATATGACTAGAACATAATAAACCTCAAATTAATCATTTAATAACACAAATATAAAGATAATAATGTTATTATATATCAAATGGAAGTACACATATACCACATACAATAAATAAGTGGTGAATAATGAAAATCTCACAGAAATAAAAGTGAGATGAGAAACCCCTTACAAACATTTTGGCATGGTAACGAGTGTTATTGTGAGGGATTAATGAGAGGTAAAAGGGTATTACATTATTTATATGTCGCAAGGGAATTATGCGGGAGGTTCAAAAACATACCTCATCATTAGGAGTTAATAAAAAAAGTGCACAACAGAGGGGATATTCTTAAACAAAAGTGAGAGAGAGGATCCCTTACCTTACACTCAAAAGTGTTCTTGTTTGTTCTTAACGACCTAAATAATCAATTTTAGCTTCATTAATTAATAATTCCATAAACTAATAAAAATTTAATTGATATGTTATAACCTTGTTATGTTCATTAATGGCCTTTTTCTATGGGTTTAAGAGATTCAATTTTATTGTTTTGGAAGCATTTTTTTACTTGGTTTCATGATTTGTTTTCTTGTATTCATTAATGGAAGTTCTTTTGAAAAGTGGTTAAACATCCAAAACTGTCAATATAAATTATTATTGAAATTAAATAGATATAAATGTTCTTATAATGATTCTGGTTATATACCATGAGGATGACTCATTCGATGAGTTAAAAATAAACGCGTGGATTTGGCTTGGTGGTTTTGTGCATAATAAACTTGTTTTGTATTTTTATTCTATATTATGAACATGTAAAGATCACTGAACCTTAATAAAGATAAAATACATATTTTATGACTTGGTTCAACCATTTAAAAGGTTTCATGACCATTATTGAAGATAGTAATGCAAATTGAAAACCCGTCTTCCTTGAGTGTGATAAATTTACACATCTCAGACGGTATTTTCATTTATTGTATAAAAGGAGGGGGAAATAGAGATTATCATAAAATATTCCATTAGCACAATAAAAATCAAGTAAATTTAAGGTACTGGAATTATTATGGCATTTGGATGAGGGGAGGTGAGAATGGAGAACAAAGGGATGGAACTTTGTAAAAGAAATTGAAAGAAGAGAGAAGAAGGTTCAACTCTTGAGTACTCCTCCTTAAGAATCTCCTTAAGGCCTTTGTTTTTGGCCTTTTGGTGAGACCAGAAGGTCTTGAACATGGGGAGAGGTCTTGGGAATATTATTTTTCATAATTTAGTCAAGTATTGAAGCTTGATTAGTGTGGGAGAAAGAGGGGGTGAGGTGTGGTTTATATAGTGGAGGGGAGAAGAGTTTTCTTAATTTTATAATCATTAATTTATTATTTCCTCTCAAGACAACCAATAGTGAGTATTCCATGACCAAGAATAGTAATATATGTATGCGAATTCAAACCAATTAGGCTTACATCAGCAGATCATCATCAATGACTCAATTAATCCATTATTTAGCATTTATTGAGAATTATCAGATTTTACTATTCATCAAAATTCAAGTATTTCAGAAAAATCCCAAAAATTCACCCTAACTATTTTTCGACATGTAGAGTCCAAAAATGAATTCTATTTTTCAAAAATAATTATTTAAATATGATTAATTAAATATTTAATTAAAATAATTATTTTATCGGAATATATAAACACTTAAAATATTCATCTTCATTTTTAAAGTGCCTAAATTTATTTATTCATTCAAGGGCATGGATATCATTCATAAGAGTCATATTACTATTCATAAGGGTAGGTTACTATTCACCAAACATTAAGTTAATTCTATTAGACTCTAAATATCATCTTGAACACAACCGTGTATGTCAGATTTTTAAAATTCAAATCACAGAGTTGACAAATTTAAGTTTAATGGCTAGGTTATGGATATCTCCTATAAGTAACATTGTTATGTTCCATATAATCTCAGTGATTCATGATATATAGGATATAAATACAATGTATTTAAGAGAAACAAACCATAAAGTGCTTTGGGTGCTACATTATTCCCTCCTTCAGAAATTTCGTCCTTAAAATTTTATGTATGAAACTCACCAAAAGATTTGGGTGATTCTATTTCATAACATCCTCAGGATCCCATGTTGCTTCCTCTATATTCTGATTTTCCAATGAACCTTTACTAGAAGAGTTTCTCGATTTCTCAATACCTAATCCCTTGTGTCAAGAATCCTGATAAGCTTTTCACAGTATGACAAATCAGGTTCCAGTTCTATTTCTTCATGTATGAGTACATGTGTTGGGTCTGGCATGTATTTCATTAACAATGATATGTGGAACACATCATGAACTCGAGATATATTTGGCGGCATCACTAAACAGTAATCTATAGCTCCGATTCTTTCCAGAATTTCAAATGGTCCGATATACCTGGGGCTGATTTTCCCTTTCTTACCAAACCATAAGACACCCTTCCATAAAGATACTTTCTAAAAGACATGATCGCCCACCTGGAATTCCAAATACTTTCTCCAATTGTCAGCATAACTCTTCTACCAACTTTGGGATTCTTTAATATGGGCTTGTATATTCTTCACCTTTTCACGGTCTCTTTAATAAGTTTTGGGCCTATAAGTTTCATCTCACCAACTTCATCCCAACCAGTTGGAGTTCGACATCTCTTTCCATATAATGCTTCATATGGAGCAATTTGAATACTAGAATGGAAACTATTGTTGTAGGAAAATTCCACCAAAGGCATGTATTGATCCCACATACCTTGGAAGTCAATAGAGCATGACCTGATCATATCTTCTAGAGTTTGAATGGTCCTCTCAGATTGTCCATCAGTTTGTGGGTGATAAGTAGTACTCATATGAAGCTGAGTATTCAAAGCCTTCTGGAGACTTTTCCAGAATTTTTATGTCAACTGAGGATCTCAATTGGATATAATAGATAGAGGTGCACCATGAAGTCTTAAAAGTTCATTAATATAAAGTCTTTCCAAATGATCAAGTGGAAAATCCTCTCTTATAGGAAGGAAATGTTCTGATTTTGGAAGACAATCAACAATCACCCATATTGCATCATTATTTATAGGTTTACTTGGTAGTTCAGTGACAAAATCCATCTTAATGTTATCCCACTTCCACATAGGAATGGGTATAGGTTGAATCACTCCATTGGTATGTTCTCTCTCTTCCTTCACTTGTTGAAAAACTAGACATCATGACACGTAGTCGGCAATTTCCTACTTCATATTATCCCACCAAAAATATTCTTTCAGATATCTATACATCTTGGTGCTACCCAGGTGTATAGAGAAATTTGAGCTATGATCATCATCTAATAGTTCATTATTTAGCTCATGTACTGATGGAACACACAACCTCTTCCTAAATTTCAGAACTCCTTCTTCATACATGAAGTTATCCAGTCTCCCATCCTTGACAGCATTGATTTCATTGTATAGGTTCTCATCATCAGATTGAGAGCTTTTTATCTTCTCTAATAAAGATGGTTTAGCAATCATTTGAAAGAGGAAATATTTTTACCTTTTCTTAGCAATTCATATATCCATCTTTAGTAGATCCAAAAATATAGGATCTCTCTCAATCCTCATTTGAGTCAGAAGTCCATGATCCTTCCTGCTTAATGCATCTGCCACCCTATTCGCCTTTACCGGGTGGTAGTGCATTGAACAATCGTAAAATTTGAGTTACTCAAGCCATCTCCTCTTCCTTATGTTGAGTTATTTTTGTGTGAAAATGTATTACAAATTCTTGTGGTCTGTATAAATCTGACATCTCTCTCCGTAGAGATAATGCCTCCATATTTTCAGAGAAAATATTATGACTTCTAACTCAAGATCATGAGTTGGATAATTTTTCCCATGAGTCTTCAACTGTATTGATGAAAAAGCAATAACTTAATCGTTTTTCAAAAGGACGTAACCCAGTCCATTCTTTGATGCATCGTTGTGTATTACAAATCCACCACTTTCAGATGGAAGAGTCAAAATTGGAGCATTGACCAATATTATTTTCAATTCATCGAAGCATTATGTACATTCTTTTGTCCACACAATCTTAACTCCTTTACATGTGATCTTGGTTAGCTGGTTAGCCAGTCAGGAAAAATTCTGAACGAAATGCCGATAGTAACCTACTAAGCCAGTAAAACTGTGTACCTCAGTTATGTTTGTTGGTGTGGGCCAATATTGGATTTCCTTTGTCTTCATAGGATCAACTAGGATTCCATCCTTAGAGAAAATATGGCCTAGAAAAGAAAATAATTGAAGCCATAATTCGCATTTGCTAAACTTCCCATATAATTTATTGCTTCTAAGAGTTTGCAGAATGACCCGCAAGTGATTCTCTTGGTCTTCATATATTTTTGAGTATATGAGGATATCATCGATGAATACAAAAACAAAGTTATCAATATATTCCTTGAAAACTCTATTCATTAAATCCATGAAAACAGATTGTGCATTTGTCAGTCCAAAAGGAATTACTGTAAACTCGTAATGCCCATACCTAGTCTGAAATGATGTCCTAGCCCGTAATGCCCATACCTGGTCTGAAATGATGTCCTAGGAATATCTTCCTTCCTTACACACAACTGATGATATCTAGATCGAAATTCAATCTTCAAAAAGTATTGAGATCCATGAATTTGATCAAATAAATCATCAATCTGGGGCAGATGATACTTATTCTTTATTGTAATATCATTTATTTCACTGTAATCAATGCAATGCCTCATGGATCCATCTTTCTTCTTGACAAAGAGGACATGGGCTCCCCATGGAGAAACACTAGGCCGAATAAATCCCTTTTCACTCAAATCCTACAATTGTTTGTTTAGCTCTACTAATTCCATAGTTTCCATTCTATAGGGTGTCTTTGATATAGGTTTTTCATTAGAAATTAGATCAATATAGAACTCAACTTCATTCTCTGAAGGATGTCTAGTTTAATCCTATAGAAATACATCAATGTACTTTTGCACTATGTGAACATCTTCAATTTGAAGAATTCTTTCCTCTCTGATAGATATTGGTTTATCTTCCTATCCAATTATTTCATTCAGTAGAGCTACTGGGCGTGGTTCTAGATAAGAATCAGGTGGCAAAGTTTCTACCCTAAAGACAAGGGATTCTACACCATTTTCAAAAATTGTAACTTCCTTCTTCTTACAATAAATATCTGCATCATAATTTGACAGCCAATCCATACCAAGAATTATATCAAATTCAATCATTGGTATGGTGATAAGGTTGGAAACTAAAGAATGTTTTGGTGTCTAGAGAGGGACTAATTGACATTCCATTGTTGCAATGATACATCCCCTGGGAGTTTGGACTGAAAACTCCTTTAATAAATCAAATTGGACATATCTAATTTTCTTGGAAAACTGGGAAGATATAAATGAATGCAATGATCTAGAATCAAATAAAGTGTTATCTAAGACTGAGGAAACAATTAAATTACCTTCTACCATGTCATTAGAAACTTCAAACTCCACGGTTGTAATCACATAGGCTCTCCCTTGTTCTCTTGGATTTTTCGGAGGCAGGTTTCCTTGGATCTTAGGACACTCATTTTCCTTGTGTCCCATCTCTCTAAAATTGTAGCATTGAATATCATTGAATTGTTTCTTCCCCTTGCATTCATCAGATCGATGACCATTTTCTCCACAGTTATAGCAGACTCCCATGCCTTTCAAGCATTTCCTGAGATGATTCTTCCCACAATTCTCACATAATGGGAACAACATTGTTCCCTTGCTCTTCTTTGGTGCTAATCCCTTTCCTTTGTTATCAGAGTAATGATTCTTATCTTGGTTTCCTTTGAAAGGATTATATCTAGAAAATTCCCTCTCTGTTTTGATGGCACTTGATACAATTTCATCATATGATGAAAATGATTGAGAATCCAGTTCCCTTCGAAGGCTTGGCTTAAGAACTTCAAAGAAATGATCAATCTTTTCTGCCGAGTCACGTATGTAATCTATGGCATACTTGGCCAGCCTTGTGAAAGTAGCCTCATACTCTGCAACACTGTATTCTTCCCTTTGTTTTAAGATAAGTAATTTACTCTTCATTTTAGTTCATTTCTCATGAGGGAAATATTTTTTGATGAATATTTCCCTAAAATTCCTCCATTCTATATCTTTAATTTCTTCTTCCTATGTGGTATTATGAATCAAGGACCACCATTGATCAGTGTCACCCTTGAGATAATATACTACCAGAACTACCTTTTTATTTTCATTGCATCTTAATTCCATGAATATCTTTTAAAGGGATTGGATCCATTTCTCAGAAACCACTGGGTTAGTAGTCCCACTAAAATATGTGGGCTTCTGCTGCATGAAACGATCTAACATAGGTGTGGAATGGTTATTGGTTACAGCCTGAGTAAGTTGTCCCAATATGGTCATGATCTGATCTAATCCAACATTGACCGTATTGAATTTCTCAATCGGGAGATCTCTTCCTTTCCCATGAGTATTGATTCCCCTTCTTCCGTAAGATTACATTTCTAAATTATTGGATACACTATATTAGTTTACGAATCTCAAATAGAAAATCACTCAACATAGATTGAAATTCTATGCATAACTAATCTTATAAACAAGGTTGCTCTGAGGAAAAATTTACATTAAACTCCTTCATAATGGCTTGTAAAGAAAATGTGAATTATCCTAAGCATGTACCCCGAGAGTATCGTAACTAAGACTGCAGCAAGACCCATTGTCGTGCACCAGTTCCAGTTTGATTCTAGCTCAAAGTGGTGTTTTCAAGTTTTACCCCTAGATACATATATGCCAGACCCACCTCTACCTACTCATATCCAGACATGGATGTATTGCTTAAAAGACCCACAAAATTTATTCCTTACCAAAATACCAAGATTTTCATGAACATTTATCCTCAAATACTACCTTAGGGATTTGTTCCCTACTATACATTTCCTACTCTAGTTTCCAAGTTTTCTACTAAACTTCCTCTGATACCAACTGTAACACCCCCGACCCCTCTAGGGTAGATCTGGTGCATTACTTGTGATATTGGAATGGTTAGAAGGAATAAAAATCCTGAAGTAATGATCAGTTTAGTAGTCTTGAAGAAACTGGATACATATATGTTACTTAAATTACATTGGAAAAGTTTACAAAATACAATACATAACATAACTAAAAACTGCATCCACAAGAACTCAATAAACGATCTCCTATTTGTCACCTGTTGAAATTAGATAATGAAAGGGGTGATCTCAAACACTCATTAAGGGTTACAAATAATGGAATAATGGGTACAATAATAAGTGAATCACAATCAATCTGACATAATCAATATGGCATAGTGAATAAATGAATAACTAATGCCATTAATAAACTGAGAATGAAACTGCATCCATAGATTTTGTCATAGTGAAAACCTCATGGATAATAATAATAACTGATAATGAATAGATAGAATGATAATTAATTGGACGTCATTTATCTAGCACATGAAACCATAATACTCTAAAAACGGTTTAGTTCTATGGGTAGAAACCCGTCTGATTTTTGGAAACAAACTCGAAGGGTTTCTCGCCAACTGATTTGTCTGATGAGACCTACTGATGCATCGAGAGGCTATAGTGGGAACCAACCGCCACTTCATGTCCAAATCCTTCTTTATACATTGATTCAATACAATAGCAATATGCCTTTTCAATATCCTTATAGAGTAGAGTATACAGATTCATCAATTTTAAAATAACTTTCCAAATAAACAACGTATGTAAAATGCTATACGGTTTAGAAAAAAAACATATCCATGATATGAGATTATGGATATTTAATATAAATATAATTTTCAAATGAATGGTGATCTGAAATGGGCAGTAGGTACACCACATAAGGATTATTAGGTGCACAATACAAAGGTAGTCACAACAAAATAGTAGTTGAGACAAAGAATCTTACCACAATGTAATTGGTCGAATCATATGACCAAAAATTAATAAACCTCAAATGAATCATTGAATAACATAAATATTAATATCATAATGTTATTATATATCAAATGGCAGTACACATATACTAAATACAAGATATAAGTGGCGTACAATTAAAATCTCACAGAAATGAAAATAAACATTTCAGCATGGTAATGAGTGTTATTACGAGGGCTTAATGAGAGGCAAAGGGGTATTCCATTATTTATATGTCAAAAGTGAAGTATGTTGGAGGTGTGAAGACATACCCCATCATTAGTAATTAATAATAAAAGGGCACAATATAAGGGAGATTCTTGAACAAAAGTGAGAGAGAGGATCCCTTACCTTACGCTCGAAGGTGTTCTTGTTTGTTCTTAACGACCTGAATAATAAAATTTTCTTAATTAATTAATAATTACCTAACCTCATAAACAATTAATTGATATGGTATAACCATATTAAGTTCATTAATGTCCTTTTTGATGGGTTTAAGAGATTCAATTTTATTGTTTTGGAAGCATTTTCTTACTTGGTTTCATGATTTGTTTTCTTGTATTCATTAATGGAAGTTCTTTTGAAAAGTGGTTAAACATCCATAATTGTTTATATACATTATTAGTGAAATTAAAGAGATATAAATTATCTTATAATGATTCTGGTTATATACCATGAGGATGACTCATTTGATGAGTTAAAAATAAACGCGTGGATTTGGCTTGGCGGTTTTGTGCATAATAAACTTGTTTTGTATTTTTATTCAATATTATGAACATGTAAAGATTCCAGAACATTAATCAAGATAAAATACATATATTATGAACTGTTTCAACCATTGAAAAGGTTTCATGGTCATTATTGAAGATAGTAATGCAAATTGAAAAATCGTCTTCCTTGAGTGTGATAAATTTACACATCTCAGGCGGTGTTTGCATTTATTGTATAAAAGGAGGGGAAAAAGAGAAATTATGATAAAATATTCCATTAGCATGATAAAAATCCATTACATGTATGGTACTGTAATTATCATGGCATTTGGATGAGGGGGTGATAAGGGATAACAACTGATTGGAACTTTGTAAAAGAAATTGAAAGAAAAGAGAAGAAGGTTCACCACTTGAGTACTCCTCCTTGAGAATCTCCTTAAGGCCTTTGTTTTTGGACTTTTGGTGAGACCAGCAGGTCTTGGACGTGGGGATAGGGCTTGGGAAGAGTATTTGTCATAATTTAGGCAAGGCTTGAAGCTTGACTGGTTTGGGAGGAAGAGGGGTGAGGGGTGGTTTATATAGTGGAGGGGAGAGGGGTTTTCTTAATTTTATAATCATTAATTTATTATTTCCTCTCAAGACAACCAATAGTGAGTATTACATGACCAAGAATAGTAATATATTCATGTGAATTCGAACTAATTTGGCTTATATCAGTAGATCATCATCAATGACTCAATTAATCCATTATTTAGCATTTATTGTGAATTATCAGATTTTACTATTCACAAAAAATTCATGTATTTCAGAAAAATCCCAAAAAATCACCCTAACCATTTTTCGATATGTAGAATCCAAAAATGAATTCCATTTTTCAAAAACAAATTTTTAAATATGATTAACTAAATATTTAATTAAAAGAATTATTTAATCGAAAAATATGAACACTTAAAATATTCATCTTCATTTTTAAGGTCCCTAAATTCATTTATTCATTCAAGGGCATGGATACCATTAATAAGAGTCATATTACCATTCATAAGGGTAAGTTACTATTCATAAGGGTAGGTTACTATTCACCAAAAATTATGTTAATCCTATCAGACTCTAAATATCATCTTGAACACAACCGTGTATGTCATATTTTTAAAATTCAAATCACAGAGTTAGAAAATTTAATTTTAATGGCTAGGTTATGGATATATCCTATAAGTAACCATGTTTTGTTCCATATAGGCTCAGTTATTCATGAAATATAGGCTATAACTAGAATGTATTTTAGAGAAACATACCATGAAGTGTTTGAGGTGCTACAAATATAATGTACATGTTGTTCTAAATCATTTCAACCAATAGGTTTTAGACAAGTCTAGGTCACAAATGTAACCTTATATTTTAGCTTTAACCCTTAGTTAACTAATTTATTGTTTTCCATGTCTTCTTTTATATTTATACTATATGGTTAATATAATTACTATAAAATTCTAATGGAACCCCAAGTGGTTAATTAATGACATTTTCAACATTATCTAACACATTTTTCAGAATATTACATTTTTAGGACTATTATATCATTTAATAAAATAGTATTTCATTTAAAAACTCATTTAGGTCAATTTTTATACTATTCATATCACGACTTTTTAAAAGTCCATAACAACTTGGTTATTTTGCAAAAACCTCATTAATTAAAATGTAATAATTCATAATCATCCCTAAAATTCATGTATGGCATAAAAAGTTTCAAAATAAATTTATTTTAATATTTATAATCTCATTTATTTAAATCATTCATCAATAAGGTATCTACTACATCACCATTGTGTCATAAATAAATTTATTTATTTGATTTCTGAAAATAATTAATAAAATATTATGATTTAGTAAATATTTGTATCTTTATAATGACTATTTATATTCGAAAATACCACTTATGTATCCCCATATAAAATCTTTTTTTCTAAAAGATACATGTTTATGTTACATTTTTCTTTACTTTAAATTAATTCTTATAAAATGTCATTTTCACATCCAAGTGGCTCCATGGCTTCCCCAAAATTGACCCAAGGATTCCCATGGTCGTACATATCTTATACAATAGGATTAGGACATGTTTTATGGTAGTTTAATATTATTATAATATTATTTTTTACCCTTATTTACTAGATTTACCCTTTAACCATGGTAAATAAAATAATTACTAAAGTTACTATTCATAATGTCCAAAAAATAAATGGTACCTATTTACACAATTTAGACCTAATGATTCAAAATATGGAATCAATTTTTCCAAATTCAAAACACTGAGCTTTCAGTAATTAATTTTAAATTAATTCCTGTTATCAAAACCAAAATGTGTGTTTTTAAGAAGTAATAACTATCAAAAGTTTGACATGTGTTTATGTCCAATTTAAAAATAAAATTACTTCCAATGACAAAATTTGGATTAAATGATAAAAATATAATCCAATTACACTTTAAGACTAATTAAAATTATAAAATTACTTTATAAATAAATTAGATGAAAATGAAGTTTTGACTTAAAATGCAGTATTTTTCACTATTCATTACCAAATGAACATTATCAGAAAAATGCCAAAATTTAATCCAAAGTAAATTTTGATATCCTGATTCTACATAAAAAGTTTATTTTGTAAAATTGATCATATACAAGTGATTAAAACTATATTTAAAAAGGTGTTTCCATCAAAAGGTGGTAAATCAACCTTTTATAGATTATTAATGTTTTTCATGCTTAAAATCGGATTCATTCTTATTTTAAGCCTCAAACATTTATTGGATAAATTTAAAAACATTTAAAAAACATGTGTAATCATAATTTATTTAGTTATGTTAATTACATAAATACAATGACTATGCGTTAACTACCATTTAAAATATTATTATTATTATTTTATTTTTTGATATAACTCAAAGTTGTGTGCAATGTAAGATTTCAAGGAAACTTGTTATTGTGGGTAAAGTATGTTATGAGAAAAAGTTTTCTATTTAAAAAAATTAATATCTTATTTATAAATATTAATAGAAATGAAAAAAAGTATTGTTATATAAATACCTGGGTCATTATATATAGTCTCACCACCATACCATCATTAGACCCTCACTTCTATTTGGTAGCCTTTGGCATACAAAGAGTCATTCTTAAGGAAATGTGACCAACTAGATCTGGGAACCATTTCAGTGGATCCCGAGTTGGGATGTTACAAAGTTGTATCAGAGGTATTTTTCAGTTTCCTTAATATTTTATTTGGTTGATAGGAGACTCAGAATGTGTTAGTTCTTGGTCATGCCTAGGAGTGATAAACATATGTATGGGGAAAATACCATGTGTCCATGGATGGGAGTGTTGTTTGGGTTTTTCATTGTTATGTTGATTGTTATTTCACCCTGATTGATTGATTTAATTTTTATTTCTTCCTAATTTATGAGATTTATAGTATTTTACCCTTATCTCGATATAGTAATGAAGTATTCTCACATTAATCATTATAGGCGCATAGAGTTTTGCATTCGTTGTATATTCCATGCCTTGTAAACATCATTAAGGATCTTCGTCATGAATGATGATTCGTATACCATTCTTGTGTGATTATTTAGTATAATTCCATGCATTACTTATTTAGGTGATGTTATCATATTATTCCAATAAACCATGCTTCTATGGTTTCCTCCTTGTATGCATGTACTCATTACGGATATTTGGGATCATTTCTTGTTATAATTATGTTGTATAATTGGTTATTAAAGTTTTTTCATCAACATAAATGGTATTTTACCATATAGGATGATATTGAAAACATAACTAACCAACAATTTCATGTTTGATCCATGACCCATTGGTTTCATGGGATGGATCATAAATGGTTATGCTTAAACGGATGTCAATATCAATTTATAAAGTTTACGGGCCTTTATAAATTATGAAGGTTAACCCTCATAATGAAACCATTACATATAAACTTTTTATATTTTGAAAACAAGTGTAATAACCTAGTTGCAGCAACATGAATGCCAATTATAACATATAAAGGTAAGTACATTTATAATTTGGATATGGTAATTCATCTAATTAAACTGTGGTATGTGATAAATTCAAAGCCTTATAGAAAATGGTTTCGTTTATAAAGGTTAGTACCTACATAACTTGGGCATGATGACCCATATAAATAAATCCCTTAATTCATAGTTGGAACCCAGTATGTATTTTGGGGCATTTTTTTATGAGATAAACCCACTGAGGGTGTAATTACTCATAAATAGAATTGTGGTACCCTAGTAGGATTCCTTTGTCCTTTATTCTTTATTACTTAACCCCACAGGGGTATACTCATGCTACATATGGATGGTTATTTAAAGTTTACATAGCCACTTATACAGATTGCGTGTAAATGTATGGTGACATATTATAGAACATATTCCCTTAAATAATATAATACATTTTTTCTTCTTTTGATCTTTATAATTATGAGACTTTATTTAACTAAAATTCTAATTACAACCCAAATAGTGTTTTACTCTATAGATTGAAATTGACATTTTCTTTAACCCAACTTGGATATGAGATTCCCTATGGATAAATAAAAACAATAAAAGGAATTTATGAGATAAATTACCTAAAATGTGACAGGATGTTAGCTAAATAAAAAAAATTGAATCAAAGTTTTTTGTAACTTTTTTATGTTTCCTTTTGGGGAAAACTAAAAAAACTACCAATTATAGTTTCCTTTCATAACTGGTACTTAAACTTTTAAAATTGAGACTTTGATATTCTTAAAGATAAAATGTGAATTGGTGTAAAGGATGAAATAAAAACCTTAATGAGGTATTCTTATTTTCAACCCTTGTGCAAGGGGAGTTTAAAATAATTCATTGAGATACCTTAAATGGGAACTTTAACATAACATGTGGATCTCTTTCCTATCTATGATGTTGATCTAGAGTTAATTCATTAATCATATTAGCCTCTTTATTATGACTCTACTTTAAAAGTCGATTGTTTGTACTTTAGTAAGGGGATAGTGTGGGGTAGGTAGTGCACGTAGAAAAAAACATTGCCAAGTGTTTGATAGTTTTATTAGATGAAAGGTTTCATTTGGGTTTCGTGTGTCTTGAGTAGGACACTTATGGTTGAAAAAAATCCCAGATACACTGGGGGTTATACGGTAATATGATCCTTGTTAAGGGAGTGAGAAATATGTAATTATTAGATTCAGCAGGTGATACATTCCTAGGGAACGGTCGACCACTTAGTAGATTGATAGACCCTGCTTATTTTTTTAATAATGGATTGATTGGGAGTTTTTTATTCATATTAAAAAACATAATGGTTAAAATTAATTTGGGATAAATATTTTGTATAAGCCATTGGATACTAGGATACATGGGGTCGATAGGTCTATGGGTAGTATCAAATAATGTGTCATTATGTTGATGAAATCTCAGGGTAGTACGCGTCGATACACTCGCTACCCGTTGAGTTAGTCAAATTTATGATCAACTATATGAGTTCGGTGGAGAGTTTTTATGTGTGATTTATTAAACTATGTACATGTGTATTTTATATAATATTATGACTAGGACTTATAGTGGATTTTCAGTTATCTCAATGCTTGGGGAATTTTCAAGAAGATAGGGTATTATAACACTCCTGGTTGGTTTATTTTTGTCTTCATTACCAAATTCTAATGATGTTTGTGAACATGGATTGGTAGATTGTTATGTTTACACCAAAAGAAAATATAATAATTCATGATTTTAAGAAACTACATTTCCTCACATTTCATTTTGGTGCTTGGTAAAATCATGCTGGCCACATCTGTAACCTTTTTTTTGGTGGTGAATGGAGCATGTGTCATGGGAAGATTTTTCAATCTCAGTAAATGATGACTTTGACACTTCTACAGTGGAAATAATTTCTTTGAACGTGTTTACAATTTCCATCCAAGTATAGAGAGTGTGATCGAAAAATGGTATTTGAACATGGTAATAACTTCTTCTAAAATCATGTGAGGTTGGAAGTTTGGGTTATCTAGTACTTGAGTATGATTCTCAATATAAATCCTAGTTATGGGTTTTGGAGGAGTCTGGATACTAGATTTAGTCTCATGGTGGAAGATCTTCCCAGAGAATGTGACGCTTATGAAGCCTATTGTTGTTTACAAGGCAACATGATGATAAAATGGTTGGTTATGTATGCAACCTTTGAAGATACTTTTATTCAGGTTAAACTTCATGGGTTATGATTAAATGGCCATAGGATGACTCATGTGGTAAAGGAATTATGGTTGGGTAATGATGACACCTCGGAAGGTATAGTCGAGATCTTCCAAAAAAAGTTAAATAGTGGTGTTTTGACTGTTATTCTTACGTGTGGTTAGATATGGTTGGTTGGGAACCATGTTAGGAACTTAGTATTTTATATGATAAGAGTGAATCAGGTTATTGATAAAAATCATTGATACCCTCTCAGTGTAATCATAGATTATTAATGATCATTCCCCTTATATTAACATCGTACATGGTACAATGAGAGAGCATTAGTTATACGCCGAGCTAAAGAAAGGAATTGAACGTATTGATGGCTTGACAAATAGACTCTATAGGAGCTATGATCCAGGAGAATAGTTATTTATAGTGGAATGGTTTAAATGAATTGATAATTATATTATCATATAGTAATTCCTTGGATAAACTCATGGGAACTAGCTAACTATCTAACTCAACCATTGGGTGAGATACCACTTTTGGGCTCAATCATTTTTTTTATACAAAGATGTTTTGGCTAGGTACCTACATACCACTTGTAAATGTCAGTGTATAGAATACCTTGGATGATCTCTTTGGACTCTAGTGATTGATTTTAAGGTTAACCCATACTTTTAGTCGGGATCTGTTGATTTTAATTAGAGTGTTTGGATTAAAGGGTGTTAGATTGGGTATACACCCATGTTCATTCTATGGAACAACAACAAAAATTAATGTTTCAGATGGAGATATCACCAAAAGTTGGTGACAGGATTTTGTGAGTTTTCTTTAAGAAAACTAGAGTTTCTTGGATAAAATGCATCGAAATCAAGTTTCAGAAGAGTCAATTGTTAAATCCAAGTGTTTTTAGAAATAGTCTAATGGACGTGGATCAACTTTACCTTCTCTTGGTTTGTTGAATGTAGTCATTAAGGAACTACTTATAGTATGTTTTCAAGATGATGTGAGTGCAGTGAGAAGTTCATTTGAGAATTTTCATGGAAAATTCATTGCATGATGGATAAATAAGGTTGATTGGTGGAATCAATCATTCAATAAACTTAAAATTTGTTCCAAGAGTGTCGTTACAATGCTAAAATAATGATTAAATAGACAATTCCAATAGTGTAAATACCACGACATAGATTTAACCATCCAAGCTATAACTTGTGGTGGTGAGAACAATAGGCAAGATGATGAAAGATATAAAAAATGATATCCTGTCTCGAATTAGATGGGCTTGATTAAGCAAAATCTTAATTTATAGTTCTTTTTAGGAGTATTGACTCAAGTTTTGGTTGATTAAATATTTTATTCTTAAAATGACTCTTGGAGGTGTGTTCGGTATTTGGAAATTCTACATAAACATTTGAATATAAAATTATTGACCAATGTAGGTCAGATGATGTTTAATTATTACCCATGTTTTCTCAGTTATGAGAGGTTTTATGGTGGGTATATTTTAAGATCGTATGTTTCTTATTAGATTGAAATTTTTTAAAAAATGAAATTTTCCTTTTTTGGACGTGTTGAATTCCAAATTGAGATTTGGAATGGAATTTCAAGAGTTGGAATGGTTAAAAATGTCATTTTTTTGAATTTTTTAAGTATTATGAGGTGCATCAGGATTATGTATGAGTTTTGGGGGTGTTAGGTACCAAAACATTCATTTCAGGAGAAATAGACATAGGATCATGGTTGGTTCATGGTTAGTACTTATCAGGAAACACAAACCATGCAACATGTTTTCTGTAAGGAATTTTTTTTCCGAACTATGTAAACCTATTAGGGAAACCATGTGTCCTGGCATAGGGGTTTAGAGGGTGTCACATAGTTTGTTTATCTATGTATCCAAGGTTTCATGATTGTGTTCGATGTCTGTAGAAAACCACAATGTGGAGTGCACATGTTGTGCTTAGTTTGAAAAACCATGTGCCAAGCCCACATGGTAAGTTACACCTAGGTAGTGAGCTTGTATTTTTGGTGGATGGGTTTCCAAATTATTTTTCGAAAATGAAGGACTCATTAAAGAGAAGTATTTTACCATTCTACCCCTTCTTCCATTATTTGTTTTTACAACTATTTTTCCTCCCATTCAGTAAGAGATCCCCTGAAAAAACAACCCTTTGATTCCTCTTTCTTCAATGTATATCCATCATTTAAGATCTGATTCAAATATCATTAGGTGTATTGGAAGCATATTGATGGTTCTACAATTCCTCCTTCCTCCTTGATAATTTTATTTTATTTTCTCGAACTCTATCTTGGTGCAAGATAATTCACTACAGTTTTAAGGTGTTTGTCTATTTCTCTGATTTATATCAATAATTTTCAAATAAAACATCTATAATGGATGAGTAAAGATCCGAAGAATAAGGTATGTGGTATATGTATTTTCCCCTACAATATAGCATGTTTATAAATTATGATGTTGTGTCATGCACTATATTTTTCATGCATCGCTTCCAAAATTTAAAATTAATTATACTAAAGATAACACCCTAAATTAGTTAACCCTTATACATAAAATTGCACTATTTTAGGTTCTTTACCTCAACATGAACCTCCTATTTGGGTGTGTTTCTTATATACCTTGACCTATGTATCATATATAAAATTAAATCACCCTTCATGGGTGTTATTAGATCTTTTTAACATAATTATATTCTTGGGTTTTCATCAAATTTTAGATGTATTGAATTATCCCTAATGAAAAAAATGATTAAATTGAATTAGATAGGATGGTAAGAAATCCTTTACCAATATTTGTAATAAAACCAACTATGAGGTGTGTTGTCTTATTTAATTAAAAGGGGGAACTAGAAAGGGAATAATTGGAATTCTACTATAGAATGATTATAGACATGGACTATAGATTATTGATAAATGGAATTGAATTTTCAATGGTATTATTAATTATATATAAATGGGATGGATAAATTTGTACACTTTAATTGTGGTACAACAAGCTTACTAACATGGCCTTCTTCTTTATTTAAAATTTAATTGGTTTAATGAATTATGTGTTCCTTGAGTGATACTTGGTATTATTTTTACAGAATACCTTGGACGTGCACATAGGTTGAATGAATTATATGTTCCTTAAGAGATACTTGTGTTTTTTATATAATTACATAGATGGAAACATAGGTAAAATGAATTATATATGCCTTGTGTGATACTTGGGTTCCTTATGAGAAACACTGTGGATAAGCTCCTGGGAAGATTGAGATTATATGTACCATGATTGTAACACCTCAAGATTTTAAAAGAGGAAGATCATTTTTGATAGCATATATGAAATGAAACGAAAATATTATAAGAGAATGTTATACCCAAAGACTTTATAGTATATTTTTTTAAGTAAATTCAATCACATTGACGGCTTGTGATGCATGCAATGCCTTGTTTAAAAAAACAAGATACTCTATTAAAATATTATTATTTAAACATGACCGGTATAAACTAACTGTAAAGTTGGTGGGTATAAATAGGAAACAAATTATGAAAATTATATGGTTTATACATGCATAAAAAAAATAAATGGTTATTTATTGATTATAAATAAAATGATAATCATTTGAAAGAAAAAATAATTTTAATATGAGAAACATTATTTGTCTAAAAGATGGTTTTATCACACTTTTTGAATATAATTTAAAACTATTTTTACCAATTATAGAAATTTTATATGATAAAATAAACACCATTTTTTAAATATGCATTTTAAAAATATCATTGGGTGATTTTATGGTATTTTCCAAGAAAGATTAATTTGTTGATAAATAGTGAAAATTATTGATTTTTTTTAAAACTACATTTTCATTTAAATAATTTACGAATTAAAATTATTTTTTACATTAATCTTAAAGTAAAATTAGTTCAATTATATTAAAATTTATCAAATTTGTTAAATTGGATATAATTTTTTATTGAATTATGATGTAAAAAACTTTTTAAAATTTTGAAAGTTCTTCATTGGAAAAGCCTTTTTAAACGTATAAGGGTTTAATTTAAAATTTAATTCTACCAGTTCTATGAAATGAGTTTAGAAAATTGGATTACATATTTGAAATAAAAAAAATTATGTTATCTAATAACTAAAAAGTTATTTGTCACCATAATTAATAGTGAAAATAGTAAAAATTAATTATCACAGTTAAGGTAAAAATGGGTTTATCGAGTTATTAAACAAATAAGGTAAGGGTTAAAATGTCCTAAAACATACCCAAAAGAACTTTTATGGACATATTTAGATCTTATCACTTATTTTTTTTATAATGACCCATTTTTTGAGGTTTTGGGATTGAAAAAAAATGTTGGTATCACTTTATCTTTTCAAAAATTCCATGCATGCCCCCTCCCCCACATATAAAAGGCCACCGACTCTCTTCCCCTCTTCACACTACCAATGTAACATCCCAAGTAAATATAGAAATATGAAATTTTCATATTTATTAATATTTGTGAATTAAATATTAATTTTACTTTAATTGGGATGCTATGTTCAATGGTATACCTGATACGCAACAACGGGTTTCTTCGAAATCTTATGTTGCACACTAACAATATAATATTATTATTTTAAATGGTAGTTAACGCCTAGCCATTGTGTTTTCAAGAATGAACATAACTAACTAAAATATGATTATACATGTTTGGTAAACGTTTTTACATTTATCCAATAAATGTTAGAGGTTTAAAATGTGAATGAATCTAATTTTAAGCATAATTTACTTTAAATGGTTGATTTACCACCTTTTAATGGAGAACTCTCTTAAATCTAGTTTTTGTCACTTTTATATGTTCTATTTGATAAAATAAAATTCTTATTTAGAATAGGGAAATCAAAATTTACTTTGGGTAATTTTTTTGGTATTTTTCTGATAAAATTCATTTTTAAATGAATAGTGAAATATATTGTATTTTAATTCAAATTTGCCTTTCAATATAATTTATTTATATGGTTAGATTATATTTTTAGTTGGTTTTAAAGTTTAATTATATTATATTTTTACAATTTAATCCAATGGGGGTCATTGGAATTAATTTCACGTTGAAATTGGACATAAACAAGTGTCAATCTTTTGATAGATATTGTTTCTTAAAAACACGCTATTTGTTTTAACAACGGGAATTAATTTTAAATTAATTAATGAAAATTATATGTTTTGAATTTGGTAAAATAGAAATCATTATGAAATTTGCAATATCAAATACATCTTAGGCTGAATTTTTGGTTTTTTCTGAAAAAATTCAATTTTTTATGAATAGTGAAACCAGTAAGTAGTAGTTAAAAAACTGACTTTTTCATTTAAATGAAAATTTACCACTTCTGTGAATTTAATTTCAAAAATATGACATAAATGGTTGTTATTAGTAAGTAAAATGTGGTTCAATAATATGAAAATAATTTTTGGTGAGTAGTAACTTTTGACTTTTATTTTCCGCGGTTAAAGGAAAATAGGGCAATTTAAGGTAAAGAAAATATTATAATAATAAACAATTACCTTAACACTTGTCCTAACCATATTTTATGAGTCATGTCCGACCATTGTAATACGTGGGTCAATTTGGGGACCCCATGGAGCCACTTGGGAGTGATAATGACACTTTAGATTAATTAATTTAAAGTAATGACAAAAATGACATAAAAAATATCTTTTAGTAAATTAATTATTAAATAGGGTTATATAAGCTATATTTTCAAATATAAATATTATTTAAAAATATAAAAATATTTCATACATCATGGTATTTTTTTATAATTTTTATACATCATGTAAATAAAATTGTTTATGACACAATAATGATGCAATGTTTACTTCATTGATAAATGATTTAAATAAATAAGATTATAAAGATTAAAATAATATCCAAAACCTGTCCAATTATTATTGGATGATTTTATTTCAACCATTATTTATCTTATCGTATACTATAATTATTTTATGACCTTTAGAAACCGAAAATAATTATATAATAAAATAATATTTTTCACACTTTCCTAAAGAGCCCCTCCTCCCCTTATTAAAATCCCTCGCCTCTAACCAATTCCTCACACCTCTCAAGTCCTGTGGCTAATCCAAACTCTACCCAATTAAGCTCCCTAAATCCCTCTCCTCCTAAAAGTCTTAACTTAGATATAAGGCACTTCAAAAAACCCTTTTTGTTCAAATCAAATGGAGTTACCCGAATTAAAGGTAACAGTTTCTCTTAAATTCTTTTGTTTTATTTTGTTTCTTTTTACTTCTACAACCCCCTAAACTCTTTTTATTCATTTATTTTATAATCAAACATGTATCCTCAATATACCATGTTGTTATTATGATAATTATTCAAACTAAACTTACACACACCTCCGTCTAATGGGTAAAAAACATACTGTTTCTGTGGGCGGTGAGCTACTACCTCACGAAATGATGATTATTCAAATATCTCCAACCGCCTCTCATGATGGACATTATGATGACACTGTATTTATATATGATTTATTTTATATTTATATTTTTTTATGCTTCTGTATTTATCATTTATATAATATCTTTATGGTTTCTATAGTGGGTAAATATGATAATCTCATTTGAGGAAGTGCAGACTACCGCCCCCTCAAAGTGATATGACTCGTTAATGCCTTATGTGAAATGTATAAATGATAGAGTTAAGGAAATTATATATTATATTATACTGGAATTATAATATACTTATGTATCATTAATTGTTCATTCCATTACAATGCGAAATAGAAATGGAAGTAGCGTTCATGCGTACATACGACTTACCGTCTCGATGAACGGTGCATTTCATTTCTTATATTCAAATGTTATGTACTATTATAAATACACATATATACTGGATATATATTATATATATGATATATAAATTATGAGTATCATTCTTGATATAATGGATTTTTTACCACCTGAACAACTTGTAATTATATGAAGTCCAATTTTGACTCAAGTACCAATATCGACAAAATGACCATTATTAACTTAAATGACTACATATTTTTTATAACATGGTTATAATTTATATAAAAGTTATAATAAAATTGAAAAGTGTTCTTAATCAAGTATAAATTATCTTTAGTTTATAATTCAGGAGATTAAAGAACGAACGGGTCAACTCAGACATAAGGTAAGGGACTTCGTCTCAATCTCCTTTCATTGAGGCATATTTTGTTTTAATACACAAATTTCATTTAAACATTGTATAAACACTATTTAATTTTCATTTCATTCAAATGGAATCGTTTTATATGAAGCATTTTACTATAAGAAAAAAAGAAATGTTTCTTTTAACGTAAGTGGTGACAATGACCTTTCCGCCACTGCGAGTATTATTGGTTCTTTGGCTTCCTTAACAAGTTGTAATATTTTTAAAAGGAAAATAAATACCATATACTCTTTTATGTATTTTGGTATTGAAAATGGTTTTGATAATGAATTTTTTATGTCAATATATTTAAGTGATATATTTTGATTGAAATGTGGAAATGTTTTCTTTCCTTTATATTTATTGTATGTGTTATTATTTTAAAATGGTAATTGGACATTTGATGGGTGGTTATATCATAAACCAAATGAAGAGTGGTGTCGTGATAAACTAGGATGAGTGGTTACGTTATAACCTCCAATGCATTGCGTATGGAAGTTATCCATATGGCTATTCCATTTAGTGATATGTGTGGAAGTCGACCGTATAGTTATTCCATTTAAGTATGTTTATGTACCAAGTTACCTTTATATGTTATATATTCTTTATATAGGTTTTATGGTAATATTTTGGTTACAAAAGGGTAAGAAATGATATTTTATTTAGTGAAGAGTATTTACTACTTCATAAAGGTGAAAAATATTACTTATGATAAAGTATTCATGGTTTAATTATTTTTTTGAAAAACTAACAGTTTTCCTTCTTTGAGTATCTCTTACTGAGCTTTTTATGCTCATACCATGTTTTTGAAATTTTTTTCACAGGACATGAAGTGGAATAGGGTCAAGGATGGGATCAAGGAAAATTCATACTATCTAAAACATGGAACTAGACATGACTCTTTTTTTCAAGAATTTTTATTTTGTGAAAAAGTAGAAACTGGGTAGATATGTCTGCATGTAATATTCAAGTTTTTATGTATATGTTATGACCTAATTCTATAAAACTCTAAACCTGAAAATATCATCAATGTGAATTATTAACTTAATTCAAGAATATGCAATGTTTAAGGTCGGGTCCTTATAACCAAATACCTATGGTTTGGTAGATCCCTAACAAAATATATGTATTACTTATATACCCACATTCTATAGGACTTATATTTATTATAAAACCCTATTTATAAGGTTGTAGGTATATACATAAAGTGGTTCACTGAAGAAGTGGTAAAATTATTAACATACTTATTTGTTTTATTTATTCTTCCACCCCCATAAAATATTATTTAAATATGATAATATAAATAAATTATATAATATATACTAATATTTTCTTAAGTTAAATCTATAAACTATATCTTTATCCACTTCTATCAAATTGATAATGAACTCGTTGATCATGTGTACGTAAGACTAATACCTCGTGAACCGATGTAAGTTGGTTTCCATAACCACCTTTCAAGGAAGAATATAATGATGTATTTAATTCATTTATATGATATTTATAAAATTATTATACTTCTATAATTATTATATCAAATATAACTTCTTACTTTCCATTCTATGGGGGGATATGATAACGTCGCTCATGTGCACAACAGACTACCACCTTGCAGAGCAAGGTGATTAATTTTTTCCTTAATATTTACATATAAGGTAGTAAATATGAAATTAATTAATTATATGTGATATTTATGACCTAAAAATAATTTTGGGAATATGATATCAAATATTTATTCTTACCTTCAAATCATGTGGAAAACAATAACATCACTCATGCATACGTGTGGACTACGTCCACCACGTAGCGATGTGAAATGTTTTTATTTTTTATTTTTACATGGATTATAGTGAGGATTTATTTTATTAATATAAATTATATATATAAAAAATTATTTTTTAAAGGTGATTTAATATTTATATTCCTTTTATTTAATCCATCAAGAAAATGGAAACAATGTTCATGCATATATATAGCCTACCGTCTCAATGAACGGGGTCATCAATTTTCTATCTCTACCTTTTATATATTACTATAAATATATATAATTAATATATATTATATTTATATCATGATTAATATTCTTTATATCATTTAAACATGATCAATGTAAAACGATTGAAGTTACCGAAGCAAAAAACACATGAAAAATGAATCTATTATCATCTGAAATAGTGATTTAAACAAAGACTAGTTAATAAAGCGGTGTTAAAAGACTATAAATAAATCATATATGGTATGCTATATATTATTATGGTTATATAATAGATTTATAATAAACTTATATTAATTATATTTGAGTTTTAACCATGTATGAAGTAAATCAGACTTAAGGTAAAGGTCTCTCATCTCACTTTTACTTCCATGATATATATTCCCTATTCACTACTAATTTTATTGTGTGATGCATAAAATTCACATATTGATATGTTATATCATAAATATATTTATTTTAGTGGTATTTAAGGTTTCATTTTATGTTATTCCTTTCATGGGTCATACTACTCAAAAGTTACTAAAGGGGTAATAAATTTATGTTTCAATCTCATTTTAATTAAGATTGTTTATACATGAATTTACATTAAAGGATATTATTTAATAATTATATAATTAAAACATTTAATTTTATTATCCTCTAGTTATTCTTGATGTTTTCATGTAATAGTACCATATTATAATCTTTTCTACTTAAAATTATTGAAAAAATGTTTTTAATAAAAAATGACTTCATTTCTCCCTTTGGTCAAAAATTGTTTTCCTTCCAAAACCATGCTTTCTAAAAAAATTAAAAAAATAAAATTAAAAAAATGATTTATTAAATAAATTTTTACTCATGATTTAAGTTTTACAAATTTTTTTGAATGGAATCTTTATGCCATTTTCCAAACAATACCCATTTAGATTTTTATGAAAATGTGAAGAAAATCATTGTTTTAACGTGTATAACATGAATGTAATTTCCCACTATCATTAAAACTATATGTCTTTAAGATTAAATTATAATTTAAAATTTTTATTTCCAAATAAAAGTATTTTTAAAATTAATTCTGAACATTTATTTTAAAAAATTAATTTTTCAAGTGTATAGATTATTTTTCTCAAGAATGTTTTAAAGGATATTTTCATGTAATTTAAATTCATTAAAAAACACTTATTATTCATATGCTCCATTAGGGATGTGTTGTAATGATACCATCCTTGTTATTTATTTAGATGGGTTATGATTAGTTTGATTAGGGATGTATAATTTTGTTGTTATTTTAAATATTTCTATGGATAGTTTATGATTATGTTTGTTGATTAGGGTAAGCATTAACATTTTATATATTATTTTTTCAATACCAAGGATTATGTTGATTATGATTTAACCATTTCATATGATGATTGAATTAGATATATTAAGTGATGGG
This sequence comes from Viscum album, assembly GCA_963277665.1. Classification (NCBI taxonomy): domain Eukaryota; kingdom Viridiplantae; phylum Streptophyta; class Magnoliopsida; order Santalales; family Viscaceae; genus Viscum; species Viscum album. The sequence goes on along the minus strand of OY728145.1, from coordinate 335,603,104 downwards.
TAGGGCCCGACATTATATACCCCCTTTATGAATCGGTAGATCTCATGAGACAAATAATTTGGCCAAATTAAATGGGGGTTTTCCCATATATATAAAAATTCTTGTGAAAGGTATTGACATAATTTTTTAGATGTATGTCATTACTCATTCCCTCATTATGAGATCAGCTATTGATTCTCAATGTGATTGTTTGATTTGTTATAATATTCATGGTTATGTTTCAATCTCATGTGATTATTTATATGGAATTAACTGGCCATTATTTATTCCATCAATATTATTCTTCATGTTCAAGTTATTGATTAAAGGTAACATGTTTCGATTATTTACCTTTCCATAATGATTAAATTTATTTATTCATGATATATTATGTTGTACTCTTACCATTATAAATCATCTGGGCTCACCCCTTTCTTAATTTTTATTTTCCCAAAATTACCAAAAAGTGTCTCATAATTGATATATAGGTATATTATAAGGGGAAATAAGGAATTATTAAAGAAAACAATTTTTTGATTTTACATTTTCTATTGTAATGTGAATTTTAAGTATGTATATAGTTTAGCAATACTAATAAACTATTTGGTCCTTCAGGATATGATTCCTTATATCTTATGAAAATGTAATAATTTAACCACTGATTTTGTGCTACTAATATTGGTGTCTTTACAATTGGTATCAAAGAAAGTTTAATAAAAACCATGGGAACTATATTTTGAAAAACATAGATTATAGAACATAACACTATCATAGACATTGAGGATAAGAATAGAAGGACATATTAATTTCTTGATAAGGTAGATAAAGTTTTATTTTTTCAAACAACACATCAAATTATAGATACTACAAGTTGATGTGGTTCTAATACAAATGTAACTAGAGGTAATAATTCCAAAAAAAATGTGTGTCGATCGTGACTCGAGTGTTACCTGGTACATGACAATGGGATTTACTGTGCACATGGTTTGACAATATCAATTGATATTATTAGGATAATTCACATTTTCTTTACAAATTTTTTTGAATGGTTTGAAAATATTTTTATGGCTTGAAGAAATTTCCAAATAAACCATGATTTTTATTATGAGATGATCCATGAATAAATTTTTTAATTTATGATAATTATTTCACTATTTTTGGGTTTATAAAATTTACTTCATAATGTTATGATATAATATAGTGACTTCCATTGTTTAGAAATGGTTCTTATTAATAGGGATGGAAACCGTATCAATTGACATATCTCGTGCAGGGATTTACCTCCCAGGTAAGATAATGAAGATGGAGCTGGATCTATAGCTGGAACTAATAAATTTATAACCATATTGGGGTAGTTGACTCATGTCAAGAGAAATAACCTTTCCCGTATAGAGCATCCTTTTGATCCACCACATGGTGTAATAATGTTTAACCACTTTATACATAATAAACCTACATCATTTAATAAGATTACAAATCCATTTGTTGTTGAGTAATGGATAAGTCCCTTAAAGAATATATTTCTTGTTTTGTGAAGCAATGAAATGGAGAATGTTTTGATTGAAGTTTATCAATTCTTAGGGGATGTGGATAAATGGTGGTCATTGATTGAAAACACAAAGGATGAATAATAAATAAAATAGCATGGAATGAAATGATTTTAAGATACACATCATGGAAAAGTGGTTTTTTCATGATGAATGAGTGGATATGGAGAGATAATTCTCGAGTCTAAGAAAAAAGGAAGATGAACACATTGCTATGTATAAAGCGAACATTAAAAGGTTATAAAGGCATGATTTGAGATATATACATAATCTAAAGAGAAATATTGGCCATTTATTTTATAGGAATATGAAAAATATTCAAAGGCCACTGATCTCCCGAACTTTCTCATCACATGAGGCAATTGTATAATGTGGTATGAGCACAGAGAAATAATTCTCTACATGTTATGGCTTTGAAGGGAAGAAAGAGAAGAAGAGGACATAAGGGAAAAATTATGGATTAAGGGAATAAGGTAAATAATGATTCTCCCTCAGGTGATAATTTTTGAAAGAAACGCCATAGTAATTTCTTGAAGGGAATACGAATTTTCTACATGTGTGGAGACAAAGGACACCATGTTCATGATTTCAAGGGATATATTGAATTTTATAATATTAAATGCTTCAACTATAAGAATATGGGAAACTATTCAAAAAAAAATGCCCAAATCATTAAGGGAATATACCCAAGAATATGCTAAGGGATCAAGGTCAAGATTATGATAATAATACAGGAAAAGAGAAATGATTGGTGTTCTTGTATTTTTTTATTCATGAGTTATATCATAAAATTATTTTATCAATAATTATCTCATTTTAATAATCATTCAATGTATAATAATTGTATTGTAGTGGTTTTTATTTTAAGTAGTTGAAATAATATATTGAATGGTACTGATGGCCAATTAAATTGATTCAGTGAAAAGTTGGTATTTTTGGAAAACACGTGATTGATAGATGAAATACATAAATATATTCCCAATGTTTATATAATACTAATAAATATATGTTTATCGTATTGTTTTGAAAAAAAATAATTTGGTAAATAGTTTGATGGTTTATATTATATTTTCAAGAGTTTAATGCATTCTTTGACTTATGGAATATATTTGATAACCTGGTATTTTATATTGGATGCATGAATGTTTTCATTGACATTTTATGGTGATCATGGTTTTCACATAATTTTTATCTTTCATGAAGTGATAATTTGTTTAGGGAATCAAATGTTAAGTTGATTTTTTAAATTTAGTGACCTTCCTTCTAAACTTTTAGACTTATATTTTGGATGAGAGTTAAGGTTAACTTTTTTATGGAATTGAATATGTTGAACTTCGGGGTTATTATTTTGGTTTTAGAAATTAATTTATTATATTGGATAACTTGATTTGGCTATTTTTATTTATTTTTTATATTTAGAGACATACTAAAGGACTTTCCACTCTTTTATGGATTTTATGATCCATTAAAAGTAAACTTGAGTAATTCAGGCATAAAAATTCATTTTGGATATTCATTTATTGGAGTAAGAAATGGAGTATAAATTTATCCACGTATGAAAAAAATGATGAAATTATAATTTTCTAGTAAGTACATTTCCATACGTTCATTTTCTATATGGTAAAAAAATTCATCAACTCTGGGAAAGGAATTTTGAAAGAAAAATGGTATCCTATAACCTTTATTTCTGATGGACTGATGGTCCTTTAACTCATCACATATTTTTGTCTTATGTTCATTAAATTTTCTAGATCATTCACTTTCTTATAATCTATTTTCTCTATCACTCACCATAATTATTCATTCTTTTCTTCTATGTTCATATCATCACTTTTCACTAATGTTATCCTATTTGGAAACATTGTACGTGTTATTCTAGATGAAAATTTAACTTCCCTTTATCTTTGATCAAGAGTATTATTTTTTAACCCTTCATATGATGTCTTATTTCAAGAAGGTTATTTTCAAATGTAAAACCCTTGATTATCTTTGAGGATACAATTTATTTAAGGGGGCTAGAAGTAATACCTTGAGATTTTAAAAGAGGAAGACCATGTTTGATAGAGTGTATGGAACACAAAATCAATGATTATATGAGAATTTAACACCCAAATGATATATAGTTTATTAATTTTTAAATAAATTCAATCCCTTTAATAGCTTTCGATGCACGCAACATCAGGTTTAAAAGAAACATGATACTCTATTAAAATATTATTATTTAAACATGACCGATATAACATAGTCGTTATGTTAAAGTGTGTGAATAAGAAAAAAAATCATGAAAATTATATAGTTTACGAATTTATAGTATAAATTAAATGGGTATATATTGATTATAAATAAAATAACAATCATTTGAAAGAAAAAGAAATTTTTTCTGAAAACTGTATTTTTCTAAAATATGGTTTAGTCACGCTTTGCGCACATAATTTAAAATTAATTTTCACCATTTTTTATAAATTTATTGGAATAAAGAAAACATATTTTTGAAATATAAATTTCAACATTATATTTGGTTTAATTTTTGGGATTTTTCTGAAATGATTAATTTTTTGACGAATAGTGAAAAATACTGATTTTTATTTAAAATTATATTTTCATTTAAATTATTTAAAGATTTAAATTAATTTTAAATTATTTTTAATGTAAAATTAGTTATATTATATTATAGTTTGAATAATTTAGGTCATTTGAATCAATTTAATTTTAAATTCTTATGTAAAATCATTTTAAACATTTGAATGTTTTTCTTTAGAAAAATTATTTTTTCAATGTGTCTACGGATTTAATTTCAAATTAAATTCTGAATATTATATGAAATAAATTTGGAAAAATTAACTAAATATTTTAAATTATCATAATTTATATAATATAATAAGGTCAACTTAATTTTTAACGATAGTGAATTTTGAAAACAGTAAATATGCATTACCATAATTAAGGTAAAAATGGGTTTATCGGGGGTTAAATTAAAAAGATAAGGGTTTAAGATGTGATAAAACATTTCCAACACCTATTTTTTGGACATATATAGACCTTATAAACTATAATTATTAATGGTGACCCTTTTTTGGCTTTTTCCTAGAGATAATCACGGGTATTACTTTATCTTTTCAAAAATTTCATCTGTGTCCTCTCCCCCACTTATAAAAGACCACCCCCTATCCTCCCATATTTACACTTAAAAATCACTTTGGTTTATCCAATACCAACAAAATTATCCTCCTTACATTCATCCCCACACACTAGAGGCATTATTTTGATTATTAAACCCTTCTAGTAGGGCTTTATGTTTAAGCCAAAAGGGGTTCTTTGAAGAAGAGGTTAAATTCTTAACATGTGCATTTAAATTATTTCTTATTCCACACACTTAAAACCTTCTTCAAAAATTATAATATATTAACACCATTGTCCCCTATATAGTTGTATTTCATTATTTTAATTTCATAACCTATATCTATCTCCACTTCCATCAAATAGAAAATGAAACCGCAAATCTTGTGTACAAAAAACTACCGCCTCACGAACCAATGTAATTTTTTATCCATAACCACCATTCAAGTATAGATATAATGATTGTTATAATATATTTTAATTATATTTATGAAATTATTATAATTCATTAATTATGATATCACATATAACTTATTGAAAGTGGGTCTCCTAGACCCAGCTTGTGATGTGCTTTTATTACCACTACATGTATATAGTGATTACATATACATGGTCTTGTCTTTATATAATATTGTTTATAATTATGCATCCACTATATTTTTGGTAATATACATAGATTATGTGTTATATCAAAGGGTTATAGAATATTTCAGGATATAATGAGAACCTAGAGATACTATGACAATAATCATAATGTAATGTCCTATGGCCTAGATACATCATATGATAAGAAAATGATGAAGTGTGACTGTTAGGTGATTGGGGATCATTATTATTGAGACTTATTCTCATAAATTTCATACTTGGTGATCTTTAGTAGTTCATATCATGAGGACATACCCGAAAATAGGAACACCACATGCATTTTGTGTCATTGTTTGTTCATATCTACATACATGTGTATTGGTCTCCTAACTTGAGAACATTATTATTCTGTTCCATTTGATCGAATACTTTAATGTAAGGTGAAAACCATGAAAATTAATTCATGAAGAGGTAGTTTTTATTGGCTGTGTCATTGGTGGAATGACATTGGTTGAATAATCAAGATATGATTTTTCACCTCTAAATCGAGGAAGAGATATATCAGGCCTGGTTTATCAAGATGTTGGTACCATTAAAAATAAATGGTCATGGTAGTTGAAGGTATGTATTTTGAGTTCGATCAAAAAATAATAATTTAAGAAAAAGGATGATGAAAGATGTGTGCATCATGTTTTATGAAATATCATATGACATAGATATTATATTACACAGTGTGTGTTGGTGGGTTGGTTGTCGTTGCAATGAATTTTTCTTGTCTCTTTATGGGCAATTATGGGTTTCTAGACTCTGGTATTGGTCTGTGAATATAAATCATTTCTATTGATATAAGGGCCTAGAGGGTCACACACAATAGCGCTTTCAAGAATATTCCATATTCTGTTGAATATGAATATAGGACTTGGTGTGCCCAACCACGTGGTTCGAGTGTTATCTAAGTTTTTTCAATCACCAATAAATAAATAAATTCATTATTATTCAACTAAATAATAATAGGTTTGAATTCATTTATTACATGTATTTTTAAATAATTACATAAATACAAGGATAAATATTATACGAATGAATATTATTATAATATTCCAGGTTCATTTATTATTATCAGCTGTTACGAGTCGAGTTAATGGATCGGGTTTATCACGTAATGTTTTTAATATATATTACAGGTATGTGATTAAAATATTAATAATATTATGGTGGATTTGGTTTTTCATAATTAATTATTTATATCACTTATTTAGTGAACGTTCAATACATGAAGGCTGGGGAACCCTAACTTGGTGTTATGAATATCCACAATATAATTAGTGAGAAGCTCATCCCAAATTAGATTTTAATTTGTTGGAACTGAGAACCACTTTCTCCTCCTAATTCATAGAGAGAGAATTACTCAATATAAGAATACGATCCAAGTTCATCTTTTTGTATCAAAGGATATGGATCGTGATGATCGTCGTTGCGTTTAAGTTATCATCAGAGCTCCATGCTAGTACCTGGAATCCAACGAATGGTGTATGCATAGATTTGAGAAGCATGAATGGGTGATATGGAGGGGTTCGATGTCAGATCCTTCGAGTAACAAATGCCAGAAACATACGACGGATGTGAGTGAATAAAATATGAATGAGGTATTTGTTTTTTTATTTATTATGATCTGATTAAACCACGCAAGACCTGGGATGGATCAATGGAGGAGATGAAGTTACGTCACTCCAATGATATAAAAATTTAAATTATCGGTCCACCGGCTTCTACTGTGCTCCCTGGTACTTTCAATTAGTATCAGAATGATCACGTGGTTTTTCTGAGCCAAGTATTTTATTTGGCTTTAAATTTTAAGTTGAGTATTAAAATGACTCCAATGAATTTGAGTACACATCGATCCTATTTAGGTTAGAAAATTTATAGCCATATGAATAATTTTTTATGAATCACAATGGTGTTTGTTGGATTTAAGTTTTTTAGATATTTTTGTTTTTTCGAAGAACAAGTTATAGAAATTTGAATTAGCTCTATTTTTGGTGTATGCACCTTTTTTTTGGATATTAGGTAATAATAATTATCATTATTATTTTATTATTATAATAAGAATTTATATTATATTAAATTGTTCTTCAATGAACATGTAGAAATTTAATGGATCTTCAATGATTCTGTCGATAAAATTGGCATGCCAGCTTTACTGGTACATAGATCTCCATCACCGGTCAACGTAGGTGGCCCCCTTACCCTCTCACTCTCCCTTACTGTGAGACCAAGCAACGACTGACGCCCTGCGACTGCACTGAGGGTCGCCTCCCTTCCATCCGTCATGCGAGCCCCCATTGTTGGCCCTGTGCGCAACTAGTCACCGCCGCCTACATGAGGTCAAGCCGAGCCGCGTCACCATCAGACGCTGACTAGACCTGATCTGTTTAAAAAAATGAGGGTATTTAAGATTAAATTAAACATGGAATGGACTCAGATAAATTATTTTAATTTATTTAAATTCATTTCATTAATTTCAATACCCTCATATTTTTAAATTTATTGTAATTTAATTATTATTGCATGTTTATTCATTTATACTGACCAGACTTGAGCTATTGACTGATATTTGTATGTATGGATTATTTAATTATTTATTTATTGTGTTTGATGATTGTAATAAGTAGATAATTGAATGATTGTCTGCACATCATCTTATTTTATTCAAATATGTACAAGGTCATAGGCGTCTAATACACTTATTGTACATTTCACTTCTAAAAACTCTCACATGTGTGTGAGTATATTTGTATATAGATTATGACATTCTAAGACACGAACCCCTCCAAGTCGAGTCAGTACTACAGATGAAAAGAAAATACATTGGATTAGTGGAAATCTACACTATGAGTCAAGACTCAACTCAGGTATGAAACCACATATGTCATGTCTGATCTTTTATGGATCAATCAATTTTAGATGATCAAGACCAGTTGGGTTAATTTATTTCCTCTATGGATCTTTTTTTATTTTATGCAAGTGAATGATTATTGCGTTATGGCATAAAATACTAAACAAGATAAAATGCCTAAATATGTAACATATGTTTTTCTATACCATGTTCAATTATGAGAGTGGAAACATATATTGAACATATTTAATATAAATGGATCACATTTTTCAAGAAATAATAAAATACCTCAAAGATATATTAAGTACCAATGCCTTCCATTTCAGACATTTGAATAAAACCAGGTGTCTAGGGTGCTTGTCAGCCATAGTTGAGAGTGTCTCTTACTACTGGGGAGTTTTATTGAGAGTATTGGGTTCACCTAACTATAGTGGGTAGTCAAGGATTAGCTATAGATAACATGCTATAACTTTAGAGGCAAAGAGTTTAGGGAATCAAGTTACGATTCTAATAAGATGGGACATTAGTCAACATATCAAGGAACCATTAGCTAAAGTGGTTGCCAAGACTAGACCCTAACTTGAATCTCTCCAAGTGGTGACATAGAAATAGCTCATAGTATATGAGGGGTGGGTCTGAGGATCTTTTCCACTGGAACACTCAAGCAACAAAGTATTATGAATATAATGGTGAGGGCTGTTAAGGGTTGATAAAATAGTGGGGGACATTTAAATGATATAATAGTTAGTTAATAAAAAAAGTCTAAAAGTTAATAAAGATAATTTACTAACTCCTAAAATTTATTTTTCGTACATCTAAAATGGAAATCAGCAATACCGAAGGTAAATTATCACTGTGATCAATTTTGGATAAAGATAATATCTTGACTGACCATAACTTCCAGGAATGGTATCGATGCTAGCACATTGTACTACACTAAAAAAGGAAGATTTATGTGATGGAATCCTCAATTCCTACTGATCCTCCTTAGGGGAAAATCATGATGGATAAAGATAAATGGGAAAAGAATGTAAATGATTCACTATATATTCAGTGCATCATGTTTTCATCCATGTCCAGTCAATTGTAGAAAATGCATGAGGATGAGGATTCCTACAAGATGTTGATAGATCTCCATGAATTATATCAGGAGGGAGCAAGGTAGGAAAGGTATGAGATTTCTAGTTCTTTGTACAAGTGTATAATAGCGGAAGTGAATCAAGAGGTACCTCATGTAATCAATATGATCAGGTACATTGAGATGATTCAAACTCTTGCATTCAAACTGATTCAAGAAATAGAAATTGATCTCATTCATTCCACTTTAGTACCCATATTTTTGACTTTGAATGTTAAATATATTATTTATAACTTGAAAAAGTCACTCCCAGATCTGTTGTCTTTAGTTCCCCATGATCATGAGGATATGAAGTATACCAATTATTCATTCCTTATGGTGAACAAGAGGAGGAAGGGTAAGGATAAGTGGTCTTAGGCCAGGTCCAGGCCAAAGACACTAATGCACCATCCTTCCAAGAAACCAATGATATAGAGGAAGGGTAATGAGAAGGAGTTTATCTTCTTTTCAAGAGGAAAGAAAGGCCACTGGAAGAAAAAATGCAGAGTTGGGAAGAAGAAGAAATGATACAGTTCAACATCACATTTTTTATTGAATGCAATCTTTCATTATCTACAAGTTAGGTATTAGATACGGAATGTGGATCACACAAATGTATTCATATAGAGAAACCAAGTAGACTAAATAAGATTTATAAGGATGAAGTTGATCTCTGTGCTATAAATAGTGAAAGTCTATCAGCCATAGAAGTGGGAGATTATCACCTTACATTGCCTTGTGATTTGGTTCTTGTGTTAAATAATTGTTATTATGTACCCTCAGTAACCAGGAACATAATATTAGTGTCATGTTTGGACACAATAAGATTTTATTTCATGTTCATAAATAAATTTTTCATCTTTTTTTAATTATAACATGTGTTATGGTATAACACATCTTCACAATTTCTTATATATATTAGAGTTTGAAAACATTGTAACGGAAATCAATGACAAAAACAGTAAGCATGATTCATATAACACTCACCTATAGAACTTCAGGATAGGTCATGTGAACGAGATGTAATTAAATAAAGTACATCAAACAAGGTATTTAGAATTGGTTCAGTTAAAACCCTTGTATGTATGTCATGCTTATTTACAAAATAAAATTACCAAAGAACCCATCTCCAGAAAGGGAGAAAGATCCAATGAATTATTGGAATTAATTCATACTAATGTATGTGGTCCATTTCTTATTGAGGTAAGGGGTGGGTTTTCATACTTCATTACTTTTACCGATGATTATAGTAGGTATGTATATATCTACTAAATGTGATATAAGTCAGATTCCTTTATGATGTTTATGGAATACAACAAGAAGTATAGAACCATATTTGCAATAACATATAGGTACTCTACTCAGATCAAGATGGAGATCATATTAACCAAGCATTAATTGATCATTTGAAGGAGTGTGGGATTGTATCTCAAATCACTCCTCCTTATACACCATAATTGAATAGGGTTAGTGAAAGGAGGAATAAGACCTTTCTAGACATGGTCTGATCAATGACGATTCATGTAACTCTTCTACTATCCTTTTGAGGATACACTTTTCAGACAATGATATATAAAATTATCCAAGTACCATCTAAATATACAGATGAGATTCCATATGAGTTTTGGTATGTAAGGAAACCTAGTCTATCACACATACATGTATGGGGATGTGAGTTTTTTTTTCAAGACTATATCTAGTGAAAAATTGGCATCATCAATCACACAATACATCTTTATATGTTATCCTAAAGAAATTAATGGATAATGCTTATACTGCCCTTTATATAGAAAAGTGATTGTGGTAAGAAAATCCAAATTTCTTACAAGTGAATTTATCTAAAAAGGAAATAGTTGGAGTAGGATGAAATTTATTGAATTTAATGCTCCAGATGCACATGAGTTAGTACAAGAACAATCTCCAAAAGAGAGAATGAGAGATGAAGTGGTTCTTGAGATAGAAGTATTATGCAGGTCAACTCGAGAGGTTAGAGAACCAAAGCATTATGGTTTTCCAATGACCGAGTCAGGTGACACATTACTCCACGAGGATGATGAACCTATAACCTACAATGAATCGGTATAAGTAAAAGATGATGATAATTGGAATGATGTCAATCATTCTGAGATGGAGTCCATGTACCAAAATCAATTTTGGATTTTGATAGATCCTATAACTAATGTAAAAACCATAGGGTGAAAATGGGTATTCATAAAAAATATGTACGTGGATGGCAATGTCAATACCTATAAGGCAGGACTGGTAGTGAAGGGTTTTAGTCAACATAAGGGCATAGACTATGATGAAACCTTCTCACCAGTAGAAATTCTAAAATCCATCAGAATATTTATTGTAATAAAAAACTTCCATGATTATGATATTTGGGAAATGGATGTAAAAACTAATTTTATAAATGGTAATTTTGTTAAATACATCTATATGACTCAAACTAAAGGGTTTTTTAGGTCAAATAATGCTAATAATGTGTTTAAGCTGTAGAGATTCATATCTTGGTTAAAGAAGTCATCACAAACCTAGAGAGTTCTTTTTTATGAGACCATAAGATATTTTTGGTTTCATTAAAAAAATGATCCCAGTTTCTATAGGAAGGTTAATGGGAATTCCATCATTTTCTTAGTATTATATGTTGATGAAATATTAATTATGGGAAATGAAGGGAAAGTCTTATAGTCAGTTAAGACGTGGTTGAATGAATGATTCTCCATGAAAGACTTAGGTGGAAAAGCCTACATTATAGGGATCAAGATATATCGAGATAGATCTCAAAAGTATTGTTGGGATAAGTCAAAGTAAATATATTGACAAGGTACTCAAAAGGTATAATATAGAAAAATCCAAGAGAGAGTTGTTGGCCATGTCACATGGCATCAATATCTCCAAGAATATTTATCTACAAACATAGGATGAGATTAATATAATGAGTAAAATTCCTTATTCGTCGGCAGTGGGTTCTATCATGTATGATATCTATATACTAGGTTTGATGTTTACCTTTCTTTAAGAATGGTGGGAAGATATCAAGCTAATCTAGGAAAGCTACAATGGAAAGCTTTCAAAATAATCCTGAAGTAATTAAGGCATACAACAGATATGTTCCTGGTGTGTGGAGGATATGAAAAACTAGTAGTGAGAGGATACATTGATACTAGTTTCCATAAAGATCACGATGATCTGAAATCATAGTCAGGATACATATTTTTTTGAATGGTGGTGCAGTGATCTAGAGAAGCTCAAAGTAATCTGTGGTCACTGATTCTATAGAAGAATCTGAGTATATAAGATCTTTCGATGTAGCAAAGGAAGCAGTCAGGATATTAATCTTTTTATCATACATTGGTGTTGTGCCTAAAAGTGAAGACTCTATTAAATTTTATTGTGATAATACTACAAAGATGGTTCTTAGCGAGGATCTCATCTCACACAAGAGGATAAAGTATATACTTAAAAAGTTTCATCTCTTAATGTATTTTACTCAGAGAGGTGAAGTCACAGTTAGTCGATTGGCCACAAAGAACAGTTTTGTAGACCCATAGACTAAAGTCATTTCTCAGTAGAATCATGATTCTCATGTGAGAGCTAGCAGATTTTGACATGTTAGTAGTTGGTACTTGTGATAGTGGGAGTGTTTAAAGTGGGTGACTTAGACCCAAATTGTGATGTAATTTTATTTCCAATACATGTATAAAATTTAATATATATATACATGTGCTTATATTTCTATAATAGTGCTGATATTTTTTGAATCCCCTGTATTTATCGTAATTTTATTAGATTATGTGTCGTATCAAATGGATATAGAAAATCCTAGATAATATATTGAGAACATAGAGATACTATGACATTAAACTTAAGGTAGTGTCACATTTTCTAGATACATCATAATGACATGACACATATGATGTGAGACTGTCAGGTGCTGAGGGCTTATAAGCATTGAGACTTATTCTCATGAAGTTCACACATGTTAATATATAGTAGTTGATATCATGAGGACAAACATACCAATAGGAACACCACAAGTTTCAGGTGTTATTATTTTTTCATATTTATGTACATGTGTATTGGTATCCTAAATTGATATAATTATAAATGTGTTCCATTTGATCGTATAATTTAATAAAAGGAGAAAACCATGATAATGAATTTTTGGAAAGGTATCTATTTTAGGGTGTGTCGTTGGGGGCATGACATTGGTTGAATGATCAAGATAGTATTTGTTGCATCCAAGTTGAGGAAGAGATATCTCAGGATTGGTTGATCAGGATGGCAGTACAATTATAAATCCATGGCCATGGTAGTTAAAGGATAGATCATTTGGTTAGATCAACAAATAATAAAGTAAGAAAATATATGATAACACAAGTGTGCATCCTTCTTTATGAGATATCATTTGACAACTAGATTATATTAGACAGTGCGTGTTCGTAGGTTGGTGGTCATTGCTATGAACATTCCTTATATATTTAGTGGCCATGATGGGTTTCTTGACTCTTCTCTTGGTCTGTGTATATAATTCACTTCTATTGAGATAAGGGCCTTGTGGGTCACACACAATAGTGCTTTCAATAATCTTCCCTATTCTATTAAATGAGAATATAGGACTTAGTGGGCCCTACCTTGGGGTTCGAGTGTTATCTAAGTTCTATCGATCACCAATAATTAAATAATTTCAATATTATTTTAGTAACAAATAATTTGGTTGAATTTATTTCTTAAATGTATTTAAAATTTTTAAGTAAATACAAGGATTAATATTATATGAATGAATATTATTATAATATCTTAGGTTCGTTTAATATTATCAGGAGTTACAAGTTGAGTTAATGGATTGAGTTTATTACATTTTATATTTAATATATAGTACAAGTAAGTGATAAAAATATAAATAATATTATGGCATATCTGGTTCATAATTAATTAATTATATCACATATTTAGTTAATGTTCAATACATGGGGGTCGGGGAACCCTAACTCAGTATTATAAATGTCAAAAATATAAGTTGAGATAAGATTATCCCAAATTAGAATTCAGTTTGTTAGAATTGATAGCCTACCTATACTACTGATTCCTATAGAGTGAATTTCTCAATCCAATCATATGATCCAAGTTTTTCTTCATGTATCAAAGGATGAGGATCTTCGTGTTTGTCACTATGTTGAAGTGATCGTTGGAGCTCCGCGCTAGCACCTGGAATCCGACAAACAAAGAATGTGCAGATTCAAGATTCATGTGTAGATGATTTAGAGGGTTTTGACATCAGATAATTTCATCAACGAACACTATAAACTTATGATGGATTTGTGTACATAAAATCTAAATGAGGTATTCATTTTTTATTTATTACACACCAATTAACCCATGCGGGATCTTTATACCGTACCGGGGATGGATCGCTACAGATGATAAAGTTACATCACTCCGATGATAGAAAATTTTAAATTAATGGCCCACCGACTTCCATTGTATTCCAGAGTACATTCATATTTTTATGAATTTCAATTCCATGGGGGATTATGATAACATCACTCGTGTGTATGGAAGACTGCCTCCTTGCGATGTGATTTGATTTTTTTTTTAATTTTACACTTTATATTGAAGGTAGTAAAGATAGATTTAATGAAATATATGTGATATTTATGAACTAATAATACTTTTACAAATATAATATCACATCTAACTTCTTACCTTCCAATCTTATGGATAATAATAATGTCGCTTGTGCATACGTGTGAACTACGACCTCCACATCGTGACGTGAAAGTTTTTAATTTTACTTTTGTATAGATGGTAATAAGGATAGATTTGATTAACATAAATGATATATGTAACAAAATAATTATTCTAGAAATTTTACATAAAATTTATTTTCCTTTTGTTCAATCTATCAAGAAAATGGAAACAACGTTCATGCGTACGTACGACCAACCGTCTCCATCAATAATGTATTCAATTTTCTATCTATAAAATTTATAGATTAGTATAAATATATATATAATGAATATATATAATATTTATATCATTGTAAAAATTCCAGATAATATGTAATCATGATCAATGTAAAAGGACCAAAATTACCATACCAAAACTCACATGAAAAACATGGAAATTATCACTTGAAATAGTTATTTGAAAAATGAATAATTAATACAAGTGTGATAAAAAACTAAAAGTAAATCATATATGGTATGTGATATATGATTATTGTTCTATAATAGATTTCTAACAAACCTAAATTTATTATACTTGATTTTTTAACACAGACAAAGGTAATCAGATCTAAGGTAAGGGTTTCTCCTCTCACTTTTACTTTGGTGACTCATATACCATATTCACCACTTATTCCATTGTCTAGTGTATATAATCCAAATTATGTTATGTTATATAATGAATCTATTTATCTTCAGGGAATTTAACGTTTAATTTTATTTTATTCCTTTCATGGGGCTCATGATTCAAAATTTACCAAATGGGTAAGAGATTTATGTTTCAATCTCATTTTATTCAGGATTTTTTATACTTGAATTTCCACTAAAGAAAATTATTTGATAATTGTATAATAAAACCCTCTAGTTTTCTTCTCCTATAGTTATTAATGGTCTTTTATGGTTATAGTTCTATATTCCTCTCATTGGTACTTAAAATGATTGAGAAAATGTTTTTAATAGAATCAACTTCATTCCTCTCTTCATTAAAAAATACTTTTCTTCCAAATCCATTTTTTATTTAAAAAAATATTTTTTTCACATTCTCTAAATGAATTATTATATAAATTTTAACCCATTTTTGAATTTTTATAAAAACTTTGAAAGGAGTCTACTTGTATTTTTCCAAGAGAAAGGCTTGTTTGGATTTTACTAAAAATGTGAAAGGGATATTTGTTTTAATATGTGTTCCATGAATGGAATTTCCCACCATCATAACCAATTAGTGTGTTAAATCTTAATTTACATTTTTCAAAAGTTATTTACAATTTTTTTATGAACTTTTTGTTTTAAATGGTGATTTTCAAAGTGAAAAGTTTATTTTCCTCAATAAATTTTTAAAGTTTCTTTTTGTGGAATTTTTATTCATCAATTACAAAAACACTTATTCTACTTATTCTATAATGGGGATATATTTTAATAATACCATACTTATTATTTATCCATATGGGTTATGATCAGTTTGAATGGGGATGTACAATTTTATTACCATTCACCAAATTAATCTGGATGGTTTATGATTATGTTTGTTGATTGGGGTAATTATTAACAATTTTTATTTTAGTTTTCTAATAAGAATGTTTATATAGATTATTTTTCACCACATTCATATAAGGAATGGATTGGAATTATTAATTGATGGGTGAGGGCTAGAATTATAAAGCCCCTCGATGCATCAATAGATCTCATGAGACAAATCAGTTGGAAAAATTAAATGGGGTTTTACCCATAGAGTTAAAATTTATTATAAATGGTCATGAACATATGCTTCACATGTACAACATTATGTATTACCCCATTATGATATCAGCTATTGATGTTCTATATGATTATTTTATTAGTTATAATATCCATGGTTAAGTTTTAATCTCATGTGATTATTTATATAATATTATTTGATCATCATTTATTCATGTCATATTATTATTCATGTTGAAATTGTAGATTAAATGTAAAATGATTCAGTTATTAACCTTTTTATATTGACTATTCTTATTTATTCATGATAGCTTTGGTTGTACTCTTACTCTTATTGAGAATACAAGGCCACCCCTTTCATATGTTTTATCTTCCCTGGGATACTAGGAAGTGATTTACAATTGATATGCATGGATATGATAAGGGGAAATATATCATTATAAAAGAAAACACTTTATGTATTTTTTGTTTTAAATTTTAGTGTGAATTTCATGTATATATCTAGTTTATAAAGACTACAAAACTATTCAGTCCTTTGGGATGAAATTCCTTGTATCTTATGACCATGTAATAAAGCAACCACTTACTATGGGATACTATGGTTTAGGTCTTTACAATAATTGATAATCAGGTTCCTTTCATGGAATGCCTTGGAGGGACGTAGAGGTTGCATAAATTATGTTAAGACATGGGTGATACTTAGTTTCCTTTTATGGAATTCATTTGATAGTTTTATTAGTTAATTAATTATAATATACCATGGATTGATATCTGGGTTCCTTATAAGTAACTACTTGGATGGGCTCAGTAGATGGGTGATTTATATTACTCCTTAGGCAATACATGGATTCCCATGTAAGAATACCATGCATAAGCACATATAGAAAATAAGTTTTATTTCATTCTTGATCCCCATTATTCTTGTATTCCATGGGTTTACCCTAGGTAATATGAAATTTTTGTACCTCTAAAAACTTCACTATGTTCCCTAGTTGACATTTTTGGCTAATTACTTAATTAAATAAGTGACTATTGCGATACTACTTTGTAGATCCCTTAGTCTCACACCTCAGGTCCCGGTTAATATTACGTATCTATATATATGTCCAAAAATGTTATTACATATTTAGTGCATATATATGCATATAGTTTCACACACACACGCGCACATATTTATATTTACATAGTAACACATATTCAGAGGTATTCTAGCTTGTACTGAAGCAGATATGGTTGGACGAGTGTCCTTGATGATCCTGACCATTACTTTTTTACATTTTTTTTATTCACTAAATTATTGATACACACACACACTATTGTATTTTATGTTCACAAACTGGATAACATTATACACTATTTATGATGGCCTAATGAGTTTATCTCACACCCTGTTTTGGCTTCCATTACACTGAGGTACCCAAACGGACCACATGGTTATAGGTTTATGTGCATAGATTATGATTGTGCTATTACACTTATACATGGGATCTTGGGAGGATTGGACTGAGCTAGATCTCATTACTATCATGGAGATAGCCTTTTATGATTTTTAATTATATTTTTTATTTTTGGTGTATTTGCAGTTGTGTGTCTTATATCTGTACATTTTAGCATCACATGGACATACATGATTGTTTTATTTTTCCTTGATAGGTTATATGATTTATTTCCACTGCATTTATTTTATACTACTTACAAAATTGATTTATTTACAATGTATCGTTGCACTACTCTGATCTTGAGAGTATTTTCTCTTTATTTTACCATCATTAGACCATCATTTCTAGTTATAAGCCTCTAGTGTATGGGGAGGTGCGCTTGACGGCATGCCATTGATCGTCTCGGGGTAGTGTTTTGGTGGCTCCTAGTTGAAGATGTTACATCGATACTTTGTGGTAATATCCCTTGTATCTTGTACCAATGTAATAAAAAAATACATTGATTCTAGGTTTCAATATTTGGGGTCAAACATTTTTGTCTTAAATTCTACAAAACTCCATAACCTAATGGTTTTAATAATATATTTTTTCACGAGTTCAGGGAAATCATTCATAGTAATTTTGAGATATATTTCATTGAATTTTTTTAGATTGGTGTTCTTCATAGTTGTTCCAAATCATACTTTTTAACACTTATACCTAAATTTGATAATTCATTTCATATTTATCTTTTCAAGATAGCTACTTTATCTAAAATGCTTACTAATAAATTCAATAAGGTGTATGTTAATATATTTAACTTTATTGCAAATATGATTGTATCCACCCATAAATTTGGATTAATTATGGGATTGGGAATTCTAGAATGTCTCATTAATACTTATGAATGCATCAATATTCTCAAGAAAACTAATAGAGTGGGGAACATATCCAAGAATATTGATGTGGTAAAGTCCATTAATATGATCACTGGGAATTTATTTTCAATTCATTGAAGGATTTTAGATTCTATGAAAATATAAATAACATATTGAGAGGTTTTTCCCACAATAAATATGTATATTTATTGACCAATGGTCTCCAAAAGAGATAATCTTTGTACTTTGAAGGGATTATATAGGGAGAACTTTTCTCAATTATAATTTTTATTATTACCAAGTATTATATATATATATATATTACTAAACATGTGAATGATAATAACTTAAAAGTTATTCAACCGGAAATAGTTTTTGTTGCACCCTGACATATTTTATATGTTGATGATATTTTTTTAGTTTTATAAGGGGGTAGGGGTGATGTCAAAGTGATTAAGGTTCTATTTAATAACTAGTAGAAGTTATTAAAAACTCCAATATTTGGGATAAATCTTATGTTTAATTTGTGAAGAAAAATTTTATTGCAAATAGGGATTTTATTATAAATTTACTTGGAATTATAGAGTGTAAACATTCTTTAATTTACCTAAGAGTTATAATGTTTTGGGTAATTTCAAAGTTTAATCATTTATTTGATATTGTATAATCCATAAATGAACAAATTATTATATAGAAGGAAAGATGTCCCTCTTTTCATGGAATAATGTGTTTGGATAAGGTTGTTATTTTGTCTACATATATTTATGTGTTTATAGTCTATAAATGTACTCTTGATCATATTAAAATGAAAAATCAAAATAATAGTAATTTTCAGAGTGTAAACATAATTGAAATGAATATTGTGACTATCCCTTAGAATGAATATTGTAGTCCACTTAATTTAGGTGGTTTGAGAATCAAGAATTCAGATAACTTCAACCATTCTCTATAATCTATATTTTTGGGAATGATTTTAAATTAAAAATATAGATGAATTGATCTTCTACAAAAGAGGCCTCTAAAAATATTTATTGATGTAAATTTACACCATATAGACTCCTTAGTATGGACATGTTAAAATAAACATATTTTGATATTATAATTCATTCTAGATAGTGTGTTTCAATGGAATATAACCACAAATTCTATCATGGAAACATGATTGTTTTTCCCATATACAATATGATTGTTTTTTGTTATATTATTTCTAATATATATATATATATATATTAAGGACACATTATATTTCCTTCCTCAAAATATACCACTAATAACAAATCAAACTATTGACAACTATAATTTTGTTCCATATGAGGATATGCTTAACTAGTAGTTGATCAAAAATGGGATGCTTAATAGAAAGCTCCACTATGTGTTCACACTTAATAGGAAAAACTAGTATTGGGAATGGTTCAAGAATTTCTAAAAACCTAGGAATAGGTTTTTATAGACTTTGTATCTTTGGGGAAATAACTATAAAAATACACCTACTGGTGAGTGATTGAAGGGTTCTAGTATAAAACATTAGTATGTTTGTGTTTTATTCAAGTATCATATAGAGAATGATAAACACATGTGGTTTCATTCCCTCCCATATCCCACACTATTTCGAGGGATATTACAAATATATTATAAGTTCAATAACCACATGCTTCTAATATATGGGACCTATTGTGGGGAGTATGTTCAATCCATAACTAATTGAAAAGTATGAAATATATTATTTTTTATTATAGTATAGGATTTTCAGAATGTATAGTGATTCAAGAATGGTTCTATATATAATGATGAAATTGTTCATTCAAAGGAAACTCAAGGCTACAGTGAGGGGTGATGTTAGCCTTCAGGTTGGTGTAGCCAACAATTTAGTCAGTTATTTCATAGTTTATAGAAGACTTGGGATTCATGGAAATTACAAGTAGTTAATTTGATTCATCCGTATTTCATAGAATCTGAAAAATATAGATGGTTCAAGCTAATCATTGATGGGGGCTATAAAAGGGAACCTCAATAAAATTGGTCACAAATCTATTTTAAAAGTTATCTTGGGAAATGTCATTAGAAGCTTGTTTATAGTTGGAGATATATTTATTCCCTTTAAGCTGAAATGAAATGGGTGACAGAGAATGCCAGACTAAAAACCAAAGAGGATGTAGGAATCTTTGACCAGAATGTGATTCAATATTTATTGTTCATGCTATAGAAAAAAGACAAATCCACCTTTTAGGGGAGCATACCTATAGTTTGAATGATGTATTCATGATCTCTATTCGATTGACTTTATTATCACACACAGCATTACGGAATAAAACTCACTTGTTGATTTCCTGTCTAATAAGGGTGTGTAATGTAATTATTTTGTGTTTTTTGATGAAATTTAATTGGACATGTATGGAATATTCGAGATAGACACCTATGAATAACCCACCACCATAATTTTGTAAATTTCTCTTTTCTATTTTATTTGGTTATGTAGATTTTTCCCATACATCCTTTATTTATTATTAATAATTAACATTATTAATTAAATTATCATTATTAATTACTATTAATTTTCATTAATAAAATTAATATTTCTTATTGTTAATAATAATTATTAAGTACATTATTATTATAAATTAATAATAAGTATATTATTAGTAATAAATAATTTATTCATTATTAATAATTATATTATTATTATTACTTATATTTTTAATTATTAGTAGTTATACTATTATTAAACCCTCTTGTTTCCCCTTGGGTGTGCGCATATTTCTTTATTTATAACCCTCAAATAATTTTTTGAAATAGGTTATTAATTATTATAAAAAATTATTATTACTTATTTTAAATTATATTATTTATTATTATTACTATATCATGTATAAATACTGTAGTAGAGAATCTTTAGAATAAATGAATGACCCCTTTTATATGGGGACTATATATAAATACTACCAGACCTATATGAAAAGTCTTTAGAGCCCTCTTTGGGTGTGTATATGTGGCCTAAAATGGGGTAGGTAATCCATTTAGAGGGGGGAGTAGTGGATTGATCTAATTGGAAAGTTGTGTATATTTGTTATATGTTTTTACCCCCGAATAAAATAATTGGATTATTATATATTAGATTAATAAATACATTATTAATATTAGTTATTATTAATTACATTTTCATTATTAACTATTATATTATTAATGAAATTTCCATTAATTATATTATCATTCCAAAGATAAAAATTGGATCATGAATCACCCATTGAAAATTATTATAAGATTTCAAAAACCACTCCCTTATAAAATAGAGGTTACATAGAGATTTTGAGTGATATTTTTTTAATACATTAAGAAAATTAATATCGAATTTTAAAAAAAACCCTATTAAAATAATATATGTATATATATATAAGTATGTATGTATTGTTCCAGCTCTGAGGTGGCACATTTCGGGTGGTGCAGAAATGGACCGACGAGGATCATCACCCGTCCCTCTTTCCAGAGACGGTTTCCTGTCAAATTCACCATTTCTTTTATTTTGACCTATTCTGCATCATTATCCTTTAAAGAAGGTTGGATTAACCCTGTGGGGACTAGACAATTCACCCCTTTCACATTGCGAAGGAGATTCCACAGTCAATCGGCCCCAGTAGGAGATTATATGGGGTCAAGTACTTGTGCAATCGGTCCTCCTCAGATATAAATTACTTATATGGTATCCAATGGGTTTATTTGTGGATCCAAAAAAATCCAACGGCCCTAGTATACATGATTCATGGATCTTCTTTCCAAAGGCAGGTGCTCATTGATTGATGATTCAGCCAACGACACTTAAGGACTCCATTGGTCGATAGGATGGGAAGTCAGACTCACTGCACCCTTCCAGGGGAAGATTATTACATGTTCTAGGACTCTCCTATAAATTTAAGTCATGTTCAAATGTTTTTGAATCCTTGGTTTATTCCAGAAGAGTGTGTCCATGGGTACCATTGGTTTTCAAGATCGTCATAGGCATGCATATATTTGATGTTATAGAGGTACTTCTGAATTGCACCATAGGATAAGGCACTCTAGAGTTTATCATCATCCAGGGGCGACAGAAGGTGATTTGATCTTGGGATCAAACTCATAAGACGGGTTTCCTACGTATCATCAAGAGAGGAATCAGAACCCATGAAGTTTGGATGTATGTGGGTCTTATGTATGGAAGCTTCCCATTTGGGGGGACTTGATTGGGTGGACCATTTATGGAAGGGAACCCTTTTGAGCTCGGGCATTCTAGCAGGCGTCCTATGATTGGTTTAATAAGGAATCAGAGTTCTCGTAGTTCATATTTTATGGGGCTTATGCATAGAAGCTTCCCATTTTATAGACATGATTGGGTGGACCCTTTAGGATGGGCACCCTTTTGAACTCGGGCTTTCAGGTAGGCATCCTACGTATCCTTGCTTAATCAGGAATCATAGTTCTAGTAGTTCAGATTAGATGGATGTTGTAATCCTCACAAACCTCTTAACCCATGTGACTCATGATCGGTGTGAGAAACAAGAGGATGCGAGAGATCCAACCAACCACATGCTTCCTCTCATGCTGGTTGGAGAGGGCGAGCCTATGAGGTCGGGGTGACTTTTGGAAAGGGCGCAGAGCAAAGAACCCTTTAATGTGAGATGACATTAAAGGTAACGAGACTCATCCTCGGAAGATTATGGACTTACCTCAATAGGAGGGCCCCCGAATACATTCTGGGAAAGGGGGGGGGGTTCATCATCAAAGGAGAACCAAACATAACTCCTTCGACTGATCACTATTCCTCATTGAATGGAAAAGAATGTTATGACCCTTAATCCTTTGAACATGGAGGTTCACGTCGACATTCCAAGGTTAGACTTCAGTTTACAATGGGAATGTAGACCCACATGCATTCCCAAAGCCCAAACCATTGTGGGGAGAGCCTTCGTGACTCCCCTTACCATGGGTTTGTAGACTCAAAGTGGCGTACTGATGCACCCAATAGTCTAATCATACGGGTCCAGTGGATTTTGAGGAGGCTTTGGCATGATGCTAGAGGACTGGTTAGTGGAGGGACTATGGGGGACTAGATGGTTGTGGATGGGTGAGGTTGGAACTAGAGGATAAAATACCCGAAAACACCCCATTCTGCATACTGGTTTCTTATGCGGGATGGGGGAGGCTTCGCATACCGTATTGCTATGCGGAAAGATGGGTCGTCTACATACCGATGCGTTATACGATCATGGTTATAGACCACCGAGTTCCATAGTGGTAGACTTCCCATCACACCGTTTTGGGTTCCATCTACTTACTCATGTAGTACATGTTGTCGGGTTCAGTCTGTGTAGCGGCACATTATGCGGACCACCATATTGAAGGAGGGTCCAAGGGATTTTCATTCATGTGGAATCCATCTGTGAGAATTATGTGGCCTTTGTTTCACCAATTAGGTTCATGGTTTTAATAATAATAATATTATTATTATTATTAAATTCCTCCATTTTATGGTTTGTGGCCGGTTGTACCTACAAAGAGTGTGGTTCACGATTCGGGCTCTGCCGATAAATCAAGACTGAGGCTAGAATATTTTTTGAACTATTTTCTTCCAAAATCTAAGTCCCCTTCAATCTTTCGTCATCCATATCTCATACCATAATCTTGTTCTACTTTTATATAGAATTAGGGAAATTGTATATATTGGAAACACGACACCATTTACGGAGGCCCATGAGGAGATATCATAACCCATAGAAGACTTGGTCAATCAGGGGTTTGTGGAGGCTTCAGTTCCTGATAATGGTTCGTAGAACCCTCCCATTCGCTTTTTCTGTGAACTTATGAGTTCGTGGGTCGGTACATGGATAGACTTCACGCGCAAAATTCCTTCGATGATGCGGTTTGTGGTCTACTGGGTTCGCTGGCCATCGATCCACGGGGCAGTGTCTCATAGATCATTTTGCGTACCTGGTGGTTCTTGATCTTGGAGGTCTGCAAACCTTTCCCGGTGTTGGTATGTGGGCCACTTAAAATGCTTCAAAAACATGAATTCCTTCAAGTTTCTTTTAAAATTTTCAACTCAATTTGAGTCTATTCACCTTTCTGGTCTTGTAAGAATACTTTATTCCTTCTGCAAAGTGATTGTGGGGATATTTACTTCTCTTTGAGAAATTTTTAGGACCCTAAAAATTACCCCATCATAATGGGGTCTGTTCAGAACAAGAAGAGAAATATTCCAATGTATAAGAGGTCTTGAACTAAAATTGTTCACATTAGAATAGATGGGGCCAGTAAGAGGGGACCATAATTATATATAGAGGCCCATGTCATTTGTCTTTTACCATTTATCATGGTGAAAAGTGATCTCGACTTCCTCAGCTTCCTCTATTTTCATTTATTGTGATCCTTGTGAAAATCCCATTCGTGAACTGCTTCGTACGTTTTGAGAACTGAAATTTTCACCATTTCTTTTCCCACATACCATATTTTGGGTTTCACAAACGGAATTGTGGAATTTTAAAATTAAAATCCAGATTCTATGTTCGAGGATGCTACGCAGCTTGTGTGTCTGCATACCGAACCTGAATTGGTGAACTAAACATTCTGAAGTAATAATCAAAACATAAACTTTAATCAATAACTTATAAACATGAACTTAATAAGGCCTAGGTTCACAACATACACCTTCTGCGAACCTTCCAATTCACCGTACAATGATCCAAGGGCCCACTCCTCATGGATGTTTCGCGTAACATGGTGGTACATGGTGAAATGAATTCGTGTACCATAGGCGTAGGCGGGGTTGCTTCCACATATCATGTAGTACATAGATCATGCCTACCATGTACCATTTCCAGGATCAGTATACGAAGCTTTGTGTGGAAATATTTTAAGTCCTTTAGCCATTCTTCCATATCCTTTATCTAACAATTTTTGTTGGACAGACTTTTTATCGGCTTACGGATCCTCCTATACAGGTTATAATGGATGCCTCATAGGCTATGATAAAATTGAAAAAGACAAGGGAGACCATGGTGGGGAATAGTGAGGATTATCTTTGAGCCCACATCATTCCTTGTGGAATGTTCTTAAAGTAATTCTTGATGCCAAATCTATTAGCTTATCCGTTATCTTTACAGTTTTCACTTTACGGCTTTGGTCTCCCTGAGGATGTTCCTCTACCGTTGGCTAACCCCGATACCCCTTCCATCATCTTAGAGGAACCACAAGGTCATGATCGCGCCAACATTACCCTAGTAGGAGAAGTCATCACCACTCCAATTTTGGAGAACATCTTTATAATAGGAGGCTTAGCATGGAATCAGGGCAACCACAGGGGTCACAATGGTATCCTGAGACTAGGTGCCCGAGAGTACCCATCCATTATCCACATCTCCTAATAAAGTCCTAAAGGTGGGTGGATCACCAAGTGGGATCTGTGGACTGAAGGATGTTTCTTTGATGAATGGGCTTATGCATTTTGGGTACATTAGACCTGTTTGGAGTCCCCTGACTAGTTGGAGGCGGTGGGATTGTATCAGGAAGCCTGGGTTTCACAGTTTGTAGTCTTCTCCCTAGGAAAATTCCTTCTAGAGTTGCTGAGCTGCTGGTGTTCAAGCACCAATACCTTCCACTTATTTCATGGGGAGGTGGGAATTAGCTTATGGGATATCCACTTTCTTGGAGGACTCCCTATCTTTGGAGATATATACGATGAGTTTCTCCTTGTAGCCACCACATGGATTGAAACTAACTATGTGTCCCCTTTGACAAGGCAATACTACAAATATGGCTTATAATAGCGCTAAAAACCTCCTTTAACAGCGCAAAAAAAGTGCTGTTAATCTCAGTGAAGATAAAGGGGGGTCCCCTTTATCAGCGCTAAAAAAAGCGATGATAAAAGTTCTCCTTTATCAGCGCTAAGCAAGTGCTGATAATGGTATTCTTTATCAGTGCTATTTTGAGAGCTGATAAATGTATAATATATCCGTGCTAAAAATAGCGCTGATAAAAACTACCTTTATCAGTGCTATTTTGAGCACTGATAAAAACTACCTTTATCAGCGCTCAAAATAGCGCTGATATATTATCCATTTATCAGCGCTTAAATAGTGTTGATAAATGCCGAAGATCCTGTGCAAAACCAAAACCTACACAAAACATGCACAGAACTTGCACACATTACAACACTTGCACACAACACAAACAACACCTGCACACACCACAAACCACACCCACACACAAAGAAGAGAAGAACAAAAATGTTACATACATTTACTTGAAATCATGAATAAAAAACAACACACTACTATATACATTTCAAGCAATGTTTAATTTGGTTACAATTACAATTATCCAACAGAGTTAAAAAACAATGATGTTCCATCATTTTTGCATCCATCCGCTCTAAAAAATTGGCATCCATGGCGGTGGTTTCCGAACAAAGCATTCGAACTCAGGAAAAGGATTTCACCTACATAAGAAAACAAATATTATGATAGTAATACAATAATGAAATAAATTAAACAATAATATGAAAGAATACATTAATAAAATGTCAATTTTTACCTGTTACAACATTTATTTTCATTAGTTCATAGGTCTAGGAGAGATGACTCTAGAGCGAGAGTTCTTTCCCCATTGTGATGTGATGACCTGGGTAGGTAAATATTTGTGATATGGTTTGTGGATTGTGGGGACTTTCATGAGGATTTCAGGCTATGATGACACATAGGGGACCCAAGAACATTCCCAAGATATATGCACTCATGTTAGTCTATATAAGAAATGAAAAACACTCATGAAACAGGAACCTTATTTCTCAGATTTCTAGCAAACTACCGAGATGCCTAGATAGTATAAGAGGACTCACTCTAGTTATACATAGACGATGGTTTCATCATTCTTTTAGCTAATCTTGGTATATGTACATCCTATTAGATTCAAAAATAGATTCTATTCCAAAAGATATTGTATAAAAAGAGTGGTGGATACTTGGGGAAAAGTCCTACAAAGGAAATGCACTAATGAATGCCTATAAAATATAGCATAGAGAAAGAAGCATGAGGACTCCTACACAATCGTTTCAGTACTCAGATCGGTGGGTAGGGAAAGACCTCTATATCCAGATACCTAGATAATAGAAAGGGAATCACTTAGCACACATACAGGACTCACCTCACTCTATTCCTGACTAGCGGCATGAGAGGGAGGACTTGGGGAGCTCAGTTGGGATCAGAGGGGAAATACCTCTTATGGTAAACAAATAGTTATGTACTGAGATATAATGCTCGTACTTATATTGATATTTACCTCTGGAAGAGACTCCTTCTTGTAAGTATACTCTATCAGGATACCCAGCTAGAAAATGACTCTATTTATGCCTTTTGTAAGGCCGACCACTTATAGAAGGAAGAGGTCTTTCAGAACCTGATTGTAGACCACCATAGGAGGGTCTAAAGTATAAAAACATTTCTAATCTTCTTACAGGACGTAAAAACTACCTAACCTAATGAGGATATAAAAAAATTATATTTTCAATTTATAAGAGAGACCTTCAGGAACTATAAAAGAGAAGGCGACCAGATAGAGGATGATAGGTTGTTGTTGTTGATCTCTTCTAGGTAGAAAAATAGACAAAGACATTAGGCCTCAAGATATTTAGGTTTTTATTAATGTATGTTTATGTTAAAAATAATATAATAATATTTGTTAAAGAATTGGGTTTCTAAATGGAATTATACTAGGGAGGCACAAAATATAAAATAACCAATTAACCAAGAGACACAGTTAGGTCAATGCCCTTACCTCAACCAAAAGTCCAATAAACTATCTTCAGTTCATACCAACCACAACTGAGTCCATGATCACATGTATTAATGTCCAACAACATTAAATCACATAATTAGTTAATTTTAACCAAAAATCCAGCATGGTATAATAGGCACCAAACTCATCGTGTAATCCAACAAAGCCAAAATGCTGAGAAACTAGGTGCGATCCACTCCTGACACAGCCCTAAGCCTAGAAAACACTAAATCCCCAATCTATATTACTAAATTTATGACAAATTAAGCCTAAATTTTTGAAAACCCATAAATAAATCTTCCACAAAATATAACCTGCATCAAATAATGATTGATTGCTAGTTTATGAAATTTTAAGACATGCTCTAAGAGTCATATATAAAATTACCACGAAGAACAATGATTTATCCATACTATGGTATACTAATTACACCTAGAACCCAAAAAACTGAATTCAAATCTTTCAGCAAGAATTTAGAGAATAAAGGAAGATGTAGGAGAAGATACCACATTGATTCGAAATGACGAACAATTGATAATCCACTCAGGTCTAAGGGGAAGGAAGGAGGGGAATGGGGTTTGGACACCCCCTATGAACTTGGTGCCCAAACGAAGAAACTCGAGGAGGTTTATACTTTATAAACCCATCACCGACATAAAAATAAGTTTTAAATCATGTTACATGAAATGAACCAAGTGGTTAAATCAATATATTTTGGGTCCAAACCCTTACTTGACCCCTTTTCCCCATTCATGACCATTATCACCCTATTAAATGCATTCATGTTGTGAATTACCCTTTCCCACTATGAGTAGCCTAATGATACTAAATTTCAATAGAATGACTACCCAAATCATCCTTGATATCCTCCCAAAACCCAATGACATCCGTCTGGCCCCAATACATGTCTGAAACACCTATTAGAACTGGTATATTGTACCTTTTTCGATGATTTTTTTTGTTATTATAAAATTCCATAATTCCTCATTGGAAGTTTACCAATGTACTAAGAAGATGTAAAATGATATACCATGAAGATTCTTCTGTCTATGTATTAGATGAAATATCAATGAAAACTTATCTCATTATTATACATACCAACACATCAAATCTGAGCATTAGAGACCTTCAGGTTTTCTTCAACTACATCCAGTTCTGACATGGATGTGGGACAAGATTTCTATGTGATATTCGGTTTGGTTTTCGTGTACCCCTCGATGGAAGAATTAAATATGGGTTTTGATCAATTGGATGACTAAATAATCTCAATTTATATACATTTTAAATGAGAAAAATTATAAGAAAATAAAAATTCAATTTTTAATTGAGATTATCTTTTTACATGTATTTAATTCTACTATAGTCTTTTATAGGGAACCTCATTTTACATCTTGTTTTTGGAGAGGTCCCTATGAGAAAATGGGATGCCATGTATGATTGAGAATGACATATGTTTTTGACACTTTCTGCAGGGGCACGTTGCCTGGAGCATGTTGACGTTCGATGGAAGTGCATTGTACCACACATTCATTCGTTAAAAAGGTGAGTGACATTCATCACTTATAAAGAGATGTCTTCTCCTTGATTGAAACAGGGTGATGGGATGTCGTTCATTCCATCCATGGATTCCTCCTCAGAATTCATTACCTAGTATGAGTCTCCCTTATAGAATAAGATGTTTCTCGTGAAACTTGTTCCTGGTTCCATCTCTTTATGGATGATGGTTAATTACAACGATTATATCAGGACATTCCAAAGGGTCATTCCAGGGCATAATACTTCGGTTAAGAAAGTATTCACATTGGGAATTAGTGGAATGTATGTACACAAGAACATTGGTCACATGTATTCATCGTCGTCAAAGGGACTCTCAACGAAATGGAAACCCATGATTAACTTGTGGTATTCCATGAGTTTAACATCCCACAAGGATAGAGGGTCATGACTTAATGTCTTATAGAGATGTAATGGGTGGATCAAAACACTTATAAAGGTAGATCAGGTAGGTACATCTCTAGGAGGGAGCACCTGGAAATTTTACCTGATAGATGGATCAAAATGCCCAATGAGGTCTGACCCAAGTGTGGTGCATCCCATAAAGGTAAGGTTTCTCATTTTGAAGACTTATTGGGACCCCACTAAGGGAAAAACAGGAGGGAAAATAAGTAAAGGTGTACCCTAGTGAGGGGGTCACCATGGTTTACCATTGGTTGGGATTTAACCTCATGGAGGCTTCCTACGTACCCTATTTAGAATACCAGGATCAAAACCCATATATTTAAAAGAGGTATGGTGTGGGTATTACCCATGGTTAGATTCCCTTCACACTAGGAATACTCTTGGTTGGATGAGTATGGGTTTTGTGGGTCTTATGCATTGTTAGATTCCCAGGTTCTTCCAAGAGTATCAATGGGATGAATGATACATACGTGCTAAGATGGACCATGTGAATGGCGTGATCCTACCAGGATGTGGTGGCCTGAGTAAAATTAGGATGGAAATGGGGGAATTATTAAAGTGGAATGGAATGGATGAGATAGAATCGAAGTGAAGGTGAAATTGATGGGATTGAACCTTGAGGGGCATATGATGCACCCTAGTTGGCTAGGAATCAATGTCCACGCAGTTATTATAAGGGAATTTGGGGCTTATTCATGGTTATCCAACCAATAAAAATGGGACATGTGGTTCGGGATTATGCATGGTTAGAAACACATTTGGACCGAAAGGATATGTGACCTTCGAGTGGGTCATGATCCTCCTAAGATATAGTGGCTCAAGGGAAAGGAGATAATGGGAATGGATGATGATGGATACAGATATCCAGGATGTGAACCCCTAGGAGGAGGGAACCAGGTTTTACCAATGGTTGTCATTGAACCTCTGGGAGGCTTCATAAGCACCTATTTAGAATATAGGGATCTAAACCTATGTAGTTAGGTGGTTTGAGGATTACGCATGTTTAGCAGCCTGGGTATTGGATGATGGGGCTTAATCCATGATGGATGCCCAGAATAAGGGTGTCACAGAAACTGTTAACCTCAAAGACCACATGATTAATGCTCGGTGTGGTAAACTAGAGGAAGTAGTAGAACAAATTACTGTGTCATGAATGTTGTGTCTGTGAGGGGTGGTGTGGGGATTACTGTGTCATGTATGTTGTGTCAGTGAGGCATGGAAAATACATGATGTGTGACACCCCATGTGCATTTCATGGTGTGAGGATAAAGTTTAACAATATTTTCTAAGGATGATGGTTCTTGGAAGTTTTTCATCTGGAAGCTTGGACATGGGGGACTCACTTCTCACCTGTTTTACTTAATTTACTAATAGCCTCCCTCAAATGTGTACCTATGAGATAAAGCACTAGGTATAGAAACGAAACGAGGAACACCATACAAGGGACTAGAAAATCACTATGTACAATCATAGAAGGTCGCAAGGATGAGGGGCTCACAAATATAGGGGGATCGTAGGGAGGATCTTTGTGATGTTTAGGTTCTTCACTGAGGTTAGGGGGATTCATTTTTCTATTGAATTCGTAGTGATTAAGGGCTCCAAAAAATGGATCTTGGAAGGATAAATGTCAAGGTAATGATGATTATGAGGGGGATAACTATTTATAGGAAAAGGGGTATTTTTAATGCCCATAGGCACAACATGAAGAAAATGAACCAAGGGGTACACATGTGCTCATAAACTATCTCTGTATGATGAATCTGATCCCTCTACTTTAATTTCAGTAATATTTATATTTAGGCCCTATATCTAACTGAAAATGGTGGATATAGACCATATTTGTTGTTTCCATCCATTTTTTTTTGGAAAATGGATTTTGTTGATCCTCGGTGGTTTCGTCATTCACCCCATACGCACTGCACACCATCATTCCTTACTTAAATATTGATTTGTTCAAAGATCAATAAATTGAATCTAGGGATATAAAACATTGAGTAATAAATTAAGATTTCAATACATCGGAGCATTCTCAATCCACAATTGGTACATATCCATCGAAGGGATCAATCTGCTCAAACTATTTAATCAACAAGGGTGTAAATATAAAATTTAATACTCCTACTCGGATATTGGATCATTTTTCATCAAAAATCATGCGTGATAATGATTTAAGTAAGTCATTGTGTTCATTGTATCTCGATCTACTCTAATATGTTATTTCTTCATCATCTAAGGTTATTCACCAAAGAAGGTTGGAGGATAATAAATGATCATATATAGATAACATAAGTAGTTGCAATTCACCTTTATCCTATTTGTGTACAATCTTTCATTAGTTATGTTGCCCATTCGTTTCTAAACACATCTATATCATCTTCTGAATATGAGTTTTTGCGACAGTCATGGTAGTATTGAAAAAATACAAATACACAAAGGATTAATAAATATTTTTAATGAACTCATAATTATTTTCGAAAATACCTCATCAGGGATGCTAGTTTGTTGATAAAATACGATCTCTTTCATAAATTTACAAATATAATACACACAGTCCTTTCCGTTTATTTGTTTTGGACACTGTAGAAACATCGACAACAATAATTAATTTGTTTCGATATGTGTTTGGATAGTGCAATGTTATTATATATACCAGGATACTTTTCCAATTGTAGATCTTGTAGGCATTCTTATCCTTAGGCCCTAGATTCATTCCATGCATTAGACGATATTGATGCACCGCCCTATCATAACAGAATCCTCATTAAAATACAACATAAATTATATAACTAGATGTTTAGTTTTAAAATGATGCATCTAGTGTATTAAAAATTAAAAAACGCCATCATGTGTGGTTGGTTTGTTGGATATCCATGCATTGAATCCAGAAAATAAATCTTTGGAGTATCCAAATTGACTGCAATCAGCATCCCTTGGTTCCTAAAAATACAAAAAAGAATAAGTAAAGAAAGAAATTAAAATATAGTTGATATGATTAAATTGTAGAGTTTTACCCCTGCATCATTTATATTAAAAAGAGTCTGTCATTCCTAATATTGTTTTCAAATTATTTGAGCAGGATCACATTATTGCAGCCACTTTATTAGAATCTATTTCGTCTATTGAAGAGGTTATGTGAGGACTAACGAGTCAAAAAAAATTTCATAGGGAAATCCCTTCAATTGTTTTTCATATATACTCCTGTGAAAAATATAAAATGTATTTATTCATAATTATCAAAGTATATCAGCTTTTGTAAAATCAAATCATGAAAACATACCTCATGTATACATTTACAGCTAAGGCGCCTAGCCATTCATACTTGAGGAGTTCATTTAAATTTTCAGCACTAATGAAATATGATGTTTCCTCTACATACATATCTTTTTCAAAATCAACTGTGTTAGTATTTCCATCTTTCAAATTTGTATCCACATGAGCCTGTAATGATATTAACTGTGGATATAGAACGAGTGGGGTGAAGGTGCTCTCAGTAGACCATTTCAATCGGTTGGTTGATCCTTGAGATATTTTTGAGCTGATATTTCATTTCACCCCACAGTATTTGTCATTCTATAATAACATTCATCGGTCCAGACCTTTTTTCATTAAATGTTAAAGGTCCAACCTGAACAATAAATTGGAAATGGATACCTTTTTGTCGACATGTTTTTTACAAGAACTGTCGGCCATGTGATGAATGGTCCAACAGCTTGTTCAATAGTATGAATGTCTTCATCATCATTTGGAATAGGTATCTCAGCACTCGGCTCATTAACTACGTTAATTGACACTCTAAGATGATCTTTTTGAAGCTATATGTTGTGTAGCATGTCGTTTTGTGTATTGAACACCATAGCCCTCGCTACAAGGCGATAGGTGGGAGTTGATAAATATAAATCACAGTCATTTTCACCCTATGAAATATTAGTAAAGGAAAGGTATTAGTTTCTTTGTAAATCACATTTCACAGAAACAATTATTAAAACATTGATTACCTCATCTAAGTTAGGTTTTTTAGGGGAATGGCTCGCCTCAAAGCTGGTGGGGGTGGGGCGGGATCGTTACACATGGGTTGTTGGTGAGTTGTTTCTTCCCTTTTACTCCTCCCCATCAACTTTGCTATCCTCTCTCTCTGGTATTGTAATTATTCTTGAAAAATTGATATATATTTTTTTGCATGTTTTCCATTTTTTCATTTTGATCCTTCACTTGTTTTTTTTTTGAAAATATGTTCGGGGTGTCATCACAAAACCCGCACCTCTGACGCGGCCATACTGTTCTGGCTGCCTCAAGGCTGTTGAATGTATGTCTACATCTAGTGCGGTTGTTATTGATTCTTGTGACTATGTTAGATAGAAAATATAGAAAAATAAGTAGTTATTGTAATGTAATAGTGGTTTAAAGAAAATAAAATTTATATCATGTCATACTTACACATGTTTCCCACACTTTTTGTGTGTTTTCATCTATTAGTATCACCTCTTTATTTACACGAGCCTTCTTCCATAGCACATGGCATGGCATGGATATGGATTTCGATTTCAATTCATCAATATGTATATAAACAGAGAAACATGTTTATGGTGTTGTTTTATGTCACATACTAGTAGTGGGGTAGATTTAAAAGACGTACCAATTTTTTCTCAAGTTCAGCGTACCCCATCCTTGCTTTACGGTAAGGGTACACTGGTTCCATTGGGAATTTTTTATTTTCAGCACTCACTAGATATTTCATAAATAAAAAACTGTCAATCAGAATGACGAATACAAGCAAACGTCAAACAATGTATTACCCCCACACAATGTACCTGAAAAGTCTGCTCCCCACGACGGTTACTAAATGCATCCCACGCTCCTTGGGATATCAAGTGTGCGTAAAGAGGAGGTGGGTGTGGCTTGATTTTCCCTTCTGCATCTTTAAGATGATATTTTGTTAAAATTGTGCGGAAACCTCTATGAATCCTTCCTGCAACTCTTAATACATATTCCTTGTGCGAGGTATCTACTGTAAATGCACTCTGTAATGGATGATGAAGAGTAAGTCAATGTTTTGGTATTTTATTTTATTTTAATAAATTAGAAAAATGATATCATAATGTTACTATAATCTCTTTCCACATTAGTGTCTTCATCCCGGTTACAACATGGTGCCACGACTGTACATCAATCGGTATGCGTTTCTGAGTGACGATTCCAATTTAGCTACTAAAGATGGCTCTGTTGGGGTTAACATGTTGGCCTCTCTTATTCCATCCCACCTAAAATTTGATTCCTTTTGCTTGTTCCTTAAGGATTTTGGCTAACACCGTCAAACTACAGCGCTCTTGTTTTTTTTGTGCTTTCAGGGTTTCATTTCCTACCATTTCCTCAAAAGTAGCATCAATATCTTCCCCCGGAGCGCTAGCATCGGCAATCGGACTAGCATCAATAGGTTGAGAAACCTGTTGTACCTCATCACTGGGACTAGCAACAACAGGTTGAGAAACCAGTTGTTGCTCTGCACTGGGACCACCATCATCTAGTTGAGAAACCTATTGTTGCTCTGCAGTGGGACCACCAGCTGCTGGTTGAGAGAACTTTTGTGCCTCGGGATTGGGCGCATCAGCAGGTGCAAAAGTCATTATTTTCAGAAGTGGTTTAATATTTAATTTAGATTACATAAATACAGCAGAAAACAGATAATAACATAACGTAACACAATGTGTGTTACAATAAAAAAATAACATGATTATTGTACTCTATTTTTTTCTTTAAAGAATGAAGAGATTTTACTCCTCTATCGACTATGTAAATCCATTCATTGTGGTATCCTTTGACATAAAAAACGATGTCTACATTGGGACTGCTGCGAAATGATTGTGAAGTCCCTAAAAAAGTGTCAACCTCTATTGAACTTTCATCTGACCCTTCAGTTGTTTTAGTCGATAACAGAAATAATGACCAATTTCGGTTTGCAGGGTCTGGAACATAAAATACTTGTACTACCTGTAATGCAATTATAAATGGTTTGTCTTTCTCCCCTTCCTTACTGAAATCAACTTTCATGAATCCTAATTCATCCATTTTAACAGCACTCCTATTATGAACCCACTTTCATTAAAAAATCAGCACTTTGAATTTCGTATAATCCAACTCCCATATTCGTTTGATGATGTCAAAGTATGACATATTCACATAAATTGGATTTTTGTCCTTATCAACGGAAACATGAATCGCCTTAGCCACAAGTGTAACCCCACTATTTTTCATGGTACTGTCTTCATCATGTTTATTAGTATATAATGTATAACCATTAACTGCATGAGTGTTGTAAGATAATACGTACACAATTGCTCCTGCGGTTAGCCATCGAAGTCGTTCTGAAATTGAGTCTGGATTTTCATCTAACTTCTTAAAAATATGGTCTCGAACCCATCCTATAAACTATCGATTATGTGTATCTGATATCTATTTTTTTCCCTAGAAGGTTTCAAATGCCTAAGAATTTCTTTGTGGGTTTGAACATATGGGTCAACATCGAAACTGTTATGCAAAACATAAAGATGGGCCTTCTCCTGATCTGTAATATTGATTCTGACAACCTCTCTTCCAGAAATTCCTTCACCCTCAAGCCGCTCAGTGTGACGAGATTTCTGTAGGCCAATAATTTCCACACCAGACAGGTATTCGGTACAAAATTCAACAGCTTCCTCAACAATATATTGCTCCGCAATACAACCCTCTGGCCGACTTTGGTTTTTGACATACCCTTTCAAAATATTCATATATCGTTCAATGGGGTACATCCATCTATAATATATAAGACCACATAGTCGAATATCTCTCACCAAATGAACCATCAAATGAACCATCATATCGAAAAATGTTGGCGGGAAGAACATTTCTAATTCACATAATATGATGACAATTTCTATTTCCATTGTTGGAAATTTCGTCGGGTCTATAACTTTGATGCATATAGATTTGAAGAAGAAACAAAGCTTCGTTAATGTATGGTGGACATTCTTGGAAAAAATGAAACGCAAAGCTATAGGAACTAGATCTTGCATCAAAACATGGTTGTAATAACATTTCAGAACCTTTAATTTTAAATAGCCCATTGACACAATGTTCTTGATATTTGATGAATACCCCTCTGGAACCTTTACATTATTAAAGAAGTTGCAAAACTGATATCTCTCATGCCTGGAAAGAGTGTAAGCTGAAGGAGGAAGAAATGTTCGTTTTTCACCATTCACTGGTGCCAACTCTTCTCATATTCTCATCTCAACCATGTCCAATCTAGCCTTAATTACATCCTTTGTTTTGCTGGGTGCATTTAGAAACATGTCGATGAAACTATCACATACATTTTTTTCAACATGCATAACATCAATAAAATGTCTGACATATAGACAATTCTAGTATGGTAATTCAAAAAAGCTGATCTATTTTTCCAACCAGTTTTTGTAAGGTTTTTTAAAAACGGTTTACCAAAAGTAGTGTCCAAATATTTTACTTTCTCAAAAAAATGATCACCTATTAGTGGAGATGGTGTTGTACATTCTTCTAAACTTTCGTCGAATGATGTCATCCAAGATCGGTACTTATATCATCGGGGTAGAAATCATCGATGTCCTAGAAACATAATTTTCAATGAATGTTTTAACCTAATTGAATGTGTACCTTGTTCGCAAACGGGGCACCCTTGAGTTCCTTTAATGCTATATCCTGAAAAATTTTCATAAGCAGGAAAGTCATTTATCATCCCATATAACATGGTTTTCAAAGTGAAATGTTCATTTTTGTAAGTATCATACAACGTAACACCTGAATCCCACAATATTTTCAAATCCTTGATCAATGGGGCCAAACAAACATCAATAACATTACCCGAATGTTTTGGTCCTGATATAAGCATAGATAACATGATGTATTTTCATTTCATGCATAACCACGGTGGTAATTTATAGTTTTCCAACATAACCGGCCATATACTGTGACTGCTGCTTTGAAAACCAAAAGGATTCACCCCATCTGTAGATAACGCCAGACGAAGGTTTCTCGGCTCGTTCCCAAATTTAGGATACTCGTGATCAATTCTCTTCCACTGAGGAGAGTCTGTTGGGTGACATAGTTTCCCATCTTTAATTCTTGTATCTGCATTCCATGCCAATTGTCCTGTAGTCTCCTCACTTAAATATAGGCGTCTAAACCTAGGATTTATTGGAAAGTACCATACCACTTTCGTAGGACTAGAATCATCTTTCTTGTATCAGGAAGTACCACACTTTGGGTATTCTTTAAGTGATTTTTGGTCCTTGTGAAACAATATACAGCCATTAGGGCAAGCATGTATTCATTCAGAGATCATACCCATCGATCGTAGCATTCATTTTCCATCATATGTTCGGCTTGGGTGTTCATTATCTTTTGGGAGCATGTCATTACGGAGAGCAAGTAGTTTCGTAAAACTGGCGTCACTCCACCCATTTTCTGCTTTCAAATTATACAGCTTCAATATGGCTGACAATGCTGTATATTTAGTGCAACCAGCATACAATGGCATTTTTGCACAACTCTTTAACTTCTCATACAATTTTGGGCAATCACGAAGTTCATCTTCAACTGTCCTTGTCGTTTCCTCAATACGATCTTCATCATCATTCACATCTGTAATCACACCCTCCATACGATTGTCTTCACTGTTCACACTTCTAATCATATCAGATGATCTATAAAATGTCGTGTTCTCTGAGCAACTACCTATATTTGTTTTTTTCCCATGATTATTTCAACATGTAGAACTTCGATCTATTCTAGGACAGATTAGGTGTTATTCCAACTCCTATGGACTAATTTGTCTTGAATAACAATAGCGTAAACACGGACAAAGGATTTGAGAAGGGCCACATGAATGATCTTCTGCAAACTTGATAAACTCTTTCACGCCATCTTCATACTCTTTTGTCAAATGATTGGAATTCATCCATTCTTTATTCATATTCATCGTCTTTATGGGTTTGATCTCGAACTTGCCTAATATTATGTTTTAATTAATCAGGTTGCATTGTTTGGGTTTTATAAAAACAAATCATGGTACAAATTCCTTTAAACTCATGTGAAATCCTTATACATGGTGTGTCCAATAGGGTGAACATCGTGTATGTATAAGATACCTAATTTAATCTGACATATATCAAATATATTCCAAGTTAGTCTTACAAAGACTGAATGATGCCTTTGAAAATACATGACATTTAGAACAACTTGAGCTAAAGGTGTGTACTTTAGATACATATTGAGTCACCTCAGCAGCTATGCATCACATTTTTGTGGAATACATGGTGTGTAGTCCTTACATGAACATTAGGGGTGTATAGTCTATACACATCAAGTCTCTATGGTATCTATACATGGTGTGAGTAAAGTAAAACACATGTTACATGGTTCTACCATTATTTCATGGCATGTACATGGTTTCATGCTGATGTATATATCTTGGAGATATATTGTGTGTGACCTAGGTTCACATGACATGTAACATTTAAAATGAAACTTATTCCAAGTTTAAGTCATAGGATTAGTCATGTGGTGTGAATTTTGGAGATAAATTTTGTGTGGCATTAAAATCTATATGAAATACATGTTTGGTGAAGCATGTTCCATGTATTTTAAAGTGTATCATAGAGTCCTCTAGAAGTGGTTTTATAGGATTCAGTGGAATTGCACTAGTAACAAGGTGGTGGTGCCATTGAAATGGGTAAAGTTTGGATTGATATTTAATGGTGAAAGAACTAAAACATGAAAAAAAATGGCATATCAATCATGCCAACAACTGCAGCACCATACAAAAACATAATCGTGATCACAATCGCAACACCACACAAACCAAACAATCAAAATTTTAGATTTTACAAAGCATCCCTTATTCAATTTTGTTTGTTGATTAAGGGGTTATCACATAAGTTCTTTCATCCTAGAGTGTTCATTCATAATTCAAGTATACGTAAATTACCAATTTTTATACTCCAATGTTCAACAAGAACCAACCAACATTCAATTCATTTAGTGCGCAAACAAGGACCACCAACAGCCATGTTTTTTAGTGGGGAATTTAGACCATACATTTCACATTATAACCATCAATATCAAACATTAATAACATGAGAAAAAGAGGAAACCAATGAGTAAAAGGGGAAAACTCACCATGAAGGTGTCGTAAAGCACATGGCAGAGGTGTGTTC
Organism: Viscum album; assembly: GCA_963277665.1. Lineage (NCBI taxonomy): Eukaryota > Viridiplantae > Streptophyta > Magnoliopsida > Santalales > Viscaceae > Viscum > Viscum album. The sequence goes on along the minus strand of OY728145.1, from coordinate 335,562,163 downwards.
GTGGAAGAGGAGAGGCACACAGCAGAAGAGATTTCCAACTGAAAAGAAAGCCTAAAAAAGGGGAAACCCATGAGAATAAAATAATCTAAAACTGAGTACACCATTTACCACATCCCACAAACCCCAAAATATAATGCATGAAAATAAATTTAAATTTACTGATAGAAATCACTATCTGATCACTAATTTTTATCCAAACCATAGGTGCAAACAAATCCAAATAGAAATCAGAAGGATCACATATATACTTTGAGAAAAGAAACCCAACCATAATAGTGATCAAGAATAGAACAATGTGAACTAGATGGGAGCGGTGTTTCCCAAATTTACCCTATAGTTAAGCGGTCGTTGTAGTACTGGTAGGGGTCGAATCCACAGGGACCGAAGAAGGAACCTAAAGACACTCTAATTTTGGAAGGATTTGGCTATGAAGTGGCCAACTATTCAGATTGTATTTATTTGAATAAAAAGTGATTTAATTTAAAGAAAATAAATTAAAACACATAATTACTTAGTCTAAAATAATTAATGGAGATGAGTTGATCCTAAGTTGTTACTAGGGTTAGATTGGATGTATTTATTTTCTTATAACATTCGTTTCACTAATTCAAGATGTATCCACAAAATGATATAATTACTCAACATCATTCACCAACTTAATCCCTACACAATTCCAAGGCTAATCACCAATGCACTTAGAGTATCAATTTAATGATCACTCCAGGGAATTGGATCGTACTATCTCTCAAAATGTGTAATTGTTAAAGTTGGCAAAGACAAAGAAGAAAATAAATCATCAAATGGAAATATTAAAATAATGAAATGATTACAGAATTTAAGATCATAAAATAACATCCAATCTTCCCCATGCAACTCCCTAGGACCAACCCATAAGGGGTTAGCCCTCCATTTATGCTATTTAATAAATGGAAGCGAGAAGTCGACTTAAAGAAGCGGGATTGGAGAAGAAAAATAAAACAATGAAACGATCACTCCACCGTTGTGTGAATAAATTCACAAGTGCTGGTCTGAACAAGATCACACCTTAGGGAAATGGTATCAATTTTAAAAGGATAAGAACATAAAAAGAGCAGAAGAAGAACTTTTATTGAAAACTATGGTGATTCAATCAACTTATATGCAAAAGAAGAACGTTACGAAGGCAATTTGGCATAACAACATTACAATGAAAGTAAAGAACCAAGATCCCTAAATCCTCCACCGCTACTGCCTTAAATAGGAAACAATGAATCCTTTTCCGATCCCCAAATATCCCATGTGCCTTTAATTAATTGTGTTGGGTAAATGTGGGTGGAACATTAATGTAGAGAGACTTTTCCACCTGTTGCCCCGAAGTTCCAGCCAGCTTGCATCTACCAGAAAGACGCGCCGAAAGGACCCTCTAGAAGGCCGTATTTTAGTGGGCCCTGTAAGACTCAAATTAATCCCCAGATGTACCCTAACATCCTGTAAATATTCATCCCAAAATAATAATCTGTTCGGGAGATATGATATAAATAGTGGGTTTTTTTCCTGGGCCACAGAATCTGTCCCAAAATTGAATCTTAAACTTGGGCCTCCTTAATCACCACCATTTAGGACGAATTAGCTCGAGATCCAGTAATATTATTTGTTCCTCTATATTTCTTCTATCCTCCCTTGAATTTTGGACTTCATGGGGGCGGTATTGTGGGCCCCACATTCCCATCAGTGGGATGATATTCAATCTGTCTTTTCCAGAATTGTTTCCTTTCATCGCCAAATATACACATTATCCTTTATGAATCCTCCATTGATCCCCGAATGAAAAATGTTCATATTTATGTTTATATCCATTTCCCAAAATATAAAATTAAAATATGGATAATTACATTCTTTAAAATCAGATGAAACATTGGGCCTAAATTAGTGCATATTAGGCATGAAGTGCAGAAATGATGAGAATGGATGTTGAAAATTAAAATCCACTAACTCAGGACCATAAGATGAAAAATGAACATTTAATACCCTCAAAATTTAATCAAAATATGTGTTTTTATTGGTTAATCACACCCCTCAACTTGAGTTTTGCTAGTCCCGAGCAAAATAGATCTCACAAAAATGAAATTCGAATGACCATTTCCAAACACATTTTAATACACATTTCTCACCCTAAGATCTCATACAAAGAAATTATGAAACCCATCAAAATCACTAAAAACAATCTATTTCCATAGGCATATCTCAAGCCCAAGCCCATTCCTTTTTTCAAATTCATCTCCTTATTTCATCCAAATTCTATTAATCATGATGAAGTGTTGTGTGTCACAATAGACATGGGGGTTCATTTTCATTTGAGGGAGAAAAGGTGGAAGAGCTAGGAGAAATGAAATTTTAATAATAAGATGAGTACTCATTTTTTTTATTTTAATTGTTTTTTTTGTTTCAATTTTTCCATGGTAATTGAAATTGAACTCAATCGAGTCAACCCATGTAGCAAGACTTTGCTGATGACTCCCAGGCTCAAAGACCTTAGGGCACCAAGTGAAGCTCACATACTCGGGCATCATCTCGAGTTAACTCAATCAAAAAAAATTCAAATTACCAAAAATAGAGATAAAATGCCCAACTCTAGGCCAAAAAACTATGAAGTCACAATCCCCAAGTGTCGAAAGCCACACATTCGGTCAATTCATTGCTCTATGCGCAATTGATTTTTTTTGAATACTCATGTTAAAATTAAAATGATCGCCAATCCTATGATATTTATTATGGGTCCCTGTTGGTGCCAAAAATATGGCACGAAAGAAAGGAACGAAAAAGAAGGCTGGCGCGCTGCCTCGTGAAGCACAGCCGCAAAGCACCGCCGCGAAGCACCCACGCGAAGTGCCCCGACCATCGCAGCCTCACGAAGCTTCGGAGGCGGTAATCCTCCACGAACGCATTTGACGTTCACGAGCCGCCACGAAGCTCTAGAGGCGGTCCCCTCCGCAGCTGGCGTTGACGTTCGCGAGCGCGCCGCGAAGCACCGGAGGCGGCGCGCAATCCCTGCTTCGCGGCGCCCCTTCCCTATAAATACTGGACTCCCCCTGAGTCCCGAGGACGGACAATCCGACCTTTCGGCTTCTCCTCTCCCGAATCGCGAATCACTCTTTGCCCCGGGAATTATGAGCTCCGCGAGGTACTTCTACTTCACGAGACTCCTCTGCATTGTCTAGTTTTGAGCCCCTCTTCCGAGAGGGATGCCCTTCGCGAAGCCCAAGGGAATTCGCGAAGGAAGGGGATTCCCAAGGGAACCCGGGAAGCCGCGGAGCGTTTATGCTTCGCGAAACACCCAACCCATGCTAGTGATCCCTATGCTAAAGCAGGATCGCTACACATCGCGAAGCACACTGCTTCACAGGACCCTGCTTCGCGAGGCACCCCTTCTTCGCGAGGTAGTGCTCCGCGAACACTGTTCCACTTCGTGAAGCACCTTCCACTCACACCTATGCCCCATGATAAGGCCAAGGCACTCCACTTCACGAAGCACACTCCTTTGCTTAGCGATTTCTATTCTCGAGCGACCCTCCAGGTTTGCACGATGTGATTTCAAAGTCCCATGGACAATATCACCCGTAGCGTTTCTTCGCCTAATGCTTCTTCGCATAGGCACGCTAACGGCTATTGCTTCTTCGCATAGCCACGCTAACATGGACCCCTCGATGGTTCGTTCCACAACCCCCCTTAACCATGGCCTTACTGGTACCTTCCCTTCCCCAAGGACCAGAGGGTACCGGTTATGTAAGTCCTAGGGGTGTGGAGTGAACCCACCTCGTCCGAGCTGCAGGACATTAAACTTCCAAGCACCACATCCTCAACACATGACGTTAAACTATGACCCGACTTCGTGCCCCTCGCGAAGGGTCCCCCCTGCTCGAACATTTTTTACACCACTAGTCTCCACGGGAATGGAACTCTTCCTCACATGGAATGAGATCCTCCTTGTCGGAGTGGCGTATGTTCGTAGGAGAAGGGCGACTCTAGTTCCCCAACGGATGGCTGCACCTCTGCATCTCCGTACTTCCCCACTACCAAGGTCAGTGGAGGGCGTGATAGGGAATGAGGCACCTCCCATCGTCGGACCAAGGTCCATCTTTCCCGCACTTTGTCACACCATGGGCCTCCATCCTGGAGTAAGTCCCAACACCGTGGGCCACCTAACGCGTAATCCCCTCTTCGCTTCTCACGGACGCTTCCTTCGCGACGTGATCGTCAGGTCCTTTCAACCTCTTGTTTCTCACACCGAGCATGACTCACGTGGGCTTAGAGTGAGCACCGACCCTGACCCCCCCCCCCCCCACTAGCGAACTACGTGGACTTTGATCCATGTCAAGGAATGGTACGTAGGAAGCCTCTATGAGGTTCAAGCCCAACCGTCATTTCACGTCGTGTCTCACCCCCGTCCAGCACGACGTTAAACTGCATTCTGGTCTAGTGGTAAGCCGTTGCGACCCATCCTAGTGAACTACGAGGACTTTGATCCATGTCAAGGCATGGTACGTAGGAAACCTTTCCAAGGTTCATGCCCACCCAACATCCATTCACATCGGGTCCCATTCCAGTCCAGTGGAAAGCCGCTGCGACTCATCCCATTTGAACTACGAGGTCTTTGATCCATGTCAAGGCATGGTACGTAGGAAGCCTCTATGAGGTTCAATCCACATTGCTCGGTCGTTCATTCACGTTGAGTTTCGCCCTTGTCCAGTATGACGTTAAACTGCATGCCTCCTTTTGGCCCGCATGACATTAAACTGTACACCCAATTCTAGTCCGACGGCAAGCCGTTTTGACTAACACGAACTACGAGGTCTTTGATCCATGTCAAGGCGTGGTACGTAGGAAGCCTCCACGAGGTTCAAGCCCACCCATCATCCAATTCACGTCGTGTTCTACCTACGTCCAGCACAACGTTAAACTGCAATTCCAGTCTGACGGCAAGCCGTTGTGACTAACCCGAACTACGAGGTCTTTGATCCATGTCAAGGCATGGTACGTAAGAAGCCTACACGAGGTTCAAAGCCACCATCTGGTCGTTCCAATCTCATTCATGTTGGTTCACCCCCGTCCCGCATGACGTTAAACTGCATTACCCAATCCGAACTACGATGACTTTTATTCATGTCAAGGCATGGTACGTAGGAAGCCTCCCCGAGGTTCAAGCCCAACTCCCATCGAACTAAGGTCCCTCATTCATGTCGATTCGCCGACACCCATCACCCGTCGTTTATTCACATCAGGGTTCACTATCGTCCCGCATGACGTAAAACTGTGTTCCATCAATCTCCCGAACTACGAGGACTTTGATCCATGTCAAGGCATGGTACGTAGGAAACCTTCCCAAGGTTCAAGCCCACCACCAGTGGACCCACGGGTCTACTTTCACGTCGGTACGCTGACGATGCTCATCGGGCCAAGGTCCACCTTCACGTCGGTTTATCGGCGTCATCCCGAACTACGCGGACTTTGATTCCCTGCCACGGGGATACGTAGGAAGCCTCGTCGAGGCTCAAGCCCAACTTCACTGTCCCCCCCTGCGATGGTCCCATTTCACTCTCCCTCCACTCCATCCATCAACCTATCACCCGTCCTGATTCTCGCCCGGACCGTCTTATCCCGGTGAGACCATGTCGGTACGCTCTTCTTCACAGCCGCCCATGGGCTGGCCCCGGTATCGATATCCCTTCAAGGAGGATCCCTCAATCCGATCTACCCTAGAGAATGCTCTGGTTGGGTTGCTCCGTCTCCACTGGATGTTAAACTTGCGGCATACCCTGTGTTAAACACGGGAAGCTGATGAAAACCTCCGATATGTGTCTATGACATGTAATTCCCCGCGCTCGATGTGGGATGCCTCGGGCTTCCACGCCCTCGAGAAGCCTTGTGGCCAAGGATAATAGACAGACATGCCAGGTACCCCAGCATCCATACACGGTACTAATGCCTCAACGTGACTACTCCCCTGACTGAAGGTTGCTGCCCTGACTGGACCCTTTGGAATGTCCCGACAGAAGCAGTGTAATTAACCGGCGCCCATGGAAACATGGCACTGGGAAGAGTTTCAAAAACTACGTATTAAATCTATGAGGGAGACCCGGACTAGGTGACGAGTTCTGAGGAGGAATCCACAGGAGGAAGAACCGACATCCCATCATCCCGTTTCAATCAAGGAGCAGACGTACCTGAATAAGGAGCGAATGCCACCCGCCTTTGGAAAGTGGGAATGCGGGGCAACAAAAGCGTCGCGCGTCCTCCCCCATGGATGGACGCCCCCCCCCCCCCCCGGCGAAAGCGTCGGAAACAGAAATGGTGAACCCGACGTGAAATTATTCTCCTCAATATGGAGATTAGTAGCGTTCGAGACACCAGTAGATTGACGGGTCACCAGATCCAGATATCCGGTGCCTGGTCCTGCCAAGCAAATAGCGGGCCTGTCATGAGACTCACCGGAAGTTGGGGCAGTAGAACGTGGGGCACTCCGTTCTGCAGCGTGTTGGCGTGGATCCTTCTTATAGACATGGAGAATGGAAGGATGCTGGGGCACTGGCTGTCAATCCTTTTCCTCTCAGTACTGATGAGTTGATCCCTTCGTTTCTCAGGAACCAGGTTTCTGTTACAGAGACGCGGTCACCAGTCGCTCCTCGCCCACGCAGGGGCAGGGGCAACACCACCACGATGGCCGCCACATCGCGGAATACGGGGCGCCCACATCCCCTTTCCCCATCAGAGGTCATACAGCGAAGGGTGATCAACAAACTCGTGCGCAGGTACGAGGAAGAAGGGGTCATCCCAACCCGGGATATGGCCCGCTTGGACCTGGAGGCCTCCAGGCCCCGCCGTCAATGCCGCCCTAACAGGTCGCGTAGGGAGCCCCGGCTCCTCACCACAACATTCAACCGTTTTAGGAGCTTGTCTCCGGAACGCCTTGACGACTCCTCGCCTTACGCTGAAGAGACGGGCACCATCTGGCTCAGCCCGCTCAGGGTCCCCACCCGAGGGCTCCAGGCGAGAGCTCCCGCCCGGCCGCGTCAGCGTCGCCGTCCGACCCCACAGGAAGAGCAGGCAGGCTACGTCCCTCCACCACCTGCACCAGCCCGCCTAACCCGACGTCAGTGCCGGGCCCGGGCTGAGGACACTCGCCCGGGCGCGTCGACGTCGACACTTACAGTGGCCCGAGCCACCGCCGACGTGCATCATGAAGCCCCTGCATATACTGAGTAGGGTCACTCCTTCACCCAACCAGGATCGAGACCCCAACTGCCCCACGGGCAGGCTGGGTTGACTCTCCGGGTTGCAGGCCCAAGTGGTGATCGCCGCGAGCTAACTTGCGGTAATGTCACCCCGTACAGAGATCCTCCCCGTACCACTACTCCACAGAGCGTGGGCCTTCCCCGCTCCGAGGTTCGTCATGGAGGCATGCCTCTTGCTACCCCCATCCCGCGGGAAGACCTGCCCCGCGACAGTGACGCTCAGCGCGGAAACATTTATCGTGCCCGCTGTACAGGGTATGGAGTCCATCCTCCAGCCCCCGACCTCCAATCTGAAGGCACCATCCATCCGGTCCTTCTCCAACGTGGGGGCCCTCCCTACGTCCTCTTTGCGACCGGCGAAGGTCCTCCTCGCCCCAGCAACTCGAGGAGTGAAGGTCAGCCTCGCTCCACTCGCATCGACCATGGAGGTCCTCCCCATGCTCCTTCCAGTTCCAACAAAGGCCACGCCCACATGGGTACTGTTCATGGAGATCCTCCCCATGTACCCTTCGACATTTTCCCCGGTACCCCTCGCACCCCGGCTATCTCGAGTGGGGACCCTCTCCACCACGACGCCAGCACCGCCTCGAGGCTACCTAATAGGGGTCAACCCTGTCCCGAAGAGCCACCCCGGGGTAGGAGAGCAGGTCGTCGCCACAACAAGAAGAACCCTGGGAAGGCCCAGGTGGAGATCAAACCTGCCCGCTTCTCCGACTCGGAAGCGGAATGTGATTCAGCGATGGAACCTTCTCCTCGCTCCTATGTATCAAGGACTGGGGCAAGAACCAGACGCGTTAGCCTCATTCTCCCGGAATTTGAGGTCCACCAGATTCCCATCTCCCTCCGTAGGTACATCCAAGAGGAAGAAATCCTGGGAATTCCGCAGGTCTCGACCGCACAATCACCGCCTCTGTCACCAGAAGAGCCCTCTACCTCTACAAGAGATCACAGAGAGTTATTTTTGGGGCCAACGACAGTAGAGAGATGACACGACCTGTCACCGGTAGCCGCGGATCTTGTTCCAGAAGCTGTGGTTATCAGCCCGTCGTATCGTGACATCGTGGCCAGGTCACGTCACTCTTCGGAGGATGGCCCGGAATTCGGCGGCCAGTCAGCTCGTTTTCCGTATTCTCCACCACCGAGCTTACTATCCCAGAGGTCCGCCTCGGTACCGCTACCGGTCCCTCAGCCGCCCCCGGTTGACGAGTGGGGAAACACAGGGCTAGACCCTGAGTCCGAGCCCAGGAGCTTCTGGAGTATCCTTGCAGCGGATTACTTCCCGGAGAAGTTCTGGCCGACGGCGACGCTGAATTTCCGCATACCAGAGTCTCTTACCCCTGAAGACGTGGGGTGCTTTTGTCGAACCCTATGGGAGACACACTTCCGCCTCCATTATGAACGGGTGGTGTACCCCAGAAGTCGAGAACACTTAGAAGAAATCGGCGAGCAGTGCCGCCTGATCGATGCGGCCGCACTTCTTGTGGCCCAGCACCCTGAGTCGCCAGGCCACTAGATCGCCCTTCAACGAAAATGCGTTCAGAGTCTTAAAGCACTCCGCAGAATCGTCAGGGAAGCCACCCCCCATGTGCAAGTCCGTGGTTGGGGACACTATGCCGCTCTCCTCTTCAACCCTATCCGAAGGCAGCCCGATTCGCTATGCAAAATCGAGGACATGCCCTCAAGAGGGGTCACAGTCCACATGACCGACGTTGTGGATAACGAAGATGAGCTTGAATTCCCTGATGGAGACTTACCACCCGAGGGCGTACCGCCGCTACTCGACCCATCAGGGAGAGTTACCCGTCAGCAGAGGAACCTGCTAGGTCTCCCCGTACCCACCGAGTCGCTGGTACTCGGTCAAAACACTGGCAAGGGTAAGGAGCACGTCGGAATAGCCAAGCACTCCGACCCGTCCGCCTCTGTGCAGAAAATGGACGAGGATCCTGAGAAGGCCACGTTATGCCAGCTGCTTGCTGAGCAGAAGAAGCTCGTGGACGAACTTTTGGCTGAACGCGCCATAGAGCGGCGACCCGACTATGGTAATCCCAGGCCGGGGCAGCAGGGGTAGGAACAATTTCCCCCCGGTGATATGCCTCCAGGCCACCCTGATCATGCTACTGCCGCAGACAGGGCGGAAGCCGGAGCGTACGGCAAGAGGGCGCGATACGTCTCGCCAAATCCACCCGAGCGACGGGGCAATCTGAAGAATCCAATCCGGGTTCCCCCAGTCGCCCTGAAGGTCATCCAGCCAGTTGACCCATGAGTGGCCGAAGCCTTCTAACATGTTGAAGAACCTGGAAATGCACTTGTGGTTAGGGATCCCCATCAAGACAGGGACCCCCACCCGGAGGATCTTATTGCGGTGCTCACAGCTCGCCTCGAAGCGTTGGAAACGCGGCAGGTGGCGGTCTCACCGGATGGAAAGCCTTATCCCGTGTGGGTGGATGATATGCCCGCACCTCTGGGTTTTGGGAACCCTACTTTCTCGCCTTTTAACGGGACAGGGGACCCGCCGCAGCACTTGGATCATTTTTCATCCAGGTGTGGCCCCATGCTGGGGACCCCGGCTCAGCAAGAAGCCACTAAGCTCCGATGTTTCGTACAGACATTGGAAGGTATGGCATTCGTCTGGTACAGCCAGCTCCCTATCAGATCGGTGACCGGTTGGGAGGATCTTCGCCGGCAGTTCTTATACTAGTTCAGCTCCACCACGCGAAAGACCAGCATTGCAGACCTCTTCAAGTGCAAGCAAAGGTCTGAAGAGTGGGTTGCAGACTTCATCTCCCGGTGGAAGGGACTTATGTATTCCCTCGATATGCCACTGACTCAGGAGCAATTAGTGACGATGTGTGTTGGGAACGTCAAGACAGAGCTGGTACCCTCCTTGATTACCCAGAACTACCCTAGAGGGTTCAGAGATTTCTCGGATAAGGCTCAACGCCTCGAGGAAGCCCTGCAACAGGCCAGTCAGGCACGTTTGTTGCCCCCTATGATCCCGGCCAGGAGGACCGCCAGGGATGAACCCGCCGCGGTGGCTCAAATAGAAGCCCCGAGGCAGCTGGAGTTGCTGCCGGTGGCGCCACCCCCGCAACCCTGCAGAGGTCCTCCACCTCAAGCACAGGCTCCTGCCCAACAGCGACCGCCTCAGAACCGACAGGTTCCCCCGCGCAACGCGCCACCGCCACCTGGGCGAGACAATCAAGCGCCGCCTCCTCGGCAAGCCCCTCCATCCCCTCGTCAGGACCGGGCCCCCAGGGCCCCCTATCCGGAAAGAAGGTACCAGACCTATTCGTTCAACGAAAATCAGGTTCCTAACTACTTCTGAAGTGCTCTAGAGAAAGGTATTGTGCGTCTGCCTGAGTGCAGAAGGCCGGCAGAGGCGCATCTCACCGATCACCCCAACTACTGCCCCTATCATCGGATCCTGGGGCACACCCTCAAGCGATGCTATGTGTTTAAAGACTGGCTTCAGGACCAGGTCAACAACAACATAGTCAAGTTGGGCCCAGCACCAGCGCAAGTGGCAGGTGTATTTGCAGGATCAGAGATCGGCAGCAACAGTGAAGGTGAGTGGCAGCAGGTCCCCAGCTGCGGGTCCCAGAAGTATGACGATTGGATGGCTCGAAAAACCGTTGTCCATGCCCATGGTATCATCCGGAACACCTGAAGTAGTTGGAACCTTCAGAAGAAGTAGCTAGTGCCTCTGCATCATCTTCGCAGTTGGCCTCATCCCAAAAGGGCAAGCAGCGGCGACGCAAGAAGAAGCAACGCGCACCGCCAGTGCCGTCGTCATCACGCACTCTCGGAGACTTCATGCCCCCTAAAATGGGGATTCCTCCCAGAATCTGCCCAGCGGTGGATGACTCCTCGAGCGACAGCCAGGGGTACGCTTCGGTTAACACCGTGAAGTTGGTAAAGCCCTATATGATCCCCGACGAGGGGGAACGTCAGGCGGACCTCCCCAACGTTTCCAGCCGACGTCAGCGTCAGCGGAATCGCAACCGCGCCGGTCAGCGAGGTACGTCAGCATGCACTTTTAGCCAAGTCGTGCACACTTCTGAGACCAGGTAGCGGGCTCAACGCAGATCTCAGCACGCGCAACCTCATCTAACGCCCTCGGCTCTACCTCCACCGTTGTTCGTGCTACTGGATCGGGGGGAGCTGCTTCGTTCGTATCATAGTCAGTCCTGCCCGACTACAGGCCAGCCTCCGCTATCCTATCCCAGTCTGGCGACTACTCTTTAGGCTTCTACTAGTAGGCAGCGAGATGTAACCAGTACTAGTCAATCGCCGGTTCAGCCGGCCGGACCCGCTGTGCCTCCAAATGCCGAATGACCTCCTGTAAGCAGAGGCTCGCGTTTGGCATGAATGTACGATGTTCTGAAGCACCTGGCCAGCATTCCGGCGAGGCTCTCCATCCTTGAGGCCCTTCGCCGGTCATCCGAAATGTGCGAGGCACTTGCCGAGGCCCTAAGGAGCCCCCTCCAGTTCGAGACGGAGGTAGCAGCTGCAGAAGCCTTCCATACCGAGACGACTAAAAATGTCGAATGTCAGGCGGTTATCTCGTTATCCGGTGAAGATGAGGACCCTCCTATACAGGGGCACATTCGCTCATTGTACATCATTGGCCACTTCAATGGTGTGGAAGTCCGCCGTTGCCTCGTTGACACAGGTTCCAGAATCAATCTAATTCCGACCCGGACGCTGCGAAAGCTGGGTCTGTCTGAAGGTGATTTAACTCCCTCTGACCTCAGGATCCAGGGATACAATAGGATAGAGAAAACCCCAGTCGGCAAGATCCTCCTGAAGACTCAGTTCGGTGGCTTAATTTCCAGCACCGAGTTCATGTTTGTCTCTCAGGACACCGCCTACAACGCATTGATGGGTAGGCCATGGCTCCATCTGCATGCAGCGGTCCCTTCGTCGTATCACCAGTGCCTCAAGTACTCGCTCAACGGTCGAGTAGGCGTGCTCCAAGGAGATGTGTCCCCTTTCGCTTCTTGTGAGGCCCGCTATCTGGATGTGGGTTATTACAAAAGTAAGGAAAAGCAAATCTTGGTAAGTGAGGATGAACCCGCCCCGGTCACAAGTGATCCCTGGGCAAGCATGGATGACACCTAGATCCTCCCGATACACCGGTTGGAGGCCACGACCCCCGACATGGGACAATGTTTGTTGTTTCGGGTACGCAAGGAAGGCATGTTCCCCTGTCCAAGCGACGATGGAAAATCACCTCGTACTCCTACATCAACCAGGCTCAAGTCATCCCGGAACCCCCTACCCCTGTACGGTACCGGGACGTTAGGCTTATGACAATGGCAGTGCACCATACGTGTCTCTTCCGCCGGGATGGAATTAACAGACTCAGGCCAACACATCACAACTGCTTTGATATCATCAAACGTGGCCCTTTAGGCCGAAGGCCATATGGGATAGGGTCGACTGCCTTCATTGCTATGGTCTCAATGGCAAGCGAGTCTCCCGATGTGATGACCGCTGTTGCCCAAGCCGACACCAGCTGCCCCTCGGATTTTGATAGCCCAGAAGCCCCCCCCCCCCCCCCCCCCCCCGTCGCGGGAAGTCCCCCCATGGGTGGGGAGGGAGACTTGGAGGATGCTCCCCCAGCCTTTGAAGAAGGCATCTCTACCACGGTTGATGAACTGGTACAGGTGAACCTTGGTAGCGAGGCAGATCCGAAACCCACATTGATCAGCGCAACCATGTCCCCCGAGGAACGGAAGCAGTACGTAGACTTCCTTAAACAGCACCGTGATTTGTTTTCTTGGAGTTACAACGAGATTCCAGGGCTAGATCCCCAGGTATTTGTTCACCGTTTGGGCCTCCCGGCAAAACATCGTGGGTTTAAGTAGCCTCCCAGGAAGATGCACCCTTCTCATGGTGCTATGGTTGAGCCCGAAGTTGACAAGCTAATCAAAGCCAACTTTGTAAAGGAGGTCCAGTACCCCAAGTGGCTTTCTAACATTGTGCCAGTCAGGAAGAAGAATGGGCAGATCAGAGTCTGCATCGACTTCCACGATCTTAATCGCTACTGCCCAAAGGATGACTTCCCACTCCCGGTGACGGAGCTATTAATTGACACCACGGCCGGTTTACAAGCCCTCCCTTTCATGGATGGGTATTCCGGGTATAACCAGATCCGGATGGCCCCCGAAGACGAGGAGTCCACTGCCTTTAGGGCTCCCCAAGGTACCTTTTGCTACCAGGTAATGCCATTCGGTTTGAAAAATGCAGGTGCCACTTATCAGAGGGCCATGCATCGCATATTCAAACCGATTCTCGGGACATTGGTGGAATGCTACGTGGATGACCTCGTAGTCAAATCATGCCAGCGCTAGGACCATCTCAAAGACCTTGAGAAAGTGTTCGGTTTCCTCCGTTCCTGTCACCTGAAGATGAACCCGCTGAAGTGTGCCTTCAGGGTCACCTCCGGGAAGTTTTTGGGATTTGTTGTCAGATACCGAGGTATCAAGATCGACCTGGAGAAGATAAAGGCCATCAGCCAAATGCCTCCCCCGAGCAACATTCGGGAGCTTCGAGGCCTTCAAGGCCACTTAGCCTATATATGCTGATTCATCGCGAATCTGGCCGGCAAGTGTAAGACCTTTTCCCGGCTCATGAAGAAGGGATCCACCTATGAATGGGATCAAGAGTGTCGGACCGCCTTCGAGGAAATCAAGCAGTATCTGCTCCAACCTCCGGTCTTGATGCCACCAGTCTCTGGAAAGTCGCTGGTCCTTTATGTGACCATCCTGGAAAGATCCCTCGGTGCGCTGCTCGCCCAGAAGAATAATGAGGGTACTGAGAACAATCTCTAATATCTCAGCCGCATGCTTCTCGATACAGAGGTCAGATACTCCCCTATCGAAAAGAGCTGCCTTGCGCTCGTCTTCGCCGTGCAGAAGTTGCGACATTACATACAGCACCACGAGGTGCAATTGGTCTCCCGGGTAGACCCACTGAAGTACATCCTAAACCGCCCTATGCTGACTGGCCGACTAGCACGGTGGGCGGTGATTCTCCAGCAGTTTGATATCAGGTTTGTACCTCAGAAGGCCATTAAGGGACATGCATTGGCAGACTTTTTAGCTGCCCATCCAACCTCCATGGATCAATCCCTGGACCTGGATTTCCTTGATGAGACGATCCTCTCAGTCGATCATGCTGCCCCGTGTTGGAAAATGCATTTCGACGGCGCCTCCCGGAGCCCCACCGGTAGGAGGCTCAACGATCCCAAGCTCAACAGAGTGGGCCTGGGTATTGTCTTCATTACCCCAGCGCAAGCCGTCCTGCCATACTCGTTCCTATTGTCAGAAGGTTTTATGAACAATGAGGAAGAGTACCAAGCTCTCATCACCGGCCTCGAGCTGGCCCTTGAGATCCATGTGCCCCATCTACATGTGAAGGGAGATTCCGAGCTGGTAATCAAACAGGTTAATGGCGACTACGTCGTAAGGAAGCCGGAGCTCGCACCGTTGCTGGAGTACACCCTCCACCTAATGGCCCAGTTCTCCCCTCGACCAGAGGTTACCCATGTCCCACGGTCGCAGAACGGCCATGCAGACGCCCTGGCTGGCTTAGCCGCGTCACTCGCAGAACCCGAGAAAGATGATTTGGTCATACATGTGGCCCACCGGAGAGTCATTTCCCCTGTCACCCAAGAGGACCATGATGGCCTGCGGGTAATCCATCTCACCGCCGGACCCTCCATATCGGGGGTCCCGGGTTCGTCAGACGCAGTGGTTGAAACCACCCCCGACTGGAGAGCACCTTTTGTCGAGTATCTCCAAAATGGTTAGCTCCCGGACGACCGGGCCGAACGCAAGCGAATCCGATGCCGTGCGCTGAAATTTACCCTCCAGAGCGGCCCCGGTCTCGAACAAATCCTTTATAAGCGGAGTTTCGATGGTGTCCTTCTCCTTTGCCTCCAAGGAGAGGAGATACCTCAAGTTATGCAAGAGGTTCACGCCGGTTCCTGTGGCGCCCATCAAGCTGGGCCGAAACTGTCCCATCAAATCCGGAGGTTAGGATACTTTTGGCCCTCTATGATCCACGATTGTATTGGATATTCCAAGAGATGCCACGCGTGCCAAGTACATGCCAACTTCTTGCATCGGCCACCGGAGCCCCTCCACCCCCACCAAGTACTCTTGGCCATTTTCGGTATGGGGACTTGATGTAGTAGGACCGTATCCACCGACAACAGCCCGCTAGTGTAGGTTCATCCTGACTGCTACAGATTTCTTCTCCAAGTGGGCCGAGGCAGTTTCGCTCAAAGAGGTCAAGGCCCGTTCCATCGTTGACTTTGTGAGCTCCAACATTATCCACCGGTTTGGAGTCCCTCACGCCGTCCTCACCGATAACGACACCAACTTCCGAGCAGCTAAATTGAAGAAATTATACGCTAAGTACAACATCTGGTTGAACCATACCTCTCGCTACCATGTGCAGGCGAATGGACAGATCGAGGCGTTCAACAAGACCCTCTCTAACATTCTGCAGAAGATGGTTGGTCAAAACAAGAAAATTTGGCTGGACAAGCTCCCCAACGCCCTCTGGGCTTACCGGACGACGACTCGTAACTCTACCCAGGTGACCCTATATTCCCTGGTGTATGGAGCTGAGGCCGTCCTAGCCATTGAGATCCAGCTGCCGTCATTACGCACTGCAGTTTATGACCACCAGACATCAGATGAGGTAGACGAGATCCGTATGGCTGAATTAGAAGCATTGTACGAGAACCGGCTTCGTGCCCTGCACAATCTGGAAAGGCATCCGGACAAGATAGCGAGAGCCTTTGACAAGAAGGTTCGTCTCCGTTATTTTCTACAGGGTGACCTGGTACTGGCCCTTCGAGCGACAATGATTCCCAGTAGGAAACCACCCATGTTAGAACCCAAATGGGAAGGGCCTTATATCATCCATAAGGTTTACCCCAATGGAGCATACTATTTGGTGACCACGGATGGGGAGCGTATAACCCCTTCCACCAATGCCAAATTCCTCAAACGATACTATGCCTAGGGAAAAAAGGTCCAGCACGACCCTAAACTGCGAGAAGGTCCAGCATGACCCTAAACTGCGAGATGGTCCCGCACGACCCTAAACTGCATCCCCGTCCTTACTACAAGACGTTAAACTGCAAGCCAGTCAGGCCTTCCTGACCGAGGCTCATCCTCAGGCCCCTTGGCCTCCTCGGGCCCCCGACCCCCGTCAAGTGATACTTTGCCTAGGGAAAAAGGGTCCTGCACGACCTTAAACTGCAAAATGGTCCCACACGACCTTAAACTGCATCTTCGTTCTGCAAGATGATAAACTGTGAAATGGTCCCGCATGACCTTAAACTGCACGTTATGGTCCAACATGACTCTAAACTGTAAATTCCTGCATGACCAGAAACTACATCTTCGTCCTGCAAGACATTAAACTGCAAGCCAGTCAGGCCTTCTTGACCGAAGCTCAGCCTCAGGCCCCTTGGCCTCCTCGGGCCTCCGGCCCCGTCTTCACCGCGAGACGTTAAACAGAAAGTTGGTCAGGTCTCCCTGACCGTGGCCCGGCCTCAGGCCCCCTGGTTTTCCCTGATCTATGCTATTGCGGGATTGTACGGTATGGTGCGGGACTACGTCCTCATTCAAGTCGGATTACTCGTCGTAACGTACATATCCCCAAATGAGATGCTTCTTATCGTCCCACATGACGTTAAACTGCATTTCTAGAACTATGTATGGATTGATTCTCATCCTTATGAGATACGTAGGAATGCTCGAACGCCTCGTCTTGAGCCCAGCCCCAAGCTTTTCTGTTCCACTATTCCCCCTAGGAATAGTTTTCTTGGAGGATCTTTATGTAGCAGGGAGTAGGCTTTCTTGGCCCCGCTTATGCAACCCTGCTCGCACAAGGACTGTAAGGGTCGCACCATGTGCCCGCTCCCGTTCTTCTATTCCTTCCACGTCCTCACCGCATGACGCTAAACTGCATGGCCTTCAAGAACTACGTATGGCTTGATTATCATCCTTATGAGATACATAGGAACGTCCGGACGTTTCGTCCGTTGGCCTAGCCCAAAAGCCAAAATCTTCCCCTCGAGTCAAGACATGGCAGGGTGCACACTTTTTCCCCAAACTCACATCGAACAAGCCTCGACCCGGCAGCACATCCCCCCTGGAGATGTTTTCCTATTTCGTGGATGGATACAACTATGCTTCGCCCACTCCCTGACTGGGATTCCATCATTATTCACACCCAGAGGGACCCCCAAGAACGACCTGGATACTACTCCCAAGGTCTCTTCTACCGATACGGGCCAACGCCCCCGAGGGTTTTCAAGAAACAAGCCAATACAAGTCCTGCATTGCGAATTTGGTCAGCGGTCGATGCTCATTTGTTGCTCCCATACGGGTCACCATAGGAACACTGTGTTTCAAATATGGTCAACAGTGTCCTGGATCTTCGGGTCCACCCCGAGATGTCCCAGACATCGAGTGCAGTGATTCATTCTGCCCCATACCGAGGCGACAAACTTCCCCCAGGTGGTGGTAGCGATCGGGCCCACGACCCCGATTCCTCCCGGGGTGTACGGTATGGTGTAGGACTACGTCCTCATGCACGTCAGGATCATGTACCATGTCGTACGCCCCCCATTTACGAGGCCCGGCCTCAGGCCCCTTGGCCTCCTTGGGCCCCTGGCCCCTCGTCCTCATGTAAAACGTTAAACTGCAAACCAGTCAGGCCTTCCTGACTGATGCCTGACCTTAGGCCCCTTGGCCTTTCCGGGCCACGGCCCAGGATTCCTCATAAGGGTGTACGGCGTGATGTGGGACTATGTCCTCATTCACGCCGGGATCATGTACCATGTCGTACGCCCCCCCCCCCCTTTACGAGGCCCGGCCTCAGGCCCCTTGGCCTCCTTGGGCCCCTGGCCCCTCGTCCTCTTTGCAAGACATTAAACTGCAAGCCAGTCATGCCTTCCTGACCGAGGCTCAGCCTCAGGCCCCTTGGCCTTTCCAGGCCACGGCCCAGGTCCTATCTTATGGGATCGTATGGTGTGACGTAGGACTACGTCCTCATTCACGACGGCTTCTTCTCCATACAGTACACCTCCCTTGTTTAGGTATATATTACTCCCCTCCTCATCCCGTATGACGTTAAACTACGTTTGGAGAACTACGTGTGGCTTGATTCCCATCCTAATGGGATATGTAGGACCACCTGAAGTCCAAGATTCGGGTCCAGCCCCATCTCTCGGGAATCCTCATCCCATCCTGGCCCCTTGGCATATCCTTCCTCCATGAGAGGATTATATGGTGTGGTGTGGAATTATGTCCTCATTCACGATGGTCTCGTAATGACCACGCCATGTTCCCCCCCTACTGAGCTGTTTCGTCGATCCCTTTTTCGGCGGTTCACCAATGTGCTTGAGAGTACTCTGGTTTATTACCTGTAATGCCAAGCTTTACTCGGATACGTCTGCACCCGCTTTCTAGGCTTTGTGTATCCCTGCATCAGGGCTTTCATCATCTCTCACACCCAGAGGGACCCCCCAATAACGGCCTGGATACTAAGCCCAAGGGCTCTCCTACCGTTACGGGCGAATGCCCCCGAGGGTTTCGGACAACAAATCGATAAAATCCCGCATTGCGAATATGGTCAGCGGTCGATGCTCGTTTGTTGTTCCCACCTCAGGCTAACGCGATATGGACGCTGTGTTTCCACCATGGTTAACAGTTTTCCTCTGTCGCCACGCCAACCCATTAAGCCCAAAATGTCGGGTACACGATTAACACCCTTCATTACTTCATCATGTCCAAGTAGAGTCTCATAACTCTTGGTACTTTTCCTCCGTGCACGTCTGCGCGTTGGGAGAACAAGCTACATCAAAGGTGTCCTTCAAAACTCTCTGCTGACTCCCCTTTGATGGGCGACCCAAGTATTGTGATGAGGATACCCCCCTTGTTTCCCACACCGAGTTTATCTCATGTGGGCTTAGGGATTGGGTTGACATCTGTGCTTATTCGGGAGTTGTCACCACCCACGGTCCGAGCTCTAAGACCATAAACTAAGATTCTCATCTGGAACCACGTTCAAGACCTCTTGTCTTTGGGTCCAGCTTGAGTTCAGCTAATTCGCCTCTCGGGTCCTACCATTGGGACCCCGACCACGGGACCGCGTGGCGTAGTGTAGTATTACGTCCTCATTCACATCGGGTTTGCAATAGTTGCACCACGCGCACCCCGTTCTGGGAGTTAGCCCTCCTATTCTTTGTCCTGCATGACATTAAAAGGCATCCTTCTGAACTACGTATAACTTGATTCCCATCTTCATGGGATATGTAGGACCACCTGAATGTCTAAGATTCGGGTCCATCCCCACCTATTGGTGACCTCCTGATCTCCTGGTCACCTGGGCCACTTGGTCTATCCCTCTCCAGGAGGGGATGCGCAGGTATGATACAGGGTTTTGGGTACCGTGCCCCCTTCCCCTGGGAATCTGCCATCTCTCAATCACCCTCAAGGTTGAGTCCCTTGACTCCTTGTAGTGGTTCACCCATGTATTAAGAGTACTCTGGTCTAGGACCAAGAGTGTCAGATTCAACTTGATCAAGTTCCTTCCACTTGTCAAGCTTCATGTTCCCCTCCATTCGGGCTTCCATCACCTTTCACACCCGGAGGGACCCCCAAGAACGGCCTGGATACTACGCCCAAGGGCTCTCCTACCGTTACGGGCCAACGCCCCCGAGGGTTTTGGACAACAAATCGATAAAATCCCGTGTTGCGAATATGGTCAGCGGTCGATGCTCATTTCTTTGTCCTCATCTCAGGCTAACGCGACAGGATGCTATATTGCGAACATGGTCAGCAGTAATCCTCTGTCGTCACACCAGCCCCTTCAGTCCTTGAATGTTGGTTGCATGATTCACATCATTTTCCACCCCATCATGTCCAGGTGGAATCTGGACACTTTTGGAGCTATCCCTCAGTGCACCTTTGCATGTTAGGGGGACAAAGCTGCAATATGGAGTCCTTCGGGGCTCCCATGGTCCGAGCTCTAAGACCATAAACTAAGATCCATTCAGAACTACGTGTGTCTTGATTCCCATCCTCATGGGATACGTAGGACCGCTCGGACACCCTGTCTTCGGGTACAGCCCATTTAGAGAGCCAGTCTCTCCCCCGGTTTCACCTCTTACCTTTACATAGGCCGCTCAGCCTAAGGTTCCCCTCTCCGAATGGCGTATAATCTGATGTGGGATCATGTCTCCATCAATTTTGTTTTATAACACTGCGCACATTTCCCGCCTAGCATCGTCTCTGCTACGTCTGCACTGCATGACGATAAAATCCACGCTTGGTCCTATCATACGACCCTAAACAGCGACATTATCGTCCTGGCCGCACGACGAAAAACGGCACCGCGTTGTGGTGACCTCGTTGTAGAGGCCATCACGTTGGGTATTGGTCACGTGCCATGCCATTTGTCAATGCCCATCACGGCTTGATCCTTGTGGTGACATCACAGCCTACTATTCTGGGCCTGTCGCTTCACAAAAAAAAAACCAATTCACCTTAATGAACAAACAAGATACATCAAATTCTGCTTCTTTTAGTGCAAGGGCCACGCCCGCACTCCCTTTTTCCCCTGACACTGGTATCCTACCATGTCACCTTCCAGAACTACGTATGGCTTGATTCTCATCCTTATGAGATACGTAGGAGCGCCCGGGAACTTCCCCGCGGGCCTAGCCTAACCTTTGTGTTCGGTCCCTCGACTCGAACATTTCCCCAGAGAACGCATGGTAAGTAGGGATTAGGTCCTCCTTCACGTCAGGTCTTGACGCCATGCATCCCTTGCTCCCTTTACCCATTTATGGTCAAAGGCACCCTTCAGAACTACGTATGGCTTGATTCTCATCCTCATGAGATACGTAGGAGCGCCCAGGCACTTCCCCGCGGGCCCAGCCTAACTTTCCCTTTCGGTCTCTTGAACAAAAACCTCTCCCAAGGAGGTTGCGCGGTCTGATATGGGGTTGTGCCCTCATTCATGTCGGGTTGTTCACCACGCCATACACACCTCCTATTCTCATTCACGCCAGGTGTTTGAGTTACTCCACCGTGTGCCTCTTATTCTTTCTCTCACCCATGGTCCGAATTCTACGACCCTAAAATAAGATCCCCCCAAGGGAAAGGAATCTGCTCCCTCTCTCTAATACGTTTCGATGCCGTGTTCAGATGTGTTTTGACAAAGAGCCCGAAGTGTGGGATTGTCACAGGGACATTCCCCTCGTCCCATGACCAAGCTTTGTGAGCTCTCCATTTGGATCCTCATCCTCTTCCATATCCAAAAGGACCCTCGGATGAAATGGATACTTGGCTTAAGGGCTCTCCATGAATGCTGGACCTAAGGGCCCTTCAATCGTTTCAGGCCAATGTCCCTACGGATATTTGACAACATCTGTGACACGGTCCCGTGTTTCGAACATAGTCAACGGTCGACCCTCATTTGTCTGTCTCCATTCTAGGCTAACGCGACAGGGTGCTGTGTTGCGAATACGTCAGCAGTCATCTTCCATCGTCACGCCACCATCATCGTGATCTGAATCTCGAGCACCATGATTCACACATTTCCACTTCCTCATGTTCAAGTGGAATTCCATCATACTCGGCTCTTTCTCTTCGTGCATCTAGGTGCGCTAAATGATCGTGTTAGTGTCATTGGTCCGGTATTCACCGAGCGTCCCTTTTCCCTAACCTGCCCCTCTCTGTGTCGGGAAATTCCCACCACTACTACTTGTTTCCCACACCGAGCACAACTCACGTGGGCTTAGTAGTTTTGGCAGGATGTGTACCAACACGGTCAGGCTGCTCCTCGTCCTGCATGACGTTAAAATGCGCTTCCAGAACTACGTATGGCTTGATTCCCATCGTCATGGGGTACGTAGGAACGCCCTGCCACTCTGCTTTGGGCCCAGTCCAATCCTCACTCTTGGTCCCTCGACCTGAAGAGTTTCCTCCGGGGGTACATGGTGTGATTTGGACTCCAAGTCCTCATTCACGTCGGTTTCATATCTACCGCGCCACACGCTTCCTTCCCCCTTATTCCACATCCTATCGTATGACGTTAAACTACATGAGTCTATGTGTCCTCAATGCATGACATTAAACTGCGGTTTTACCTTGAACAAGTTCAGGATGCCCCAAGATCCCACAGGGAAGTGACAGATCCCCTTGCCAGAGAGGCCCTGTCCCAAAGAAGGAATGATCCATGATCAAACCGATGCACCTATCTGGCGTACTCCCACCACGGTGGTGTAACTACCTAAGTGTTGGATTCTGTTCGGACAGACCGTCACTCCATAGTCCACGCTTTGCGTGCCCCTTATTCAGACCCTCGTCCCCTTTCATGTCTCACGGGACCCCCTAACGGCCTAGTCTCATGCCGCATCGGCTCACCTACCATCCTGGGCCAACGTTCCGGAAGATGGGTCATACCTGGAAGGACCCCCTAACAGTATGGATGTTTGACCTATGGTCCACCTACTGTCCTGGGCCAACGTCCCGATAGATTGATCGACGACAAATTGATAAAATCCCGCGTTGCGAATACGGTCAGTGGTCGATGCTCATTTGTTGTCCCCATTTCAGTCTAACGCAGTAAGGGTACCGCTTCTCCTCCAAGGTTAACGGTTGTCCCTTATTGTCACGCCATCCCCGCGGTGTTCCGAATCTTGGGTATCGTAATTCACGCTTCCCATTTTCATCTGTTCGGACCGATTTCAGTGCCCCTGGCGTTGCCCCATTCGTGCATAAGAGCACGTTGAAGAAATGGTAATTCGGCTATCCTGAAAGTTCCCTCTCCCATCAAGCCTCTCCAGTCTCTCAGAAATCCGGACTGGTAATCCGAATCCCGGACATCGGGCTCGACCCGTGTGGGCCTAGGGAATTGTCGTCGAACGTCCCACAAACAATGTAGGGATGTAACAAGGCAATTCGACAGTGGAAATCGTGCGTGCTACGACATTCAGAACAAAGGTAAAATTTAGAAGCACGAAAGTACCAATAAAGGGTTTTGGGTTTGTTACAATACTCTGGGGTTAACTTCCCCCATGGACGGGTTGACCCCGTCAAAAGAGCGTTGCAGCTCCGCCACCCGTTGACTTGCGGCATCCAAGGCTTGCTGCCACTGAATCAGCTCCCGCTCCTCCTCAGCACTGGCAGGGCGCAGTTCGTCAGTCCTGGCTTTGGACCTCTCCACGCCAGCTTGAACGACAACCATCTCTCCAGACGTCTGCCTCATATGCTCTTCTGCCTCTGCCAGCTGGGCCTTCAACCGTGAAACCAGCTCAGATTGTGCGTTGAAAGAGGCTGAAAGCTCGTCTATCCGGGTCTGCATCTGTTGAACCTCACCTTCAGCCTCCTGGATCTTCTTGATGCTGGTCGCTTTCCTCCGCTGCCAGCCCACGCTGAGCCCGCGATCATGCTCCCGGATCTTCTCAGCCATTAGATCTCGGATGAGTGCATAAGGACGTTGGTCATCCACTCCCCCAGCGCACAGTTCACGCAACCGTGAGCGAAACCTATCTATTTCGGCCAGCCATTGTGCTTGGGGAGTGTCCTTGATAAAGCGCGCGATCAGCTTCCACGACCGGCGGCGGACTATGCTGTTGTCTTCCTCGTCGGAGGTCGTTTCATCCCAATCTGCGCGATTGGCAGGCTCGTACGCGGGATACGCCCGTAGGAAATCCTCGGCAAGATCAACATCCGGTGTTGAATCCAGTGCGACACCTGGCGCCGAAGTGGGCGCGACAGAACTAGGACCGACCGATTGATCCTCTTCCTCGGAGTCCACCTCGATGACTTCGGGTACGGCCCTGCTGGCAGACCCGCCAGTGATGATGTGCGTCACAGCTTGAGGAGATGGAGGGTTTATTGCCACCATCACCGGCATGCCCCTATGAGGGACGCCACCAGACATCCCGACCAGTCTTGCTGCAGCGGCCCACGCCAGTCGAAGAACTGTATGACACAGAGAGACATAAACGTTAATTGTCATGGTCTACATGTGACAAACGAGGAGACCGGTGGAGGAGACTTACAGAGATCGACCTCCGAGCACTTCTCTTGAGCCGGTACTGACAGGACCCCGAGACGAGGCCCCCTGTATACTGTTGGAAGGTCTGGAGATTCCAGAGGAGCCACCTCGGGCACCATGGTCCCACCAGACACGGAACTGGACGCAACCATAGGCGCGGGTTCTGAAGGTCCCGCATCATCGACCGCCAAGGAGCGAGAATGAGGCCTGCGAACAACTTCCTCCTGCATGGATCAAACATTGGTGAGAAGACCATGGTGGCCCAAGAACAGATCGTGAGGAGAGGAGTTCGGAATGCTACCTCGCGTGCCTCCGCGAAATCATCGGATTCTGAGCCTCGGTCTCCGACCTCGCCCTCCTCCAGCGGGCTCCCTCCTCCAGCCTCATCCTCTCGAGAGGAGTCCTCTGATTCCTCCGGCAAGGGGAAGAGCTCCCTCAAATCGGCAGCCGATAACTGTGGGGGGACCGTCTGATTCAACAGTACCCTCACTCGGTCTGTCATTGGGCGAGGGACACCACTAGAGTGGACGTAATCCTCCAGCTCTTCCAGGTACTGTTCTGCCTCCACCGGAGACGCCATGAATCTAGCCCGAACTGGGCCTATGCCCGGCAATTCCATCCCGAGGCGATTCAGGTGGGCCCATATCTCGGATGGGCTGAGGAATTGCCGGTTGACATCCCAAATGTCCCATGCTTCCCGGAAGACGACATCCTCTTCCATGTCAATGTGACGCAGGCGCTTTCCCGGAGCCTGAGTGGATATCCTGCGAAATCACCTCGGTGGCCGCCCTCCAGATGACCCTGCTCTTCCGGAATCACTGGATCTACCGCTGCTGCCATACCCTCGTCCGGTGCGGGTCTCGCCGCCATGGCAGCCCCGCTACCGCGAGCGGCCCTAGCTGCCCTCCGACCCCGACCTCGAGATAGAGGAGGCCCACCGTCACCAACCCGGATCGTTGGCTGCTTCAGCATCTCCCCTGGGTAAGCAGCCTCCCAACTGATGGCGTACTCCTTCACCAGTCCGAAAGCGGCAGTGGATGGAGGCAATGCAATCCGCATCTTTCCATCATCCCATGTGAACATGAGCCATAGTTGCCTCATCACACACGGGTGCTCCTCGTGATGCACCTCCCAGTAGACCTGCGGGGTCAGCCGCTGGAGGCACCGGAACTGCCTCGCAAACCGATGCGGAGTGTACGGTTCACAGAGCGACTCACGATCTATTCGTGCCACCAAAACTCCACCTCGGAAGGCCAGGAGGTAAGCCCGATGCTCTTTCGTTCCCCGTCCGTCATCAGTAAGCATCACCGTCGGCAATGAGAATGGGTGGAAGTTAAACTCATCTGCCCTCCACACCCTATTCAGCACCATTGGAAAGGCCAGTTTGAACGGGAAGCTCCCGACCGCGTTCAGGATGGAGGGGCGGAAGTTCGATCCCGGCGGCGAAATGGGGTTTGGATACTCGTAAATCCCCCTGATATGCGCTGCGATCCACCCATACAGGAGGTGGAAGGGCCCGCATATCCTTGGTGTCTTCTTGCCCTCGCTAATATGCCGCAGCATTCTGTACAGTTTGGTGAGCATCGGGATCCCCAGGTTGATCCGCTGCCCCATGGCCAACATCGACGCCATGATAAACGAGTTGGGTCGTACCCCCATGCTTGTATCCCTCACCGGTAGGATCCAACCACAGATGAGAGCCGCGATGAACGCCGCCAGCCTAACTATCGGCTGTTGTTCAGTGCTGACGCTGAAACCCCAAGTCTTCCATTGGTTGTCCTCCAAGACCCGCCAATACGAGTGCCCCTTGCCCTGTTGGGCTGCCCTTGGATAAGTTCGAGGCCTCAGAGGGAACTCTCGATTCTCTGGGAAGTTCAAGAATCATTTGAACCACCTCCTGAAGTGGATGTCCCTCACTGCCACCTTGTCCTCTCCAGGGACAAGTGCCATCAGCGCCGATGCCAGTCGCGACATTTGCTCCGCATCTCCCCACGCGCTGACGACGGGGAGGAATTCGTCATACATGGCCCCCAAGATCAGGACCCCAGAAATCTGGTGGACATCCCACAGGCTGATGCCCACCTCCCCGTGATGCAGGTGAAAGGTGTTGGTCCTAGATGACCATCTACTCAACAGCTCCGGCATCAGTTGCTTTGGTTGGTAAATGTGGAATTGGGAGGCCCATGCCGCCTCATACAACCCCACTCTCCTCAGCTTGGCCCCAAACTCCTCGCATGAGGCGCCTACCCAGTAGGCCCAAGCCCAGTCATCGGTAAAGTTGCCGCCCTGGTGCAGGTCCCACTCATCGGACCATCCCTTCTTCGAATCCTGCAAAGCCTCCTTCCGCATGGTACGGTAGAGGGGAGGATAAGTCTCCGGCTGCAGTGGCTTACCGTCAATGTCGTTCACATGGTTGTAGAGACAGTCAGCGGTAACGGGTGTGAAGTCCTCCCGCGCATGACCATCGGCCGCCCTGAACCATTGATGCTGGCATGGTATGCTCCTGAACCAGCAAGCTGGTTCGTCCCTATTCGCCTTAGGGATAAAGACGTCATCCCTCAGCCCGAAGCCGTAAAACGACAGTTTCTTGCACTGCGGATAATCTTTATGACCCTCCGAGAGCAGATCTGTCAAAGAAGTGTGGTCCGAGTGGCTCCGGATCATCTCCCCCAAGCCTGGACAGTTTCCATCTCATCTCGACGAGAAGCATCTGCAAGCACCCCCAATACAGCCTCTTGATGGGCCATTTCAACTCTGGCCCTCAGAAAAGATTTTTTTTTGGCTGGATCGCGAAGCTCGACCGCGAAGCTGAATCGCGAAGCCGGATCATGAAGATCGGTCACGAGACCAAGCTGCGAAGTCTGGCCAAGGCTGACAAGCAGAGGTTCGCTTGGCGCGGACGCAGAGTCGGAGACCCGCGGTTCGCCGCGAAGCTCAATTCACGGAGGGCTGTCGCGGAGTAAGCGGAGCTTCACGAAGTCGAGAGCACAAAAAGACAAGGAAGGCACGTGAAGACAAAAGAGTGGTTGACCCCCTATTTATAGGCGGTGACCCCGGAGCATCACGGCGCGCCTCACCCGCGCGGAGCATCGCGGCGCGTCCAGATTTGTGGCCCCGGTCAGCATCGCGGGACCCCTTCGCGAAGCCGCTTCGCGAACCGCCGAAAATTTTGGCGATTTTCCCTCAGACTTCGACCCTTCACCCTCCGCGGCTCCAATTCTGAGGGGGGGGCATTTGTTGGCGCCAAAAATATGGCACAAAATAAAGGAACGAAAACAGAAGGCTGGCGCGCTGCCTCGCGAAGCACAGCCGCGAAGCACCGCCGCAAAGCACCCACGCGAAGCGCCCCGACCATCGCGGCCTCACGAAGCTCCGGAGGCGGTAATCCTCAACGAACGCATTTGACGTTCACGAGCCGCCGCGAAGCTCCAGAGGCAGTCCCCTCCGCGGCTGGCGTTGACGTTCGCGAGCGCACCGCGAAGCACCGGAGGCGGCGCGTGAGCCCTGCTTCGCGGCGCCCCTTCCCTATAAATACTGGACTCCCCCTGATTTCGGAGGACGGACAATCCGACCTTTCGGCTTCTCCTCTCCTGAATCGCGAAGCACTCTTTGCCCCGGGAATCATGAGCTCCGCGGGGTACTTCTACTTCGTGAGACTCCTCTGCATTGTCTCGTTTTGAGCCCCTCTTCTGAGAGGGATGCCCTTCGCGAAGGTCAAGGGCATTCACGAAGGAAGGGGATTCCCAAGGGAACCCGGGCATCCGCGGAGCGTTTATGCTTTGCGAAACACCCAACCCATGCTAGTGATCCCTATGCTAAGGCAGGATCGCTACACATCGCGAAGCACACTGCTTCGCAGGACCCTGCTTCGCGAGGCACCCCTTCTTCGCGAGGCAGTGCTCCGCGAACACTGTTCCACTTCGCGAAGCACCTTCCACTCACACCTATGCCCCATGCTAAGGCCAAGGAACTCCACTTCGCGAAGCACACTCCTTTGCTTAGCGATTTATCTTCCCGTGCGACCCTCCAGGTTTGCACGATGTGATTTCAAAGTACCATGGACAATACCACCCGTAGCGTTGCTTCGCCTAATGATTCTTCGCATAGGCACGCTAACGGATATTTCTTCTTCGCATAGCCACGCTAACGTGGACCCCTCGATGGTTCGTTCCACAACCCCCCTTAACCATGGCCTTACTGGTACCTTCCCTTCCCCAAGGACCAGAGGGTACCGGTTATGTAAGTCCTAGGGGTGTGGAGTGAACCCACCTCGTCCGAGCTGCAGGACGTTAAACTGCCAAGCACCACGTCCTCAACACATGACGTTAAACTGTGACCCGACCTCGTGCCCCTCGCCAAGGGTCCCCCCAGCTCGAACATTTTTTACACCACTCGTCTCCACGGGAATGGAACTCTTCCTCACATGGAATGAGATCCTCCTTGTCGGAGTGGCGTATGTTCGTAGGAGAAGGGCGACTCTAGTTCCCCAACGGATGGCTGCACCTCTGCATCTCCGTACTTCCCCACTACCAAGGTCAGTGGAGGGCGTGATAGGGAACGAGGCACCTCCCATCGTCGGACCAAGGTCCATCTTTCCCGCGCTTTGTCGCACCATGGGCCTCCATCCTGGAGTAAGTCCCAACACCGTGGGCCGCCTAACGCATAAGCCCCTCTTCGTTTCTCACGGACGCTTCCTTCGCGACGTGATCGTCAGGTCCTTGCAACCTCTTGTTTCTCACACCGAGCATGACTCACGTGGGTTTAGAGTGATCACCGACCCTAACCCCCCCCCCCCCCCCCACTAGCGAACTACAAGGAATTTGATCCATGTCAAGGCATGGTACGTAGGAAGCCTCTATGAGGTTCCAGCCCACCCGTCATTTCACGTCGGGTCTCACCCCCGTCCAGCATGACGTTAAACTGCATTCTGGTCTAGTGGTAAGTCGTTGCGACCCATCCTAGCGAACTACGAGGACTTTGATCCATGTCAAGGCATGGTACGTAGGAAACCTTCCCAAGGTTCAAGCCCACCCGACATCCATTCACGTCGAGTCCCATTCCAGTCCAGTGGCAAGCCGCTGCGACTCTTCCCATTTTAACTACGAGGTCTTTGATCCATGTCAAGGCATGGTACGTAGGAAGCCTCTATGAGGTTCAATCCACATTGCTCGGTCGTTCATTCATGTCGAGTTTCGCCCTCGTCCAGCATGACGTTAAACTGCATGCCTCCTTTTGTCCCGCATGACATTAAACTGTACACCCAATTCTAGTCCGACGGCAAGCCGTTGTGACAAACCCGAACTACGAGGTATTTGATCCATCTCAAGGCGTGGTACGTAGGAAGCCTCCACGAGGTTCAAGCCCACCCATCATCCAATTCACGTCGTGTTCTACCTACGTCCAGCATGACGTTAAACTACAATTCCAGTTCGATGGAAAGCCGTTGTGACTAACCCGAACTACGAGGTCTTTGATCCATGTCAAGGCATGGTACGTAGAAAGCCTCCACGAGGTTCAAAGCCACCATCTGGTCGTTCCAATCTCATTCACGTTGGTTCACCCCCATCCCGCATGACATTAAACTACATTACCCAATCCGAACTACGAGGACTTTGATTCATGTCAAGGCATGGTACGTAGGAAGCCTCCCCGAGGTTCAAGCCGAACTCCCATCGAACTAAGGTCCCTCATTCACGTCGATTCGCCGACACCCATCGCCCGTCGTTTATTCACGTTAGGGTTCAATATCGTCCCGCATGACGTAAAACTGTGTTCCATCAATCTCCCGAACTACGAGGACTTTGATCCATGTCAAGGCCTGGTACGTAGGAAACCTTCCCAAGGTTCAAGCCCACCACTAGTGGACCCACGGGTCTACTTTCACGTCGGTACGCTGACGATGCTCATCGGTCCAAGGTCCACCTTCACGTCGGTTTATCAGCGTCATCCCGAACTACGTGGACTTTGATTCCCTGCCACGGGGATACGTAGGAAGCCTCGTCGAGGCTCAAGCCCAACTTCACTGTCCCCCCCTGCGATGGTCCCGTTTCACTCTCCCTCCACTCAATCCATCAACCTATCACCCGTCCTGATTTTCGCCCAGACCATCTTATCCCGGTGAGACCATGTCGGTAAGCTCTTCTTCACAGCCGCCCATGGGCTGGCCCCAGTATCGATATCCCTTCAAGGAGGATCCCTCAATCCGATCTACCTTAGCTAATGCTCTAGTTGGGTTGATCCGTCTTCGCTGGACGTTAAACTTGCGGCATACCCTGTGTTAAACACGGGAAGCTGAGGAAAACCTCTGATATGTGTCTATGACATGTAATTCCCCACGCTCGATGTGGGATGCCTCGGGCTTACACACCCTCGAGAAGCCTTGTGGCCAAGGATAACAGACAGACATGCCAGGTACCCCAGCATCCAGACACGCTACTGATGCCTCAACGTGACTACTCCCCTGATTGAAGGTTGCTGCCGTGACTGGACCCTTTGGAATGTCCCGACAGAAGCAGTGTAATTAACCGGCGCCCATGGAAACATGGCACTGGGAAGAGTTTCACGAACTACGTATTAAATCTATGAGGGAGACTCGGACTAGGTGACGAGTTCTGAGGAGGAATCCACAGGAGGAAGAACTGACATCCCATCATCCCGTTTCGATCAAGGAGCAGACGTCCCTGAATAAGGAGCGAATGCCGCCCGCCTTTGGAAATCGGGAATGCGGGGCAACAAAAGCGCTGCGCATCCTCCCCCATAGACGGACGGGCGCGCGCCCCGACGAAAGCGTCAGAAACAGTCCCCAAGAACTCAAACTAAAACCCCATAGTCTAGAGGATTTGAATTGTGTTTATTTTTTTTAAATGGATGAAAATATAATGGTGAAAATCACATCAGACAACTGTACTTTCCAAAATCTATGCACATGAACATAAACATTCATTAAAATCAGAATCAAGGCATGCAAAATTATTTGATATCCAATTTTAGAGTTCAGAATGTGTGTTATCATGTTCAAGGTTAATGACATTTTTCCTTCCACACATTTTCATCTCCCCCCAACTTAGAATAACATTGTCCCCAGTGTTTAAAGAATTGAAACATAGAAGGGGTATGATATAAGTTCAACGAAGACATTGAAAATGAAAATTATGGAATGAAGTCACCTGGTGGTTGATGTTGAAAATGCATTCCCCTATCTCCCTTCAATTCTGGTTTGAGTCCCAATGGCTTGGACTATTGTGAGCAGCATTTCCCAATGACCTATGACATGCCTAATTTTTTATTTAATATATGTATTTTTTGTATTTTTTAACATAAAAAAACATAAAAATAATATAAACTGATGATACATTTTCTTCTCTTAAATTTCTGGGTAAGGTATTACTCAGGGATCACACCACATGACACGGATGAATACGGTGCTCCCCTTTCATACCCATCCTTAATCATAAAATAAGAACAGTTCAACAATCTATTTTTTTAAAAAACATTACAAAATAAAGAAGAAGAAAACAAAAGATGATTCACAAAGATTAGAAACATGAAAACCACGGGTTGCCTCCCATGCAACGCTTTTGTTTAACGTCGCTTGCTCGACATGGACCCATAACTTACCCAATACCAACTTTCAACATTTTAAGGACCCCGTGGTTCTCCAATTCAACATTATTGAGAATTATTCTCCCTTGTGATTGGTAGGAATGTTTTGAATTTCATTCATGAACAATCCAACTTTTTAAAATGAAAGGGAGAATGCAAGGAGTATCATAAATGGCTGACCTTTTTTCTTCTATAGTCTTTCCTAATAAATCAAAGATCAACCCCCCCTTTGGGGTTTCATGAGATGAATGAATGAAAACCCCAAGATATTTCTTAACAAAAATTATGGGATACTCGAGTGGGAAAGGAAGGACAATTATTTTGAGTTTGGGTTTCATATGGCATTCAAACATAGGTTGATATTTTGAATCCAACTCAGTTTCATTTTCCAAATTTCTCATCAAAATTGGTTCATTTAGAATAGAATATTCAACCACCAAATTAGAGAGATTAGTGTCAGGAATGGGTATGGACTTAATGTTTTTAATTTCTCTCAATGGTTCATGAATTGGTGTTTTTGAAAAATCATCAATAGAGTTATACACAGGAGACTTAATCCACGATGTCAAATTTCCCTCTTGTGAATACATAAAATCAATTTCCTCCTGATTTAAAGACCCTTTAACAATTTCTTGATTCACTTCCCCTACCCCAAATCCAAAGGTCAGTTCTTCAATAAATTCATGAGATGTTTGTGGGAATCTGGACACTCTACATAAGGTTTGGGAAGGTACAATTGGTGTAGGGATGAGTTCCTCACAAGTATTAATGCGTTGTAGTTCTAATCTCAAAAATGATACCTTAGAACTCATTATATCCATTTGATTACACAATTTTTCAATCAGTGTTTGAGGAATAGAATTTTTATGTGGTTGATCATCATGGACTTCCCCAATATTCATCTCTTCAACCATCCTTGAGAGGGCAGGAAATTGATCCTTTAAACAATCATCATCCCATAGATTGTACATCTCATCGGGTGTGTGGTAATTAATCAAGGGTTGATCAAAGAAATTTTCTAATTTAGGGGATTCCCAATATTTATTTTCCATTTTATTCCAACATGAGTTTGTGACATGTTAATTTGGAAGACACTCCATTGGAGTAGACAGAAAGTTGGATTCTAGATTCTCAGGACACACACAAACAGAAAGGGGTAAAGATAAGAGAGATGAGGGTGAGAATAGAGAACGTGGGGGTGATAAAAGGATGAAAGTGTCTAAGATAACTTACTTGGGTCCCCAAAAACGGAACCAAAATTTGGTGTCACCCAAATTTACCCTATAGGTAAGCGGTCGTTGTAGTACAGGTAGGGGTCGAATCCACATGGACCGAAGAAGGAACCTAAAGACACTCTAATTTTGGAAGGATTTGGATATGAAGTGGCCAACTATTCAAATTGAATTGATTTGAATAACAAGTGATTTAATTTAAAAAAAAAATAAATTAAAACACATAATTACTTAGTCTAAAACAATTAATGGATATGAGTTCATCCTAAGTTGTTACTAGGGTTAGATTGGATGTATTTATTTTCTTATAACATTTGTTTCACTAATTCAAGTTGTATCCACAAAATGATATAATTCCTCAACATAATTCACGAATTTAATCCCTAAAAAATTCCAAGGCTAATCACCAATTCACTTAGAGGATCAATTTAATGATCACTCCAAGGAATTGGATCATACTAGCACTCGAAATGTGTCATTGTTAAAGTTGGTAAAGACGAAGAAGAAAATAAATCATAAAATAGAAATATTAAAATAATGAAATGATTACATAATCTAAGATCATAAAATAACATCCAATCTTCCCCATGCAACTCCCTAGGACTAACCCATAAGGGGTTAGCTCTCCATTTATGCTATTCAATAAATGGAAGTGGGAAGTTGACTTAAAGAAGCGGGATTGGAGAAGAAAAATAAAACAATGAAACGATCACTCCACCGCTGTGTGAATAAATTCACAAGTGATGGTCTGAACAAGATCACACCTTGGGGAAATGGTATCAATTTTAAAAGGATAAGAACATAAAAAGAGCATAAGAAGAACTTTTATTGAAAACTATGGTGATTCAATCAACTTATATGCAAAAGAAGAACGTTACAAAGGCAATTTGGCATAACAACATTACAATGAAAGTAAAGCACCAAGATCCCTAAATCCTCCACCACTACTACCTTAAAAAGGAAACAATGAATCCTTGGCCGATCCCCAAATATCCCATGTGCCTTTAATTAATTGTGTTGGGTAAATGTGGGTGGAACATTAATGTAGAGAGACTTTTCTACTTCTTGCCCCGAAGTTCCGGCCAACTTGCATCTACTGGAAAGACATGGCAAAAGGACCTTATAGAAGGCCGAATTTGAGTGGGCCCTTGAAGACTTAAATGAAGCTCATGATTTCCACTAATATACTGTAAAATATAAGACCAAAATAATAATCCTTTCTGGAGATATGATATAAATAGTGGGATGTTTTTCTAGGCCGTAGAATCTGGCCCATAATTGAATCTTCAAATTGGGCTGCCTTAATCACCACCATTTAGGACGAATTAGCACTGTCTCTAGATAAATTATTTGTTCCTATATATGTCTTCTAGACTCCCATGAATTTGGGCTTCATTGGGTCTGTATTGTGGGATCCACATTCCCATCAATGGGATGATATCCAATCTGCCTTCTCCAGAATTGTTTCCTTTCATCTCCAAATATCCTCATCATCCATTATGAATCCTCCATTAATCCCTGAATGAAAAATGTTCATATTTATGTTTATATCCATTTCCAAAAATATAAAATTAAAATATGGGTAACTACATTCTTTAAAATCAGATGAAACATTGGGCCTAAATTGGTGCATATTAGGCATGAAGTGCACAAATGATGAGAATGGATGTTCAAAATTAAAATCCACTAACTCAGGCCCATAAGATAAAAAATGAACATTTAATACCCTTAAAATTTAATCAAAATATGTGTTTTTATTGGATAATCAGGGAGTGACCCAAAATATCCTCCAGATAAATATCTATCCAAGAGGATAATTTTGTAAAATATATGAAGCCTCGAGAACTCTATGGTTCCCAAAAAAACATTTTCTGTGACATTGACACTACATGTAATACATTTACACGTCGTGTAATCCACTTGACTAAAAAACAAGTCACTTTTTATTTAAAACATTATATTATTTATTTAAATGATATGTAACCATTACAATGTTTGTAAAATTTTCACATTGTGCATCCAATTAATGTGTCATTTTTGGCGGTCATTACATGTCATGTACTCCATTTACACGTCATGTAATTTCTCAGAATATAGTAAAAAATGCTTTTTTGTGTATAAAAATTCCCTAAAGATCACTAAATTTACCAATACATGTGTCCTCCAAATCCTTTCTCAGCATTCCTCAACCAAAAAAATCCAAAAAAATGTTAAAACATACCTCACATAAAATTTAATGAGACTTTATAATCTCCCGACCATAAATTATTTTCCCCCAGAAATCCCTCAAGATCATGTATCCTCTAATGAAGAAGGACACTATTACCTCATCAATGAGTAATTCCCCCATGTATCATGGATATATTGTCTAAACTACCACATTAACTAGACTCGGGGTCGTTTAATCGTGTAGTACCTTATACTCCAGATTCATAATCTGAATTGGCTGGGGAACCAAAGTATTATCAGGATCAAGATCAACATCCCCCGTCTAATCACATTTAAATGATCTAGTATATACCTAATCAAATAGAAAATATTAAAACCATCATGGATAACTATCAAACCAGATAGTAACTGAAACCAATAACAAATACTCCCTAGTGACCAAAAATCATTATGTTTATCCCATTACTCGGTGAAAACAGACATTGATAACCTAGCTGCTGATGTCCAAAGTGATGTGAAACTACGATAAAGACCTAATCACAAACCTAAAACACCAGCAGTTGATTCCAATGGTTCATATTGAATTTATTATCACTCTGTGTAATGATTAAATTATTCTAGATCAAACGCACCATCTCTTTCTATACCTGAATGTTTAATGGATAAAACAACCACAATGGTCTCTAGTTCTCCTCTATAATTCTATAATATGTAAGGAACCATGAATCCAAAACCATTATCAACTATATCATCCATTTACTCTTGCAATAACACCTTAAATCAGGATTTCAAACGTTCAATTCAAGTGGTAGAAAAAACAATTTACCTAAAAATGAATATCAATAATGGTAGCGGCGGCGGCAAAGGCAGTGGCGGCGGAAAAGGTAGAGGTGGCGGCAGTGGCAGAGGCGGCGGCGGTCACAATAGCAGGGGTGGAGGTGGTAGAGGTAGCAGCGGTCGCAGCAGCAGGGGCGGGGGCGGAGGTGGCGGCGACGGAGGAGGAGGATGATGAGGAGGAGGAGGAAGGACGAGGAGGAGGAGGACGAGGCTGTGGCGACGAGGGTCCTGGTTCAGCTTCCGAGAAATCTTGACCACGTGCGAGTGAGGATGGCCTGTTAGGGTTATTAAATAAAAACTGATGGAACCTTTATCAACTCTCATTAAAACAGCTGATAAAGGTATGTTTTATCAGTGCTAAAATAAAAGCTCTAATAAAAAAATTCAATTATCAGCGCTTTTTTAACGCTGATAAAGAGATAACATTATCAGTGCTAAAAAAAGCCCTGATAAATGTTACCTTTTATCAGCGCTAAAGAAATTGCTGATAAAGGTGTACCCTTTATCATCGCTAATAAATGTAACATTTATCAGTGCTTTTAGATAGCGCTGATAAAGTCATAACCCTTTATCAGTGCTTTTTGTTTAGTGCTGACAAAGGGCAGTGCTTCCCTTGCCCTGTTTTGTGGTAGTGAGGATTCTGCTGGTCATGATAGAGGGATTACCCAATCATCCCCTCCAAGATCGCTCGCTTATCCCATTCGAGGCATGGAAAGGGTTATTATTGCAGGAAAACAGACCCAAGCCGAGGGCTCATCGCAACAGAAATCATCCATACCGTAAGTCCCTCCAGACTCCAGGTTCATATTATGATACCCTTGAAGCAGGATGATACACCGCATGGGGATACAAGATTCTCCCAGACGTATCACCTGCACTTAGACTAGCAGGTTTCTTTTCCATATTTTTGAGCAGATGTCTTTTCCCATCCCATTATGTATATACCAGGGTTCAGACCTGTACTTTGATGATGGGGTTCATGCTAGCAGAGGGTCAACCCATTAATTTGACCCTTCCCACTCTTTCCCAACTTTATGAATTGTTGGGACAAATACATGAAGGTAGGCCCCCACATCATCTTAGTGGATTGTTTCAATTTCTATATGGGTGGATGGCAGAACACTTCCCCTATTATGAATACTGGCATACTATAAAGGTTCCTCACTATGACTTCCATTCCTCCCTTCTCAATATTTTCACTGTTTGTCTAGAAATTTTAAGCAGTATTGATTTGGTCGAGCTATTGAAAAATGATTCTAGCTTCTTTTTTTCACCGCATCCTACCCTTCATGGGTCATTAAGAGGTGACAGGGAAGGTTCTTTAGAGGAATGTTTGTACTTCATCACACTTTCGAATGGGATGCTCACCGCTCGTATAGATTGAGTAGTCATTTGTGATCCATACCTCCCCTATTGGTTTTCTAGGAAAATTGGATGTCTTTAATAGACTGCACGGCTACCGGATGTTCAATTAAAGGGAGAGTCTCACCCCGTAGTTCTTCTCTAGTTATGTATCATGATGATGCATAAAGGTGATACTATGGAATTTATCATTCCTAATACTACAGAATAAACTTTTCTATCATTGGAATATGCCCAACTATTGGAGTATTGTTACCCTAATGGGATGCTAAAAGCACCAGTTCGACAGGTGTATAAACCTTTAACCATTTCCTTCCATGTCCTTGTCCCAACAACAACGCCACACATTCCTTCTACTATGAAGAGTGCGACTGTTACTCCTTATACTTCTGTCCCTAGAATAGACACAACGGATACACTGATTGTTCCTACCCTTGTGGTAATAAGACACTCAGTTTGCTGTTAAATGAATTTGGGAGGGGCTTAATCGGTACAACCTATCTCAGTGGAGAGTGACTCAGACTACTCCCCTCCTGTGGATATTTCCCAAGATATTAATGAGTCTGGCACTAGCAGAGTATCAACAATCACCCCAGAAGTTGTGGCTAGTCCTCCACATCCAGCACTAGTGGTTGAACCATCGGAGGGAAAAGAGAGTCCCTCATATTGGATGATCTGTCTTAGTTCCCTTCCCACTCCTATGACGACTCTTCCTTCTTATAGACACATTTTGGTGGAGGAGGATCAAATTACTGGTGCAACGGTGAGGTAGCAGACAGTGCAAAAGCAGGCATGACACCAATTATGTGCTCTTACCAAAAAGACATCTATGGACAATTTTGATGATGAGACTGTCAATGTTCAGTGGTTATTCACTAAGATGGGTTCCATCAGCATCAATTATCAGTACTTACACCTCCTCATCTACCAAATAGTCATAGCCCAAGAAGACCTTGCCTCTTGCAAGGACAAGCTGGCCAAGTTCAATTCTTCCCATCACCAGGTGGTGAACTTCTGAGATCTTTTGGAAGAATTCAATCATCTGATGACTGAGGAGGCGAAGGCTCGTGATTTGGTAGACACCCAAGAGGAAGATTTTTGGGAGTGTGAAGCCTGAGTAGTAAGTTTTAGGGATCAACTGGCCACTTCACATGACAACTATGAAGTCGTCTATAAGAAAGGTCGGAACATTAAAGTCATTCTAGAGCGGGTGCGTCTGACGGTCAAGATTGAAACGGAGTAGAGATATTATTTGGAGCAAATTATTGACGTCCTACAACAATCACTTTCCATCCTTCTATAAAGGGAAAACTAATCCTTATTTTAGTTCCATCCCAAATCATGATATGTACTCTTCCCCATTTCCTTTGATAGTTTGAAGGGACTCCAAACTGGGGATGCTCCTCCATTTTTTTAACACAATAAAACCGATTTTCCTTTAAATCCTATTTCTACACTTTTTTCTATCAATTCAATTGATCATAATCAATCATAAACATCATTTCAATCAGGTATTAATTTTAAAGAATGATTTGAAACCAGTAAACTGAAATAATCAAATCGGGCACTACTTTTTTCCGGAGCCACGAGACTTAGCGAGCATAGTTCAACTATTGCTGAGGTTTTATGGAATGACTCACGAACATTTATTTTCATTTCATTATTACCATAATATTTTCCTAATCCTACTTAACACGGGCTTAGTGGGAATAACTTGAATTTTCTTAGGCCTCCCTTTGCAAATTTTCGACCTAACAAGCTTTACGTATTTTTTTGATGGCTCAACATTTTTAACGAACTGATACTCAACCTTTACCCAAAGGTGCCTTCTTTCGATTTTCCCTCTAGAAAGTATGGTGTATTTTTCACTAGCAGTTCACAATCCTACAATCAAACTTATTACTACTATTTGAGTTCGAATTACATTGACCAAACTTAATGGGGCATGGGCCCCAATTCAGGATTGGTTAGCTGGGAATGTTCTAATATCCTTCAGAAATGGATTCTAGATGTTTCATGACCCTTAATATGTGGATATGGACATGAATGAGGCTCGAGATCCATTTTAGCCATGTAGAAGTAGGAAAAGACTCTCTTAGGGACAAATATTCCTTTGATTGACTACCATTTGGTGGGTAACATATCCAGATCATCTGGAGTATGATGTTCGCAGTCAAACAAAGCTTTCCAGAGAACACTGGCCTTCCATCTCCAAAGTCCTAGTGGGATTTTCAACAGTTTGAATTATTTTGATATTAGGAGCCATAGTGGGTGCCTAACCTGAGTAGTTGAAAAAATTAGGGACATTCATATTGGCTTTGAGTGGGAAATGGTTCCTGCATAGCTCTTACTTGTGTGAGGGAGAGCTGTTGAATGGTCAGTTCAGTTAGAAGACTTTTTTATGTCAGGGGAATTTGAAAGAAGAAGGTATGTAATTCTTTATCTAGAAGTTTTCCAAATCCTAGGGTATGAAAGGAAATGAATGTCATTTGAGTGTACGAAAGCTGGAAATGACTCTCCTTGGGATGAATTTTCCTTTGATTGAAGGCCATTTTGTGGGAAACATATGCATAGCCTCCATATCATGATGTGAATAATCAAACAAATGTGTTCACAAGACAATGGCCTTCCATATCCTATGGATATGGAAGATTATGGAGATTGGGAACTTTCTAAATATGGCATGTGACCTTCCACTAGGGGTGCACTTGAACACAAAAAGGGGCATTTTAACTGATCTTTTCCTAGAAATGAGTGGGGGAACTCTTCTTTTGTATGCAGATCAACTTCATGCAAATGAATGGGGTATATTTAGAAACCTCAAAAGGGACCAGAGATGAATCAGTCCCGCATGGTCTAACATATCAAGGACGTGTGTTGGGAGGAAATTGTAAACCATAACACTGAGGGGCCTTGAATTAGGAGGGATGGAATGAGTCTTGGAAACCATTGAGCGTATTGAGATAGGAGATGACTCTCCTGTGGAAACATTTTCCTTTGATTGATGAACATTTTTGTGAGCAAAGTATGTAGAGCCTCCAGGGCCAGATGTGCATAGTAAAACAAAGGTGTCTGAATTGTCTTGTCTTGGTGATTCCCTCTAAGACCTATGGGTCATGTAATTGTCTCTATGAATTCGGTCCTTGTAAGGGTTCCACCTCACCCCCTGAAAGATGGATTATTAAAAATAATAAAATACAAAGGCCTTTGGGCCATTCTGTCAAACAAAGGTGTCCGCATGACACTGTCCTTCCATCTCCAATGGTTATGGCAGATTATGGAGATTGGGAACTTTTTGAATATGGTATGCATCCTTTGATAAGGGGTGCACTTGAACACAAAAAGGGGAATTTCAACTGAACTTTTATAAAAAATGAGTGGGGCGCTCTTCTTTTATATGCAGATCAACTTCACACATATGGATTGGGTATATTTAGAAACCTCAAAAGGGACCAGAGATGAATCATGACCGCATGTTCTGATATATCCAAGACGTTTGTAAGGGGGGAAATGTAAACAATAACTTTGAGGGCCCTTGAATAAGGAGGGATGGAATGAGTCTTGGAAGCCTTTGGGCATACTGAGATGGGATATGACTCTCTTGGGGACATATTTTCCTTTGATTGACGTCCATTTTTTATAGGCAATGTATACAGAGCCATCGGGGCATGATGTACATAGTCAAACAAAGGTGTCTGCATGACACTGGCCTTCCATCTCAGATGGCCATGAATGATTATGGGGATTCTAGATCACTCATAGCATGAAGTTTTGGGTATGGAAGGAGTGTATCCATACATATTCGATACATTTGGGCTGTAATTTACTCATGGAATAAGGTGTCCCATGCATAGATCTAACTCATATACTGGGTGAGGAATTCATCCCATCTTTGGGGTACCCTATTATTTAACATCACATGGACAGGGCTTGGGGTTCCTCTCAGGGAAGGGAACCATGACATGCCTTTTATGGTCATGCTACTAGGACCAAATTCTTGGATTGTTTTCCCATAATGTTGCAGTGGATCTCTTGATAAGATCACTAAGCACACGTGAACTATGATCGGTGTGAGAAATAAGGTATTATGAGGATTTCGGGTCATTTACTAAGAATTAGAAAAATCAAAATCAGAGGGCACTTTAGTATTAAGAATGTTCTATGAAGTTTAACATTGTATAATAAGGACGATTTTGACCTTGATATTTAATGTTGTGCGGTGAGGACGTGATGCTGTGCAGTTTAGAGTTATGTAGTGAGGATGATTATTCTATCATGAAGATATTTAATAGTTTTTGAGTTAATCACATTCAAGATGGTCCAACGTCCCTTATACATGAGTGATGATAGACGGTTTAAACCATAGTCTTGGGGGAAACCTGAATCAGGAGGAATTATACGGGGCTTGGAAGCCATTGGGAATACTGAGATGGGAGTAGACTCACCTAGGGATGAATATTACTTTGATTGACAACTGTTTTTGTTGGAAACATATGCAAAGCCATCGGGGAATGATGTGCACAGTCAAACAAAGGTGTCTACTGGACATTGGCCTTCCGTCTCAGATGGCCTTGAATGATTATAGGGATCCGAGTTTTCCTAGGGTATGGAGTTTGAAAAATGGGAAATATGTTCCTAGGAATGTAAAGAATACCTAAAACACGATTAAATGTGAACTACTGGAGTTTCCATACAGGCCTGACTCATATGTATAGGGGGAAGAAGGATTTTTTGACTTATCATGAGTGGGGGGGGGGCATGAGCGGGATCTCGTAACACCGAGGACTGGCCCCCACGTAACTCTTGAAGAATTTCATAGTTTATTTTCATGTGACTAGGACCTTTCACAGACTCCCCATACAAGTTTGACCTACACATGGGGAAAGGGGCATTTTTTATGGTGGCTGGGATAAGATGCCAAATATGAGTGTGACAACGTATCCTACATGGGTAGGAATCAAGCCATACGTAGTTCTGAATGTTCCCTGTACCGATTTGGCTCGGTCCATGTGTAGGGACATGTGATAGAATTTTATTTAAGATAATGATGGCTGAGCTGGGATGCCAAATCTGGGTGTCACTACGTCTCCTGCAAGGGTAGGAATCAAGCCATACATAGTTGAAAACATTCTCTATATCGATCTGTCTCGGTCCATGTGTAGGTTAATTTTTGTTTCATGTGCTACGGGTGCTGGGTATACCATAATTCTTTATAACTTGTTTTCATAAAGGAATACTTACCACTAATCCTAAGATCACGCGATTTATACTCGATATGAGAAACAAGGAGTGGACATAGGGTTTCCTACACATGTGATTGGAGGTAGAGGATATGATGGAGGAATTTTTTATGGTGGGGGCTGAGCCATGATCAGGGATCGAGGCATCACTATGTATCTTGTGAGGCCAGGAATCAAGCCTTAAGTAGTTTTGTGAGATATCATGCAGTTTATTGTCATGCGATTAGAACACTTTGTGCCTTTTAGTTCGATGTCTTATATATAGGACATGAGTCACAGTTTAATGTCATGTTTAAGGGATGGGTTCCTTATAGTTTAACGTCTTTTGGAATGGACAATGAGTCATAGTTGAGGGTCATAGAGTTTGAACCATGGGGATAATACCATTCATTTTATCATCATGTTTTTTAGGACAAAAACTCATAGTTTAGGTTCATAGATTTTGAACCGTGGCATCATGGTTCAATGTCATGTTTCATAGACTAATACCATACAGTTTAACATCATGTGGTAAGGATGATAACTCAAAGTTTAAGGTCATAGAGTTTGGACCGTGGAATCATGGTTCTATGTCATGTTTCATGGACTAATACCGTACAGTTTAACATCACGTGGTAAGGATGATAACTTGTAGTTTAAGTTCATAGAGTTTGGACTGTGGCATCACTTTATTGCTACTCAGAGTTTAAGGTCTTAGAGTTTGTACCATGACATCATGGTTCAATTTCATGTTGAATGGACTAATATCGTACAGTTTAGCGTCATGTGGTAAGGATGATAACTCATATTTTAAGGTCATAGAGTTTAGACCATGGTTATTCCCTTTATTGATACTCATAGTTTACGGTCCTAGAGTTTGGACCATTGATTCATGGTATTACTACTCATAGTTTAAGGTCTTAGAGTTTGGACCATGAATTCATGGCATTACTAATCATAGTTTAAGGTCTTTGAGTTTGGACCATGACTTCATGGTATTACTACTCATATTTTAAGGTCTTAGAGTTTGGACCATGACATGGGTGTTTCCACTATGCGAAGTACATCTTCCGAAACATGCATTTGTGGAAGCTGTGATGAGATGTTCATCCATCGATATCGGGGTGTATGATCTATTAGAAAAGACCTTATGTATGACATATAGTCCTTCCCACTTTGGTTTAGGATTTGGGGTATTATTCCTAAGTATCATTAGGGTTCTGATTACTAACACCATTTCTCCTTCACAGAAAGATCAAAGGCAAATCTTTTTGTTGAAGGCTCATACAATCCGGTTTTGTTAGATTTTAAAATGGGGTAAAGTGTACAACCTTTTTTTTCTAGCTTCTCCAACGCATCGAACCATATCTGGGATTGGTCGTCTATGGATAGTTAATCACAAATGGCCACATGAAGTGACGGAACTTGGATTTCGATAGGCAAAATAGCCTCTGCCTTGTATATTAATGAGTATGGGGTCACCTAGGTGGCAGTGCGGGTTGTGGTCCGGTAAGCCCATAAAGCATGAAAGAGATTTTCTAGACATGATTTCCTATCCTTATAAACCATATTTTAGTGTATGTTGGGCAAAGTCTCATTGAAAGACTTTATCTGCCTGTTGGCTGCCGCGTGATAGTGGGACGACTGGTTGGCTTTGATTTCATACTCAAGGTATATCTCGTCCAAATCAGCATAGTAGAAGTTGGTGTCGTTGTCCATTAGTATTTTATGAGGGACAACAAATATGGTAATGATGTTGGACTTCACAAAGATAACGATGTTTTTTCACCCCAACTTCTTTAAGGGATATGACTTCAGCCCATTCGGAAAAGAAGTCGGCCATTGTGAGTATGAACTTGAATTGTCTAGCTGTGGCGGGAAGATATGGTCCCATGATATCCATCCCTCGGGAGGAAAATGTCCATGAGTACATAGATTTATGAAGTAACTTTGGGGGTCAGTGTGTGAAATTAGTATGAACTTGGAAGGAATGGAACTTCTTGGTGAATATGGCACAATCCTGTATCATAGTGGGCCAGTAATACCCAACCCTTCGTATTTGG
Organism: Viscum album; assembly: GCA_963277665.1. NCBI lineage: Eukaryota > Viridiplantae > Streptophyta > Magnoliopsida > Santalales > Viscaceae > Viscum > Viscum album. The sequence continues at coordinate 335,517,308 of OY728145.1, read as the reverse complement.
TGAGAGTGCTTGGTTTCTGATTGATGCGCTCCACAAGATCTGACATGCACTTCTTTCATGACAACAACAATCTATTCTCCATAAATTCATCTAAGAAGAACCCCATCAATGCCTCATTTGTAGAGAACCTTTTCTTGATTTACCCCATTGTATAGGAAACAGTTGATTGCCTGTCTTTAAACTTGTTCCCTTGCAGCCCTATCTTGTGGGATTTACCCATTCTGAAGGTAATTTTCAATGGGTGTCATCTCACTAGTGGTGTGACCATAAGGCTTAGAAATGGGTCTAATTTCATCAATGTCCTCCGTATTGATCTGGACGAATGGAAAGACCGTCTGACGGTGGGTAATGTTAATGACTGTTTCATCCCGATCTAGATTGGAAACTCTACGGTTGCAATTTCCAATGTGTTATCTTGGGCATTTTTTGACCGGGGGACATAATCCAACATTGGTTCTAATGGGAATTCTTTCATCATTTATAAAACATGATTCATCAAGGGGACCAATAATTCTTTCTTAATGGCATAGTCACCAATGACCTGTTTTATGACTAGCTCTGAATCACCCTTTATTTTTAGGTGTTTTTCTTGCACATGAAGTGCCAGTTCCAGTCCTTCAATAAGGGCTTGATATTCTGCTTCATCATTTGTACACCCATCCAAAAGCAAGAAATAGTATTACTAGATGGCCTTTTAGGGGGATATGAGTATAATTACTATCCCCACTTTTTTGAGCTTGGGATCCTCCATCCTTTTCCCTGCCAGGCTTCTGGAAGCACCATCTAAGTACATTTCCCATGTCTGGGGGTCCTCCTAGACGGAGAACACTTCTTCATCTAGAAGTTCGTCACCCAATGTTTTTGTTTCTTCCGAGGGGTTCAATTCTAGGAAGTCTAATAATGTCTGGAATTTTATGGCCTTCTGGGGTATGTATCATATGGAAAACTATTGTAGGATGACCAACCGTCATGATAGGTGCCCATTTAGCATGGGATGGTTAAGGATATATTTGAACAGGTAGCCGAAGGAGACCGGGTGGACCTCATGGTGCTACAGGTAATGCATGAGTTTCTGAAATGTGAATATTAGAGATATGAATTTCTTTCCAATTTTTTAATATTGAGTTTCGGCATCAATCATTGTTCAGATAAGGTAACAGTGGTTGTTCTCACTGCCGGCATCATTTTTATGCACGAGGAAGGCGCCTAATGACCATTCCAAGGAGATTACGCACAATATGAGTGGTCTCCCCTCAACTGGTGGCATTAGTACTGGTGATCTTAGGAGATATATTTTGAGATTTTCGAATGCTTCTTGGAAATCATTATCCCACTCATACGTAACTCCTTTCTTTATGAGCCTGGTGAAAGGTAAGCATTTACCCACCAAGTTGGCTATGAAGCACCGAATTTAGGTGAGGTTCCCCTGGAGACCTCTCTAAATGGTGAGGTTTCAAGGTGTAGAAATTCCAATTATGGTTTTTGTCTTCTCGGGGTCGACTTCGATGCCGCGATGACATACGACGAAGCCGAGAAATTTTCTCGAGGTAACGACAAAGTCGCATTTTGGGGGATTTATCTTTAAACTATGCTTTCACAATTTGTTGAATATAGTTTCAAGATAGGCCAGGTGGTTTGATCAATCTCATGATTTAACCACCAGATCATCGACATAACATTTGATGAATTTTCCCAAGAAGGTATTGAAGATGTGATGCATAACGTGTTGATATGTAGTGCCAACATTCATTAGACCAAAGGGAATAACTTTATAACAAAACATTCCCTAAGGTCCCTAATAGCAGTAGCTTCTTTATGTCCTCAGGCCATTCAAATTTGATTGTATCCCAAATAGTAGTCCATGAAGGAGAGAGCTTCATATCTAGTTGTTGCATCGGTCAACAATTCTGTGATCGGGAATGGATACTCATATATCCCTAGGCCAATGGAGACTCGGTCTGCCAAAAAAGGTGGTAGACTTAGAGAACTCTAGGTTTAGATAGTGGTAGGTGAGGAGGCCAAAATTATCAGACTCTGGGTCTCTAGAGCATGGAAATGAGTTTTCTAAGGCAGAGAATGACTCGAATTTTTTGGTGAATCCTCTGGGTGAGGCAACTGGGAGGTTGGAGGTTCAGTTAGGGGAGACTCCACTGCATATCGAAGTTGTGGTGTTGAGGAAGGAGGCTTCATTTCCTCCTAAAAAGTAGGGTGAAGGGGAGATATGGGAGGTTATAATTTATTCCAATGAAGAGATGTTGGAGAAAGCAGTTCCGTTCAATTCCTCGAAGAAGGATGGTGATAAGATGTCTGAGAGAGCACTTCGGGTGGCCACTAGTGAGGTGCAGATGGAGTGGATCAACAAGAAAGATCATATTTCAGAAAAAGGATTTAATGTAGATAAGGTCAACATGTAGGAGTTCATACAAATGTGGGACAAATTCATTGTCTAGTTTGAGGGCCTCATCAAAGGGGATCTAGATTTTGAGGTAAATGGACTTATTTGGAAACAACTTAGGAGTAATACGTCTAAAAGTATCAAACTTGATTTCAATGGTTCATCTATCTTGTTTGTGGTCTGATGTTGTGTGTTTGTACTAACATGGGTTCTCACTTCCCCTCAAAAGTGTTTGAAAATAAAAACATAATTTTTAGGAAATGCCGATTGAGGTCCCTGAATTCAATGTAGATTCTAATATGTATATTCCTCTTTTTTGACATGGACTATTTTGTCCAACCAAATTGAATATTGGACCTCCCATATGAAGTTGGATTTGATCAGCTTATTGACTTCAGCCTCTATTTTATCAGCTTGAGTCAGGTGGGTCCTTCTAGCTACCTTCTTATAGCCCCGATGGTCTACTGGTAGGCCCAGAGGATGAGTGGAATCCTCAAGATCGAGGCCTAGTATTTCAGTGTAATTCTAGGCAAACACATCTCGATTTTTATTTAGGAAGGAGGTATACGCATCCTACTCCTTGACAGGAATAGCCACACTGATCAGAGTGGGCCGTGGGTCATCTTCAATGCCCAGTTTTATCTTATGAAGTTAATCAGTTGTGGTGGAGACACATTCATTGAATGCAGGAGGGTCATCTCTGAGGTCTTCTTCCACATCCTCTTCTTCTTTATCATCTTCATCCTCTTATGATCGAGAGAGGATTTTTTAGACAAACAATCCAATGATTGCAGAGAAATTGTCTTTTGCCTTACTGAGTGAGGCAAGGGTAATTTGAGGTCGGGTGGACGAGCTAGGAGAATCTTTGATAGGGATTTTCCTGACATCATGGGATTCAGCCCACTCTTCCGTGTCTTTGGATTTGGTGGTCACGTCGAATATCATGCAGACAATCGAGTCTGTATCTGTACTTACACTTGTGCATTCAACTTGGTGATGGGTAGTATGTACTCTTCCTCAAGCTGCTGGAGGGAGTCGGCAGGATCCATTTACAATATATTCAAGGTAGTAATCCAATCAATTTCGTTGGCTGAAAGACATTTTCCTTCCAATTCATTGAACCCTATGATGATATAATGAATCTTATAGGAATCAAACGTTGATTTATTGTTGTGAAATATCCCATTTTTCTCATTAGTTCATTATTTGATGCGTTGATGCTAAGATGACGGAATCACAATGTACTGATATAGCCAAGGCCTCCCTAGCAGGACATTGAAGGTTGTACTTTGTCATACTACCAGGAACTAGGAATCTGATATGAGGTATCCGAGCTAAGTTTTAAGCTTGATTCGTCCCAATAGTTTCTTCTTTCTTTTGTCATATTCCAGTAGAGTTGTAGTGAAGGTTTTCAAGATATCTTCATCATAGCCCAATCGACAAAGTGTTCACAGCGGGAGGAGGTTAACTCCAGAGCCGTTGTTGATCAAAATCCTCTGGACATCAATTCCATTTATCTTTTCAGAAACATATATGGGTTTATGTGCCCTTTCATGATGGCATATTCATCCATGTATATGAAGGATATGACAGTGTGAAATTCTTATTAATTGGTCTCTTTCTGATAGACTTCAGATGCTGCTACTTTAGCCTCAAACTCCTAGGGAATCAATAATTATTTGATGATTGCCTCCTTATGATCTGCGGATAGGCTTAACGCATCTAGGATTGACAGCTTTACTGGTGATGAATTTAGCTGCTTTAGAATATCATAATTCTTCTCTAAAGGTCGGCACTTCCTAGCTTGGGGTTTCTATTTCACAGACACTTTAGGGGTTTGGTCTTTGGACGTAGTTGGTTTGACCTCTATAGCTGGGGCCGGTGGTGCTGCAATCCTTTCTAGGTTTGGTTGAACTGGTCCACCTACACACCTTGGGATATTTGATAATTTTTCTTCCCCTAATATATATTCCATGATAACTAGGCTTGAATTTATTCTGACGAGGGTGAAGGAGCATTCCATTTCATGTTGTGTCTACTGGAGGGTCCTTCTATGAGTTTTTGCGATGTTAATGGTTTGATTTATCTTGTGGCTGGGAATTTGAATCCTTTCACAATCATTACTTCTAGAAAACCTTTGGATTCTGTGGCCTCTTCCTCCAGATCTCCAGTTGGATGTGAAAAATTTGGGTTCGTGGTCATATTCTCCATCTGAGATGGGGTTCATCAAGTGAATAACATTATTAGAGCTGAAGATCAGTTCTTAATCCGATACTATTTATATCTAACTGTCTCCTTCTTATGACTTAATTTGGAGTGGTGGTTCCCGTTGTACCATTTGGTGGGGAGATGCCTGTTGTGCCAAGTGTGTAGGCATGAGGTCGGAAATTGTCATCACTAACTTCATATTTGGTGTCAGCTCATCTTATTTCTCTTGTTTTCCTCCCTTCTGGCCTTTAGAGGACCACAGGGGCTATGGAGGATGGCTGTGTTTTATCAGGATCTTTTGGGGTCATGTTTGGTTGTTTCAACTATGCCTGGAGGATTCCATGGACTCAGTTGATAGTCTTTCAGGTCATCCAATTTTCAAACTTCTGCTCCTTTTACTGGTGATTGTTTTCTATTCCTCTTCCTCTCCCGAGTATGAGGTGGAAACATACGCCACCTGTGTTGGCGGCGAGCTCAACTTGACTTTCTCGAAATCCACCATTTTTTTAGGAGATCCTTGAAAATGAATAATTCCTAGATGGTATTTCCTAGTAGTTGGTGGTAGGGAAAACAATTTGGACGGTCGTCAAGACCCACTTCATTGGATCTCTTTAGCTCTGGTAGCCGGATCAAGTTGCAATTCATAGTGGCTATGAAATTTCCAAAGATCTGATCATCTCAGAACGAGTAAACTTTATTTCTTATTTCTGAGAACTGATTTATTATAGTAACGCATCACTCATCTTGTTGAGGTGGGGGTGGTGTTTGGCATCTAGGGGTCCCACAAGGTTCGGTGGGGGCCTCACAACTAGAGCTAGCGTCAGGGGTGGCTTAAGCGTGACAAAAGCCCCTTCAGCTTTTCCCACTCTTTTCCCAGGGGCCGATGGGTCCACTCGAGACTTAATTTTTTTTTTTCAAGGAGTCTCCTATTCTTTGGGAAATGGCAGAAGAATCTATAAACCCACTTGTGTACTTCACCGGGATGAGCGGTGTTCGCAATTCATCAAAAAGGTTATCGATGCACCTGGCAAACATTTCATCCTAGGGGAGCAGCTGGTTCAGGTAAGAAGTTAGGCTTTACATCTATAAATGAAGTAAGAGAATCTTTCTTTCTCTCAATGCTTGAAGTTCATGAGATCATTGACTATTGTCTTTGGTAGTGTTTAACTTAACTGTAAGAGAAACTGTTTTCGGATGCCCTCCCTTTCTGTGATTGAATTGGATGAGAAGCTAGTATACCATAAGAAATCCAAGCCCTACATGGTTTGTACAAAGAACCTAAGTTTTACTACTTCTTGCTGCTCTAGAGTTCCCATAATGGGGTCACAATAAGAGGCATAGTGCATTAAATTCTATTCCAATTCCCCCGACCCATTGAATACTGGGAATATGGGGTTTCCAAAATTCGACAGTGGCGAAACATTTCTCACCCACTCGGGGTAGGGTTTGCACTCTGGTTGTATCGGAGCACGTCGCCCCTCCATGGATTGTAGTTTGTTTGTTAATTGCTCCATGGTGTTCAAGAGACCTTGATTCATATCCTACCGGTCTTGAGATTGGGTTGGTGTGGTAGTGGCCAAGACTCGGCGTACTGACGCTGCTGGAATTTGGGGTGGATACCCAACTAGACGTATCATTTGTGGGGTTAACTGAATATATTTTAGCTACCTTCCCAGCAAAGGGAAGCCTTGATGACCTTTCAGATCCAATTTCAAGTAGGTTTCTAGTCCTGATTCCAGATTGGATGGGCCTCAAAGCTTGGATTCATTCACTAGGATGAGTGCATGCGTCAAGGTAACCCCTTCTGGGAGAACCTACTGACATTTTGCAGGGGAAACACATTCGGTGAGGTAGCTACCTCGACGTAGCTCAAAATTAATTATTCTGATCTCTTTCATTTCTTACTCCTTCTTGGAGAACCTTTACTCAAGAGGGAGGGATGCATTTCTAGGGGAGGAGAAGGTGGGTCATGAAATACCTTGGATTTATTCTTCTCCTTGTTGGGGTTTCGCATGGGAGGTAATGTCAGATTGAATAAGGGGGAACCAGATTTAGGGCCGCTCTCTTGTTCTGGGTATGCACACCATCAGTCTCAGTGTGGGATGCCTCTGGGAGGAAACAATCTTCCCTTGGGTCCTCTCCCTCCGTTTCATTTTCTGTGAGATCCGTGGAGTTGATGTTTACCACATTCACTAAGGCATACCGCATTGGGGGTGGCGTACTGACCGAGTTGTCATGACACATCAAATTGATTATGATTTTAATATTTATTTATAGTCCAGGGAAGACCCTAGGTAGTCTCTCAAGGAACGTTAATAGGTTTTGAGTGTTTATTTCTAATAAAATTTACTAAAAGAGGGGGATGGTTTTGAAAAAAGTTTTAAAAATAAAATGACTTAATTAAAGAGTTTAGTAGTTGATAAATAAAAGTGGTGTTTTAGAATTATTAGATAAGGATATCATTTCAAGTTCACTACACATCTTGGATAGTTCATTGTACTAAAAATTTCATATGGTTTTGTTTAATTATTTGGTTGAAGGTGTTCATGTTCTTGACAACCCTCTTACCCCATAAAATGATGCACAAAAAAGAAACCCTTGACACAATGATTGTGTTTTCAAGGTTTGGTTATCAATTATATAACAAGGGATACCAAATCATATTGAAATATAATATATGTGTGAGAGAGAAAGGATTCTTGTGTTGTCCAATCGTAACAACCCAAGATTTCCACTTGAAATTTCAACATAATCAGTGTTAAAATAAAAAGTGTTTCACTTAATTATATAAAAATAAATGAATTTAGGGGAGAATCATGTCAAGCTAAGAAATAATTTAAATATTTAACAAACAAATTATAAAAAACCATTAGAATAACTAGTGATTTAACTCCCTCCCATGTGTGTGTATCTCCCACGAAATGACCATCCACCATTTAACTCGCCATTGAGAGGATGAGGAGGCTCAAGTGGAACCTCACCTTAATATTTGATCCCCTATGAGGATAGGGGCCTCCATAACTTCTAGGATGAGTAGGAGACTTATATAGAACTCCCAAATGGAATATCATTACTTCTATTTCGAACTCCCCAAATGAGGTACCCATTGTGCTCTTTTATAACAAAAATGGGAAGTGGTTTTGGGCACACAGATTGTGTAAAACCACTTTTCCTATTTTTTAGGCCTCTGGAAAGTCTTCAATCTCTTTTAAAAAAACTATAAAGTTGTTCGAACACTTCTTGGATATCTCCACCGAAATTTTGGATTCATTTGAAAACCTACAGCTTGAGATATGGACAACACACAACACACAACTTTTGACTCCATGCAGATTCTTTGGCCTAGACAGATCACATCGGTTGGCCACTTATTTTTCTAATGGGGATTGGGTGTCTTCATAAGAGTAGTAGAAACTTGAGTTTTGGACCAGCCCACAAAATTACAACCAATTTGGAAGCACACAGTTTTCATATGATACCCAACAGTGGACAAGTGTTCATGGAACTCATCAAGTTTTGGCCCATTTTCCTTCTGGATCATCTCCAACGCCTCTAAATCACCTCCACCTTCAATGAAAATATAAAAAAAAGTATAATTTCCCTTTTTAATAGTGATAGAAATTAATTAATTGAATAAAACATGAAGTAAAATTTATTATTATATTTTGAATATTCATTTCATAACTAGTTTAAAATAGTAGTGTAAGGGTTGAATTCAATAGTGAATCACTATGCGATCACACCCCCACACCTAAACATTTGCTCTCATGGGAAAATTCATATATTTAAAAAAATTATGCATGTATATATTCTTGACATCATGAAGATTTAAAATTTTAGGAAATTTTAATTCATTAAAGTAATGTGATCAATGCACGAACCACACCAAGGAGTTCTTCCTAGTGAAAATGGAAAAAATATGACTCATCAATCATATCATAATGAAATTTAAAGAAATTCATGACACCAAATTGAGCAAGGAATTCAAAATTCAACCATTACATTAACTCTCCATATGTGTGTGTGGAAACCATTCCATGCTATTCTTTCCACTTTTTATCTAATAAATATATGTTATTTTAACATTATTCAGCTTTAAATGATTTTTTTTCACCAAACCGGACCTACATCCATTGCAATCATATTTCAAAACCCACTCATGTAAGCATTCTTAAAAGTCAAATGACAATCTCATGACCTAGATATCCCCATATGTTACAGACTTCATGACTCCCCTCATTTATTAATTTTGTTTTTTTAGAAGTTGCATTTGGAACAAATTTTACATTAATCTATCAACACTTGTTTGATCTTCTCATGACACTAATTGTAATAGTTATAAAAATATCAATAGTTGAGGAGGAGTGGTTTTTGACCTGCCCAAGACACAACCCTTTGTTAGGGTGTACAATAGTCCGACATTAGGTACACACACATAGGTCAATCCGATATAGTAATGAAACAGATCAGATAAGGAACAAACATATAGAAATATCATTTAAAGATGAAAATATTAACCTAACATATATTTAGCTTCTATTAAGTAAGAAATATTCACACTTTGTGGTTTGGTGCAAAAATGTGTGAATATATTAGTGACATAGTTTTCCCAAAAACTACTCACACAAGGGGCATCAATCATCTTAAAAGTTTCACAGTGATACAACCATTTATATCATTGACAGAAAACCAATTTACTAAAAATCACTCCCTGATGATAAACTCATACAAACATTCAATCCATAACAGAGATAGGTTTTCATCATATGTTAAATAAATATGGAATCTAAAATTTCAACATGCATTTTAAGTATGTTCCATGATTTGGTGACCATAAGGGGGGGAGTAAAAATACCATAAAGAAGGAAAAAAAGAGAATAAAGAAGATGTACAATGAAAATACTAATGAACCCAAAAATATGGAAAAAGTGAAAATACCATAAAGAAGGTGAAAAAGAGAACAAAGAATAAAGACAATGAAAATCTCAATGAACCCAGGAATGTATCCACCCCCACACATTGAATGTTCATTTTCCTCACTGTAATAAATGAGAATGTGTAAAGGAAGGATAAAACCTGGTGTGTTTCGCTGGTATATTGCTTCTTGAACATAGAGTTCCTTCATCGGGAACTCCATAAGGGATTTGTGGAATTTCTTCAACCGTTTCCCATTGGCAGTAAAGGTTTTCTTGGTTTCTTCATTTTGAACCTGAATAAAACCAAATGGAGATACATTAATGATAGTGTATGGGCCAAACTAGTAGGAACAAAGCTTACCTGGATGAAACTTCATCCTTGCATTATAAAGGAGGACCTTCTACCCAATATTGAATTGACGATGAAGTATAAGACAGTTGTGGGATGTCTTGGTTTACTCTTTATAAATCCTGTAGTTTTCATATGCATCTCTCATCATTTCCTCTAACTCCTAAATCTATAACTTCCTTTGAGAACCTACACCAGAAAGTTTAGAATTTCATTGTTTCATGGCCCAGTAGGCCTGGTGCTCAATCACAACAGGGAGGTGACAAATTTTTCAAAAAACAAGCCAATAAGGTGACATTCCAATGGGAGTTTTAAAGGTAGTATGGTAAGACCATAATGAATCATTGAGTATAAGAATCTAATCATTACTATTGGGTTGAACCATTTTTTCAATAATTTGTTTTACCTCTCTATTTGACACCTTAGTTTGATCATTGGTCTATGAGTGATATGCATTAGACACTCAATGACTGACCCCATACTGATGTAAAAGTGATTGCATTGTTCGGTTGCAGAAATGAGAACCCTGGTCAGTGATGATGAACCTAGGTAAGCCAAAACTACAGAAGATTTGAGTTCTCAAAAACTCTACAACTACCTTAGAATCATCAGTCCCTGTAGCTCGTGCCTCTACCCATTTTGACACATAATCAACTACCAAATGGATGTACAAGTTTCCGAAGGAATTGGGAAATGGCCCCATAAATTCAATACCACAAACATCAAAAATGTCATGAAAGAGAAATGGTTGTTGTGGAATTTCATTTCTTTTAGATACATTACACATTTTTTGATAATGAGGACAAGATTTACAAAAATCATGGGCATCCCAAAGAAGTGTTGGCCAAAAGAGACCAAAATCAAGGATTTTGTGAGCAGTCCATTGGGGACCAATGTGGCCCCCACAAGCAAGAGTGTGGTAGAATCTAAGGATAGATTGAAACTCGCTATCGGGGACACAATTCCTAAGGAAATGATCACTACATGTGCGCTATAGGTAGGGGTCATCCCAAATGTACCAAAGAGACTCATGTTTTAGATGACTGTCTTGGTTTTTATTGAAATCCGTAGAAATTCAAGATGCTACCAAATAATTTACAATTTCAGCATACCAAGGAATATCATCTTGAACTCGGTAAAATTTCTCATTGAGAAACATGTCATTTATAGGAATACAGGGGGATGAGTTAATGTATGAGGATGGGGGAATCCTATTGATATGGTCAGCCACCAAATTCTCTACTATTTTTTATATCTAATTTCTAGATTGAATTCTTGAAGGAGGAGCATCCAACGAATGAGACGTGGTTTGGCTTCTGGTTTCATAAGAAGATACTGGAGGGCTACATGGTATGAGAACATATTGAATCTGGACCCTAAAATATACAACCTGAATTTATCCAAGGCAGAGACAATAACAAGGAATTCTTTTTTAGTTGTGGTGTAGTTTTCTTGGGCAGGGTCCAAAGTATGTGAGGCATAGGCAATGACATGTGGATCTCAATCGAACATTTGTGACAAGACTTCCCCAACTTCATAGTTAGAGGCGTCACACATGATCTCAAATGGTAAATCCCACCAAGGTGGCCGGATTACTGGGGGTGATGTGAGACTCCATTTTAACTTATTAAAAGCTTCATCACATTCTTTATCAAAAACAAATTCTTTTTTCTTTTTGGAGTAATCAGGAGAGGGGGGTGCAATTTTACTAAAGTTACAAATGAAACGATGGTAAAATCCATCATGACCATGGAAAGACCGCACATCCCATACATATTTGGGTAATGGTAGGGAAGAAATGACATCTACTATTGATTTATCTACATGGATATCATCCCCAGAAATGACATCCCCCCAAACTATACCTTTTCGTACCATGAAATGACATTTCTCATAATTTAATACAAGATTATTTTCAATATAGCAATGTAGGAATGAACCAATACTACATAAACATTCATCAAAATAGGATCCATAAATAGTGAAATCAACCCTGCAAACTTCCATTCAATTCTCTAGGTAATCCGAAAAAATACGAACCATGCGTCGCGTGAAAGTACTCAGAGTATTGAACAGACCAGATGACATCCTCTTATATGCAAATGTGCCAATGGGGAAAGTGAAGGTTGTATTTTCATGATCCTCAGAGGGAAATATGGATCTGAAAGTATCCAGAATACCCATCAAAGAAGCATTAGTGGGACATACCCACTAACCTCTCTAGCATTTGGCCAATGAATGGAAAAGGGAAGTGGTCCTTCCTAGTGTGTTGGTTTAGTCGGTGATAGTCTATACAAACTCGCCAACTATTCTGCACATTAGGTGGAACCAATTCATTGTTTTCATTTTTTATTACTGTAAGGAAAATTTTTTAGGAACTACTTGAATGAAACTGACCCATTTTCCTTCATATATGGGGTAAATGATTCCAGCAGCCAATAATTTTTTTACCTCCTTTTTCACAACTTCTCGGAGGTTTGGGTTCAGTCGACATTATGCATGCCTCACTGGTTTAGCCTCATCATTTAATAAAATGTGATATGTATAAATTGATGGGCTAATACTAAGAATGTAAAAAAGTATCCATACCAAAGCTTTTTTATACTACTTCAAAAGCTCAAGGAGTCGCAATTCATGCTCAGGAGGGAGTGAACTAGAAATGATGACGGGCAACTTGTTTCCATTATCAAGATATGAATATTTTAAATATTTAGGCAGTTCTTTCAGTTACAATTCAGGTGGATTTTGGAATAATGGGAGTGTGTGTGAAAGTGAGAGGTCACTGATCTCATCTAACAGCTAAATGGTATCATCCTCAAATGAGTAGTGAGCTTTTACAAGCTTAGCAGTATATTTGATGGTCATTGGATACTGGGTGTTCATGAAATTATCAATTAATAAACATGCATGAAACTTTTCTAGAACAATACAACAATCAATGCATGATTCATTACCTAGAATTTCGATGAATGAAGAAAACTCAGAAAGGGGATTGGGGGAAAGAAAAGATGTTTTTTCAGGGGATGTGAGAACATCAATTGAATTAACAGAGAGAGAGGAATGTTCTTCTGAGGGGTTGTTCTTGGCATCAAGGATGTTGAAATGGACTATATAACCACCAAATTACAAAGATAATGTACCATTATGGACATTAATTATGGATTTGGCAGTTTTCAAGAAATTTCTCCCCAATATAATTGGGGCATGTACATTCATCCTATCATCTTCCATTTTAAGAACATAAAAATCAGCAGGAAAAATTAAATTTTTGAACCCTCACAAGAACATCCTCTAGTACACCTAAAGGGTGTGCTATACTTCAATTTTCTAGATGAATGACTATCCCAGTTGGCTTCAATTCTCCAACCTATAATGAAGAGTAAATTGAGTGAGGCATCACATTTATAGAAGAACCTAAATCAAGCATAACTTTGGAAAATTAATACTCCTATATGGTGCATGGAATCAATAATGTTTTGGGATCATTGAATTTTGGTAGGAAGTGATGATTCTATCAATGTTGAGACATTCCTCCCCAAGAGTTTATTCTCATCACCATGAAGTATCTTTTGATGTGTAAAAATCTCCTTTAAAAACATTCCATATCAAGGAATTTTCTTCATGACATCAATCAAAGGAATGTTAACTTGTACTTTTTTGAAAGCTTCCAATATTTCCTTAAAAGTTAAATTTTATTTGGTTTTCTTTATTGGGTGTCTTTTTGAGGAAATAGAAGAGGAATGGTTGGGATATGGGACTCATCTCCATACACACTCATTCCTTTAGAAGTACTTCTCTTAGGACAAGGATTTTCTTCTCTTGGAACATTTTTAGCAGTGGTTGGGATGGTGGTTTCCTTGGGAGGGGATGACTCTATTGGAGGGGTCATTTGGATTTTAAGATGAATTCCACTCCTAAGGGTGATGGAACTAACATTTCATTTATCCATAGGGTTAAATACTAGTTGAGAGGGTAGTTCACCAGACCCATGACTTTGAATTTCCCCCACTGTGTTATCTAGTTGGCCTAATTGGGTTTTGAGGTCTTGTATGGTAGCTTGGGTGGTTTTTTGAAATTGGAGATTGTTGGCAGCCATTTGTTTCATTATATCTTCTAGGCTAGGCTTGATTTTGGGAGAAGGTGGTTGTAAAGTCCTTTGGGGTGGTTAAGGATTTCTGGGTGGTGGTGGTGGATGACTACTTTGACCTTGTTGGTTCCATGGTTGATGAGGCTGATTTGAATACCCCCTTGCCTATAATATTTGTTTTCTTTCCACCCAAAGTTGGATGAATAGTATGGTTCTTGCCTAAAGGGTTGGTTATAGGTGCATCCTGGAAAACTTTCCTCACAAATCTCATAATTTTATCTAAATTGGGGGCATTGGTAAGAGTAATGGGTGCCAGAAGAGAAGACTCCACCATGGATGGGAGAAGATTGAGATTTCCCTTGGAAGAGAGAAAGTTTTTGTAGAAGGGTACTTACCTCCTCAATCTTCGTGTCCACCTTCTTCTTGAATTCAGTACTTTGCACCTCATGGACACCTCGAATGGGTATATTGGACCTTGAACCAACTTGTTGAGTGTTTTCCTCCATGTTCTCAATTAAGGTATTTGTAGTAATTGAGGTCTTATCTACCCGTGCACTACCTACAACATCATCAACCATGTTTCTATCAATAGGGATTAAAACTTCATAAAATTATTGTATTAAAATTTGGTCACTTATTTGGTGGTGTGGACAACTTGAACATAATATTTTAAATCTTTACCAATATTCATGATGTGTTTCCCCTTGATGTTGTCCTATCCCAAAAATTTCATTCCTTAAAGTTGTAGTTTGAGAGGCTGGGAATTTTTGTTCAAGAAAAAGGCATTTCATGTCCGCCCAACCTCTTATTGGTAAATTAACATAACAAAGATAGTCTTTTGCAGTGTCTTCTAATGAAAAAGAAAATTCCTTAAGCTTTACTTGTTCATCATCCACATTTGTAGGTTTTAAAGTAGAAAAAAATTAGAAATTCGTTTAAATTATTATGTGGATCCTCTCTAGAAAGTCCTTGAAATATTGGTAATAGATGAATTAAACCAGATTTTAGTTCAAAATCAGGTGCCTCAACTTGTAATTTAATGTATGTGGGTTGGATATCGACATCAGGTGAGGTTATTTCTTTTTGAGTTCTATTTTTTCAGCTATGTTATACCAGTTTATTTAAATTTTTAAGTTGGTTCCAGAATAAGAATATAAAGGATCAAGAAGAGTGTTGTTGTCTTGTATTTCCTCCTTCAAAGGGTTCTCTTGTGCATCTCGAGGTCACTGACGTAAGATCCTCTCCAGTTCGGGTTCGAAAGGTGGTAAATCTCTTGGATTAGATTGATTCATGCAAAATACCTACACAAGAAATAAATCAAAAGACAAAAATATAGGTAAATGTACAATATGAAACAAATAAATATTAACAAAATTTAAAAAAATCTTATAAAAACACGCACTAAAAACCAAAGCGCTCCCCGGAAACAGTGCCAAAATTTGACCGCGTGGTCATGAATGTCAAATTTATTATAATTTTAAAATTGATTTATAGTCTAAGGAAGACACTAGGTCGTCTCTCAAGGAGCATTAACAGGGTTTGAGTGTGTATTTTTAATAAAATTTACTAAAATAGGGGGTGGTTTTGAAAATAGTTTTAAAAATAAAATGACTTAATTAAAGAGTTTAATAGTTGATAAATAAAAGTGGTGTTTTAGAATTATGATATAAGGAGATTATTTCAAATTCACTACACATCTTGGATAGTTCATTTCTCTGAAAATTTCACATGGTTTTGTTTAATTCTTTGGCTGAAGGTGGTCAAGATCTTGACTACCCTCTTACCCCTTAAAACGATGCACAAAGAAGCAACCCTTGAGACAATGATTGTGTTGTCAAGGTTTGGTTCTCAATTATAGAACAAGGGATACCAAAGCATACTGAAATCTCATATATGTGTGGGAGAGAAAGGATTCTTGTGTTGTCCAATTAGAACAACCCAAGATTCCCACTAGAAATTTCAAACCAATCGGTGTTAAAATAAAAAGTGTTTCACTTAATTATATCAAAATAAATGAATTTAGGGGAGAAGAATGTCAAGATAAGTGATAATTGAAATATTTAACACACAAATTATACAAAAACATCAGATCAACTATTGTAGGAACTCCTTCCCAAGTGTGTGTAGCTCCCTCGAAATGATCGTCCACCATTTAGCTCGCCATCGAGAGGAGGAGGAGGCTCGAGTGGAACTTCGACTTCATATTTGACCCCCCCCCTATGAGGATAAGGGCCTAAATAACTTCTATGATGAGAAGGAGAATCCTATAGGATTCCAAAATGGCATATCTTCACTTCGGGTTTTAATTCCCCATATGAGGTACCCATGGTGCTCTTTTATAGAAAAAATGGGAAGTGGTTTTGGGCACACAGATTGTGTAAAACCAACTGTCCCATTGTTTTCATCCCCATAAAGTCTTAAATATCATTTTAAAAAACTAGAAAGTTGTTTCCCCACATCTTGGATACCTCCACCGAATGTGTGGCTTCATTTTGACACTTACTGCTTGAGATATGGACAACACACAACACACAACTTTTGACTCAGTGTAGATTTGGTGTCTAGGACATATCACTTCGGTTGGACCTCTTAATGGCCGAATAGGGATTTAGTGTCTAAATAAGAGTTGTATAAAATAGAGTTTTTTACCAGACCACCAAATCTCAGCTCATTTGGATGCACTAATAGTTCATACTATACCCAATAATGGATAGGTGTTCATGGAGCTCATGCAGTTTTGGACCATATTCCTTCTGGATCATCTCCGGGGCCTCAAAATCACCTCCACCTTCAATGAAAATATAAATAAAAGTATAATTGCCCTTTTTAATAGTAATAAATATTAATTCATTTATTAAAAAATTAAGTTCAATTTATTATTATATTTTAAATATTCATTACAAAACTAGTTTAAAATAGTGGTGTAATGGTGGAATTGAATACTGAATCGCTATGCAATCACGTGCCCAGTGTCAAATGATAAGAAGGCTTTATGCATCCTTTGTTAGAATTTCTCCTTCCTTTCTGCAGAATTATTCATGTTTCTTACCAAATATTTACCCTAAGGTATCCATGGTCTAACCACATAACGCACCTTTGTCTCGAAGTGTGCCAACCACAAGAAGGGATGGAACGAGTGACTCCTCTTTCCATCATTCTTTATAGATGGTAGAAGATAGAAATCCACTCTATAGGGACTTGAGGTAAAAATGACCCCAGACCTGCAGGTTTGGGTTGTTCCCGTTCTTCCATTGATCAGCTACGACCTAGATTTGTTGGTCTTACAGAGGAACTTTGATTTAAAAATTCCCCCATCCATGTGGGATGGGGTTGTTCCCGCATTGTAGTGGAAGCCATCGTTATTTCCACCTTTTCAATTTCATGTAATCTTGCACAGGTGTGATACGAGTATGAAATTGGTTCTACACAGAGTCTATGGTCTTTTGAAGATGTGAGCAAGGTTTGCTGGTTGGCTTCCCTTATGCGGGAAGCCTGCTAGATGTTCTTGGTTGCCAGACTCATAATCTTTTCGATGGCTTGGTCTCTTCAGTCCTGAATCTTTTGAGACTTACTCGAGGAATTTTTGGTTGAGTATACCATGTTTCTTGATTAGGGGTTTCATTTGATTTCCAACTTTGGGTGATGACATTGCAGGATGTCATTTCCAATTGAATTTGCTGGATGAGACATGGGGTGAAGTGTAGAGCTCCATGGTCTTCCCATCACTGAATGTTAACTCCATGTAGGGCGTCGCCAATGAGGTGATGTAACTTATGCGGTTCATGGAGGCAAGACATCTCAAGGTTTTTGTTTTACCTTTCTGATTGTGGATGTTGTGTGTATGGGAGGGATTCCAGGCCGATTAGATAGAGAAGCTCCCCTAATGTGTTGACAAGGTTCGTATACCCTTCGTAGGTTAGAATTTTTATTTCAGCTGATGAAAAGCCGTCCATATATTGAGGTTAATGGAATGAGTTCATTCCCTAGACAAATCTCCCAGTATGTCGAAGTAAGAAGTGGATATAGGCCAATACAACACTGGTATATTATCCTTAGCCAGTTGTCTTCTCACAAGCAACATTTATTGCTATTGTTTTTCAGGAGGCTCCTCTACTTGATATTCCCAGCTCAACTTCTTTTTAATAATTTAGTTTCAATAAAACTGGATAGTGGGAGTCTCATCTATTTGTGGATGGCATGAGGGTGTCTCAGAAGATGAGCATGGCCCCGAGACATCCTCTGGTCGAGAAAGAATATCAATCGTTATGGACAGAGTGCCAAATATGTCGGTCTCCATCTTTCCGAGTGCCTTAGCATAGGAATACTTTATCATATTTGTTCTGGAAAGGGGAGAACCTTCCTTCTAGTACAATTTTGTATTTTGGGGAGGACCTCCACAATTGGTGCTATAATGGAGAGGTCTACCATTGAAAATTGAAGCCCAACCGTGGGAAATTTCTTTACAGCGTATACCTCGGGGAGGACATTTAGGGCGAGCTATAGTGAGGGGAGGACCTTCTTGCTGCTTGACGTTGCTGAGGGGAGGACCTTCACAATAACTTCCATTATAGGGAGGGCCTTCACAATGATTGTCATTATGGTGAGGACTACCATCATGACTTGATACCTAGCTGTAGGGAAAATTTCTACAGTGCACATCTTTGGGAGGGCCTTCAGGATGTACTGCAATGAGAGTGGGAAACTTCTCATATTTTGGCATTACTATGGGGAGAGACTTCAAAAAAAACATCCATTACAGGGAGGTCCTTCATAATGACTGTCATTATGGCGAGGACTACCTTCATGACTTGATGTCTGACTGTAGGTAGAAGCAAATCTGCAGTGTATACCCTGGGGGGGACCATCAGAGCGGATGATTGCAAGGGGAGGACCTTCTTGACATCTGATATTTAGGTCGAGGGGATGGATACACCGACACGCATCATAATATAAGCTCTTGTGATCGATCATTACTGTCCCATGGAGTGAACCACCCTGGGTGTTCTGTGGAGGACCTTCAGAGCTGCTGGTAGCGACATTGCAGGGAGGGACTTCACAACTGCTACTACCACTTCCATAATTTGGTAATAGACTAATAGGGTCTTGATCCTTTATTGATATATATTTGAGGGCGTTAAGAACCCCATATTCCAGTAGAGTAGGATCATGTATGTACTCTTCATTTTCTTATTTCCTTTGGAACATTTCATTTTTGAGATCACTCTTGTGGGAAACCGGGGCCATATGCTATTGGTAGTGGACTTCATATACAAGTTTATTTCTTATTAGGTATCATGATGTCGTCAGGATATGCTGACAAAATATTTAGTTTTGGTAGGATTATATGCCTACCCTGGAGTGGCCACCATGTTGGACCGATGTCTCCCAGTTGGAACATCTGTTTGTTCCCGATCTGATTGTATGTATATCACAAGATATTTCTGTTGACCCTCCTGGACTGAATCAGGAATACGTAACTGCTCTAGAATGACTAAATCATTTTGCGAGTGAGTAGTTCCATTTGAGGAAACTAGGTCATTGGACCGATTTCTTGGCTTTTCCACCGATGCAATAATGAATTGGGATTCTTGAATGATATGGTATGGGATCGATGTATGATCTTCTATCATTTCCAAGATGTGATGAGATACATCTTTGGATGGAACGGGTTTGAAGGCCCATTATGATATCAAAATAGGAGTTTGTGCCTTTTCTCATCCTCCATGAGTTTCCAGTAGATAATGGAAGTTCTCCTGTGCTGGGATAGAGGAACGAGTCTTCCACTAGTTGTCTTCTCTGGTTTCCACCATATTTGACTGGTGGTCTTCATATTAACGAGTGGGGATTTTCACATGCTAACTTACCACTATATTTGTCTCATGGGATTTGTATACATCCGCAAGAATTTTACACTACTCAAATTTTTTTTCCACTTTATTTGGACAATGGGCTCGATACACATCAATAGGTATTTGTGCCTGCATGTAGCTGAGTGCCACCCTATTTGGATGGTGAGCATGAAATGCGTCATTAGGTATTTGTGCCTATATATAGCTGGTTTCCGCCCTATTTGGTTGATGGGTTTGTTGTGCATCGGTAGATGTCTGCATCTACCTATAGTTTTCCGCTCTGTCTTCACGGCGAGACCGATGAGCACTAGAAGGAACATGCATGTACTCATATTGTGCCACCCTATTTTATGTGGTGGTCTTGAGTGAAGGGGGCAGAGTCGTATGTCTACTCATTGAATTTCATCATGTAAGTACGAAGAAGTTTCTCCTTAGGAAACCAGGTGATAGCGTGTTTCTAATTATATATTCGCTGCCCTTGGAGAGCAGCCTGAGGGCCCTGAGTCACCTGGACTTTATCAGGTGCCCTTGGCATAAGGTCCTCTTCGGCGGGAGGAGGTTTGGTAATTTGGTGTCGGTGGTAACGTTATTTGGTGGGGGCCCGTGAGTAGTACCCCTATACAGTTGAGATGAATTTGTCTTCATCGACTTCATTTTCCTCCCTAAGATAAGTGAGGTACTCATTTTCACATTCCAGGGACAGGCTCCCAAAACAGTTTGAGATGACCACCGGGGCCGCCTTGTGCTGGGGTGCCGGCCGTAGCTGAGGAGGTAGCTAGGGGACCTTTGCAGAATGGAGGGCTTGTCTTGTGGCCTCTAGTGTGGGGATAATACCATTTAGGTGGTACTCTTTGATCAGTGTGTTGGATACCCAACGTTGAAGACATTGGGTAGGCGAGGGTTCCTGATATTTGTAGGGGACTCGACCACTTACAGGGTAACTGATGCATGTGTCTACATTGGTTGTTGGGATTTTATTTGGATCGAAGGTTCCTCAATGGGAACATGCAACATACATATATGACATATAGACCACAAAACCTCATCAAATTAGCATTCTTTTAAACATATGCATATCTGACGATTCAGCTTGGCCCCCTTCTCTCTCTTTTTTTTGTTCTGGAGCAGAGGAGATTGAGTGGGGTAAGACCACCACCATGGTTAGGGATTCACGTCGGGTTCACCATTTTTGTTCCACCTCTAAGGTGGAACGTTCCACGCATATCGGGGAGAACACAATTGGCCAACACACAATTTCCTTTTATTTATCATTCAGGTAGAACCACCACCTTGGTTAAGGATTCAAGACGAGTTCACGAATTTTGCTCTGCCTCCGAGGTGGCATGTTTCGGGTGGTGAAAAAATGGTCTGATGAGGATCATCACTCGTCCCTCTTTCCAAAGATGATTTCTTGTCAAATTCACCATTTTTTTTTGACCCGTTCTATGTCATTATCCTTTAAGTAAGGTTGGATTAACCCCATGGGGACTGGACAATTCAACTCTTTCGCATTGCGAAGGATATTCCACAGTCATTCGGTCCAAGGGGTGATTGCGTGGGGTAAAGTACTTGTGCAATCAGTCCTCCTCAGATATAACTTCCTTAGATGGTCTCCAGCAAGTTTATTTGTGGAGCTAGAAACACCCAACCTCCCTGGTATCCATGATTAATGGACATTTTTTCCAAATTCAGGCACTCGTTGATTGATGATTCATCCAATGGCACTTAAGGACTCCATTGGTCGAGAGGATGGGAAGTCAGTCTCACTAAACCCTTCCGATGGATGATTATTGCATGTTCTAGGACTCTCTTATAGATTTAAGTCATGTTCAAATGTTCTTGAATCCTTGGTTCATTCCCGAAGAGTGTGTCCAAGGGAAAATCTTGGTTTTCAAGATCATCATAGGCATGCATATATTTGATGCTACAGAGGTACTGCTGACTTGAGACAAACGATAAGGCGCTCTGGAGTTTATCATCATCTAGGTGGGATGGAATGTGATTTGATGTTGGGATCAGACCCATGAGATTAGTTTCCTAAGTATCCTCGATAGAGGAATTAGAACCCATGTAGTTCAGATGTATGTGGGTCTTACGCATGGAAGCTACCCATTTGGTGGGGCATGATTGGGTGGACCCTTTATGGGAGGGCACCCTTTTGAGCTCGAGCCTTCTAGAAGGCATACTACATATCCTATTTTAATTAGAAATCAGAGTTCTCATAGTTCATATTTGATGGGGCTTACACATAGAAGATTACCAAATGATAGACATGATTGAGTGGACCCTTTTGGATGGACACCCTTTTGAGATCGGGCCTTCAGGTAGGCTTTCTACATATCTTGGCTTAATCAGGAATCAGAGTTCATGTAGTTTATATTAGATTAATGTTGTAATTATCACAAACTGTTAATCCCACATGAGTCAGGCTCGGTGTGAGAAACAAGAGTATATGAGAGATCCAACCAACCGCATGCTTCCTCTCCTGCTGGTGGGAGAGGGTGAGCCTACGACGGATGACGCTAGGGTGACTATGTACTAGGGAACTAAGCAATGAACCCTTTAACGTGAGATGACATTAAAGGTCATGTGAATCAGCCTCAAAAGATTGGGAACTTAACTCACAAGGAGGGCCCCAGAATATGTTATGGGAAATGGGAGGAGTTTCGTCCTCATAAAAGGAGAAGCAAACATAACTCATTCGACTAATCACTATTCCTAATTGAATGGAAAAGAAAGTTATCACCCTTAATCCCTAAAATGGGGAGTTTCACGTCAGCATCCCATGTTTGGAATCTAGGTTACCATGGTAATGTAGACCCACAGGTATTCCCAAATCCCAAAGTATTGTGGGAAGAACCATTATGACTTCTCTTACCATGGGTATGTAGACTCAATGGGGTGTTCTGCTGCACTCGATGGTCTGATCATATGGGTCTGGTGGCGTTGGTGGAGGCTTTGTCCTGATGTCAGAGGACTAGTTAGTGGAGGGACTATGGAGGACTGGATGGTAGTAGAGGGGAGAGGTTGGAACCGAAAGAAATAATACCTAAAAACAGCCCATTCTGTATACTGGTTTCTTATTCGGGATGGGTGAGGCTCTGCATACCGTGTTGGTATACGGGCAGAAGGGACATCCACATACCGATGTAGTACACATGTATGGGTATAGACCAGTGTGTACCATTGTGGTACGTGGTCCATCAAGCCTCTTTGGGTTCCATCCATGTACTGATGTAGTACGCGACATCGGGTTCAGTCCACATAGTGACACACTACGCAAAGCACCATATTGAAGGAGGGCCCGAGGGATTATCATTCGCTGGGAGTTCATCCGCGATAAGTATATGGTTCATGGTTTAGCAACTAGGTTTTCGGTTCTTTTATTATTATTCAATTCCCCCATTTTATGGTTTGTGACTGGCTTTACCTACAGAGAGTGTGTTTTGTGATTCAGGCTCCAGTAATGAATCAAGACTGAAGTCGAAATATTCTTCAAACTCTTTTATTCCAACCATTGAGTCCCTTTCAATCTTTCATCGTCCATCCCTTGTACCTTCTTCATGAGCTCCTTTTATAGAGCATAAGGTCAATTGTATCTATTTAGCATGTAACACTATTTGCAGAGGCCCATGAGGAGATATCCTGACCCATAGAAGACTAGGTCAATCTGAGGTTTGCGGAGGCTTCGGTTTGTGATAATGGTTCCTGGAACCCTACCCGTTCTCTTTGTCTATGAACTAATCAGTTTGCAGAATGGTGCACAGATTACCTTCGCATGTATGATTCCTTCGGCGATACGGTTCGTTGGCCATCACTCTGTGGGTCGGTGTCTCACAGATTGTTCTGCGTACCTGGTGGTTTTCTATCTAGGTGGTCCACAAACCTTTCCCAGTGATGGTACGCGGGACACTTGGAATGATTTTGAAAACTTGAATTCCTTAAAGTTTCTTTTAAAATTTGCAACTCAATTTGAGTCCATTCACCTTGCTAGACTTGTGGGAATACTTTCATCCTTTTGCAATGTGATTGTGGTGGTATTTTCTTCCCTTGGAGGAATTTTGAGGACCCTTCATATATATATATATATAAACATAAAATTTAAAATTAATAAAATAGTATATAGTTATAAGAATGAAAGAATTTTCCACAAAAAAATAATGGTACAATCTATGATAATGCTCTCTATTATCCACAATAACCACCTCGGTTTAGAAATTATCATTTGTGATAATCTATTTTTTTGGAATTATAGAATTATTATTTTCATTATATCAGGATAGTAGCCAAAAAACATAAAAAATACACACAATAATCTTTGATACTTGATAAAAACATGATAAACTTCTTCATGCATAGAGCTTCTCCATGATGGTTTCAAAGTTGGCCCTGTATTAGTCAAACAAGTGATCACTACTTTCTCTAGTTGAAATATTGAAAGACCAGAGAGGGAAAAGATGAAGATTTTGTGACAGATGAGGGTGAATTGCTCTAAGAAGAAAATGAAGAAGAGGAAATTGTTTTTTATTAGGTTGCACTACTGTAAAGTTTGAATTTGAAGCGTCTTTTATGAGGAAGTTTCTTTTGATTATGGTTTGTGGAAACACCTAGACATTCAACATAGAAAATCTCCAGATGAGGAGTTAGTGTAGTAAGTGTCACCAAGTTTGGCCATTTGGATATGGAAGTTCGAGAGGGTATGGATATACCATCGATACTAGGCCCGTGCATTGCTGCACGGGATAGATAGCCATGCGGTCGTGAAGGTGATGGCTTGTCATAATGTTTATACCAATAGAGAGGCATTGTTCCGATAGTTTCTATCTGGGATGTCTATCCTTTTATGTTTTAATTGGATGAAGTTGTTCTGGTTCACACTTACCCCTTAAAAGTGTCAATTGAAAATACCAAAAAATGGATTTTCAGTGTAAGTAAACCATACTCCATAGTTATAATGGTATTTCCCATATAAAAAGTATTTCCCTCCATGAATGTAAAATGAACATAGCACATATATTATTTTTGAATTATATTTTTTAATCAATTCAAAGGGTATGTTTTTCATGACATTAGGATACCCATATAAATTTCTTACCCATTATCATAGAATAGACGAATCATTATAATATTGTACCATTATTGGACCAGATATATTTTTTACAGTGCAATGGGTTTCTTTAAAATTAAATGAAAAAATGATGCTCATATGACTTCTCTAAAATTAATTATATGATAAATTTAGGACACCATTGACTATAAAACACATAAATACAGGTCCTCAGTATTTGACCTCTTATGTTGTACTAATGATTATTATGGTGGATGCCGAGATACTTGATGATCTATCTTTAATATATATTTTAGGAGAAAATATTTTATCCCCATACATCAAGTGAAAACATCCCATGTCGTTATCTAGTATTAATGATAAATGCAAAGGGGTAATTATTGTTATCTATGAATATTGATGGATTAGAAATCTTATTTGGGAATTACACTCTCTAATTTTTAAGACTACATTCACTACTACAAATATAGAAAAATTCAGTGTTGACCTTTATCAATGCTAAAAAAAAGCACTACTAAAGGGGGATTTTTATACATGATAACTAATATCATTGATAAAGGTACCACTTTATTAGTGATTTTCATAGTGCTGATAAGATCTCCACCTCTAACAGCATGAAAAAAGAATTGATAAAGGGAAAAATTAAAATTTTAATTTAGATATAATAATTTATATATTTTTAAATAATATTTATTAAAAAATAAGTATATATATGTAAATATAATATATAAATATGATTTATATAACTATATTATAATAAAAATTTGTTTTCAACATTATTTTTTGATTTTATTAATGAATAATAATCAAATTTATATTTATCAACAAAAATGTTTAGTATTATATTTGTATAGCTTAATTATAAAATTTTTATGTAAATATAAATAAAATATATTAACAGTTTATTTGAACAATTACATAAATTAATAAATGCATATTGTAACATCCCAGGTAAATAAAGAATAATACATTTTCATATTTATTAACATTTAGGAATTAAAAATTAATTTTACTTTAACGGGGTTTCTATGTTCGATAGCGTACCCGATACACAATAAAGAGTTTCTTTGAAATCTTACGTTGCAAACTATTAATAAAATAATATTATTTTAAATGGTAGTTAACACGTAGCCATTGTATTGGCGGGAATGAATATAAATAACTAAAATATGATTGTATTTATGTGTTAAATGTTTTTACATTTATCCAATAAAAGATAAAGGCTTAAAATATGAAAAGAATTCAATTTTAGGCATATATACTCTAACATTCACAAAAGGTCGACTTATCACCTTTTGATGGATAACCGTCTATAAATATAGTTTTGGTCACTCTTATACATTCTATCGAACCAAATAAAATTCTTCTTTAGAATCGGGACATCAAAATTTACGTTGTGTAAATTTTTGGTATTTTTTCGATAAAGTTCATTTTTTAATGAATAGTGAAAAAATGTTGTATTTTAATTCAAAACCTATTTTTAATATAATTTATTTATATGATTAGATTATATTTTGAATTTGTTTTAAAGTTAAATTAGAATATATTTTTACCATTTAATCCAATAGTGGTCGTTGGAATTAATTTCACTTTGAAATCGGACTTAAACTAGTGTCAATCTTTTGATACTTATTGTTTGATAAAGACACGCTATTTGCTCTGATAGTGAGAATTAATTATTAAATTAATTAATGAAACGTATATGTTTTGAATTTTGTAAAATGGACTTCATTTTTGAATTCATAATATCAAATATAGCTTAGGGTGAAGTTTTGATATTTTTCTGAAAAACTTCAATTTTTGATGAATAGTGAAACCACTAAGTGGTACTTAAAAACTGATTTTTCGTTTAAATGGAATTTTACCACCTTTGTGTTTTGATTTTCAAAAATCCGACATACATGGTTGTCATGAGGAAGTAAAATGTGGTTCAATGGGATTAAAACAATTTTTTGGTGAATAGTAACTTTTAAGTTTTTAATCGCGATTAGAGATAATTAGTGTAGTTTAAGGTAAAAATAATGTTTTAATAATATGAAATGACCTAGACACATGTCCTACACTTATTGGATTTGTCATGGCTGACCAAGAAAATCCATGGGTCAACTTGAGGACCCCATGGAACCACTTTGGTAGGAAAATGACATTAATACCTTTTTATTTAAAGTTAAAATAAAAATGTCACAAACATGAGTTGTTTCACTAAAACAATTTTTAAACAGGGTTATACAAGTCCTGTTTTTGACTATAAATATTCATTAGAAATCTAACACTATTTCCTACCTCATGATATTTTTTTTATAATTTTTATACATTAAATAAATTAAATTATTTATGACATCATGGTGATGAAGTGATTACCCCATTAATGAATGATTTAAATAAAATGAAAAGATAATGTAAAATCTAAGACATAAAATTGTCAAAGACATATTGGATTAGTATATTTATAACCATTATCACCTTATACTTTAATTATATCAATGTGGGACCTTTTTCATCCGGAAATCATTTTATAATAAATTAAACTTTTATAAATTTCCAAGAGTGCCCCTCCTCTCCTCTTATAAAAGGCCCCCACCTCTAACACCATACCCACACCTCTCAAGCCTTTGGTTCGGCCAAGCTCTACTCTTTTTGTCTCTAAAAATCCCTCTATTACTCTTTTAAGCCTCACTTTGGGAAGAAGTCTTCCCAAGGAAGCCTTTGAGCTCAAATCAAAAAGAGTTACCTGTTTTAAGGTAATGTCTTCACTTGTGTTCTTTTGTTTTATTTTGCTTCTCCAACCCCCTAAACTAATTTTATTCATTTATTTTAAAACAACTCCAGTATCTTCAATATAATAGGATTTTGTTATAATATGTATTCTAGCTACACTTACACACACCTACATCTAATGGTTAAAGAACATACTGTTTCTATGGATGACGAATTTCTGCCTCACGAAACGATGATTGTTCAACACTCCTATAACACCTTTAATGGTGGCCATTAATATGTCACTATATTTATATATGATATATATTATGTTTATTTTCTTCTTATGATTCTGTATTTTTCATTTGTGTCATACCTTTATGGTTTCCATTATGGGTAAAAACAATAATTTCATTTTAGGAAGTGTGGACTACCGCCCCCTCAAAGTGATTTGATTCGTTAATGCCATATGTGGGACGTATAAAGGATGGATTTAAAGTTATTATATATTATTTTATACTATAATTATAATATACCTTTATATAATTATTATTTCTTTCCATTAAAGTATGAGATAGAAATGAAAGTAGCGTTCATGCGTACGTACGACTTACCGTCTCCATGAATGGTGCATTTCATTTCTTATCCCCAAATGTAATGTACTATTATAAGTACATATATATAATGGATATATATGACTTATTTTACATCTAAATGATTAATATAATTCTGGAATTAAAATATACATATCTCTCATTTAATTTTAATTCCATTAATATGACATAGAAATGAATGTAGCGTTCATGCGTACATACGGCTTATCGTCTCCATGAACGGTGCATTTCATTTCTTACCTCTAAATGATTATGTAATATTTTAAATACATGTATATTCTGGATATATATGATATATATGATATCCAAATCATGAATATCATTCTAGATATAAAGAACCTTTGACCACACGAACAACATGTAATTGTAAGAAGTCCACTTTCGACTTAAGAACCAAATCTCGACAAAACAAACATTATTAACTTAAATGATTACATAATGTTTATAACATGGTAATAAGTGATATAAAAGTAATAATGAACTTGAAAAAGGTTCTTAAGAAAGTAGAAATTAACTCAAGTTTATTATTCAGGACGTTAAAGAACGATCGAGTCAAGTCGGACCCGAGGTAAGGGACTTCGTCTCAATCTCCTTTCATTGAGGCATATTTCGTTTTATACACAACTTTCTTTTATACGGTGTATAAAACCCTTTGACTTTTACTTTTATACAAAATGAATCTTTTTCTACGAAGCGTTTTACAAAATGACAAAAAGGAATGTTTCTTTTAACGTACACGGTGACAATGACCTTTTCTGCCGCCGCGAGTATTATTTGGTCTTTGGCTTCCTCAACAAGCCGTAATGTTTTTTTAAATGAAATAAATATCATATACTATTTTATGTATTTTGGTATTGAAAAGGGTTTTTTATAATGGATTTATATTTAAGTGATATATCGTGATCAAAGTGTGGAAATGTTTTCTTTCCATTACATTTGTTTTATGTCATATGATTTTATAATGGTACTTGGACATTTGACGGGCGGTTACGTGATAAACCATATGACGGGTGGTGCCGTGAATACCAGGACGGGTGGTTACGTTATAACCTCCAATGCATTGGGTATGGAATTCAGCCGTATGTCTATTCCATTAAGTGATATGTGTGGAAGTCGACCATATGGTTATTCCATTTAAGTATGTTTATGTCCTGAGTTACCTTTATATATTATGTGTTCTTTATATGGGTTTTATGGTAATATTTTGGTTACAAAAAGGGTAAGTATTGATCTTTTATTCAGTGAAGAGTTTTTACTACTTCATAAAGGTGAAAAGTATTACTTTGATAAAGTATACATGGTTTACTTTTTGTTTTGAAAAACTAACAGTTTTCATTCTTTGTGATTCCCTTACTAAGCTTTTTATACTCACCCCAAGTTTTTTTGAAATGTTTTTCACAGGACTTAATGTGGAATAGTTTCAAGGATGGGATCAAGGGAAATTAATGCTATATAAAACATGGAACTAGGCATGTTTCTTTTTAAGAGTTTTTATTTTATGGAAACATAGTAGAAGTGTCTACTTTGTAATCTTTTGAGATGTAATAGTTAAGATGTAATTCTCTAAAACTCTAAACCTGAAAAGATCCTCAATAGGAATTATTCATTTAATTCAATGTTATGTAATGTTTAAGGCTGGGGCCTTATACATATAAATTTATTTAAATAGTGCATAATTTAATTTATATATTTATATTAATATTAATCAATTTAAAATATACACATATATTTGTATGTATGTGTATGCGTGTGTAAATATTTGGATATATGTGTACGTTTGTATGTTCATGTATTTATGTGTTGTATGGGTATGTATGTACTATGTAGTGTATTTTTGTGTGTGTGTTTTGTGTGTGTCTGTGTGCATATGTATGTGTATGTCTATGTGTGTGTGTTTTTGTATGCGAATGCGTTTGGGTATGTGTCTGTGTATGTGCATGTGCATGTGCATGTGTATGTGTATGTGGATGTGTATGTGTATTTGTATGTGTATGTGCATGTGTCTGTGTATGTGCATGTGTATGTGGATTTGTATGTGTATGTGTATGTGTATGTGTATGTGGATGTGTATGTGAATGTGTATGTGTATGTGTATGTGTATGTGTATGTGTATGTGTATGTGTATGTGTATGTGTATGTGTATGTGTATGTGTATGTGTATGTGTATGTGTATGTGTATGTGTATGTGTATGTGTATGTGTATGTGCATGTGCATGTGTATGTGTATGTGTATGTATACATATGTATGTGTATTTATATGTATGTGTACATGTATGTTTATGCATATGTATGTGTGTGTGTAATGTGCATGCATGTTTTTCCATTAATTATTATTTATTCATATTTAATATTTTCTCCATTTTAAATTTTTTTAGTAATTTATTCATTTTTATTATTTATTCATAGAATATTTTTGTAATATATTTGATTATGTTTGATATTTAGAAATTTTTGAATATATATACATTTAATTAAATAATAATATTTTTAATTATTATTAAAATTTCTAATTATTAATAATTAATTATATTTTTTATATACATTCAAGATAATACATATATCAATAATTAAAAATAATAATATTATTTTTATTTTCATTTTTAATCATTTTTAGGTTTTTTTTCAATTCATGTAATTAATGTTACGAATTTACTTTTTTTAAAAAAAATATTTTTTAATTTATTCACTTTTATTTATTCATTTTTAAAATTCTTTCAGTTAATATTATTATTTTTTTGTTTTTTATATTTATTAATTTTTCATAATTTTAATTTTTTTTTGAAATTTATACATATTTATTTATTAGGTTTTAATATTTTTAATATGTTTTAAATTTTTTTGATTAATATTTATTCATTTTATTTTATTAAGTTTAAATATTTTAAATATGTTTAAAATTATATAATTGATTTATTGAAATGTATTTTAATTTTAATATTTTTCATAGTCAATATAATTCATTTTTAATAAGTCTTCCCTTTGTATAATTAATGTTGTTTATTTGTTCATTTTTATGTGTCTATAGTTCATGTGATTAATGTTACGAATCCATTATTATTATTTTTTCAATTTATTCAATTTTTTAATTCTTTTTTAGTAGTTTTCCTTTAATATTATTTATTAATTTTTAATATTTAATAATTTTAAATATTCTGGGAATGTATTCAGTTTTTAATATTTATTTATACATATATATTTACTAAGTTTTAATATTTTCAATATGTTGGTAATTTATATGATAAATATTTATTAAATTTTATTTACTAAGTTTTATTATTTTTAAATTTTGTTAAACTTATATAATTAATTCATTTAATCGCATTTTTAACATATTTATAATTGAAACAGTTAATATAATTCATTTTTAATAATTTTGTTATTTATTTTATTTGTATTATTTATTTATTCATTTTGCTTCATATTTTTATTTGTTTACAATTAATGTATTAAATGTTACAAATTCATTTTTTTAAAATATTTTTATAATCTATTAAATTTTATGTATTCATTTTTAATATTCTTTCATTTAATATCATTTATTCATTTTAGATTTTTATTACTTTTTATATTTTTTTGGAATTCAATAATTTTTTAATATTTGTTTATAAATACTTAAGTTACTATGTTTTAATGTTTTCAATATTTTAATTAAATTTACATGCTTAATATTTATTCATTTGTTCTTATTGAGTTTTGATATATTTAACATATCTGAAATTTATAAAATTTATTTATTTAAATGTATTTTTTAATATTTTTTGTAATTTAAATAGTTAATATTATTCATTTTTATTAATATATATATGTATATAATATTTTATTTATTAATTAATTTTTATATCATTTTTAATATGTTTTCAATTTATGTAATTAATGATATCACTTCACATTTTAAATATTTTTTTAAGTTACTAAACTTTGTTTATATTATTTTAATATTCATTCATTCAATATTATTTATCGAGTTTTAATATCTATTAATTTCTAAAAAAATCTATAATTTATTCATTTTTTAATATTTATTTATTATTTGTTAATATTTTCAATATGTTCGTAATTTATATA
The DNA here is from genome assembly GCA_963277665.1 of Viscum album. Classification (NCBI taxonomy): domain Eukaryota; kingdom Viridiplantae; phylum Streptophyta; class Magnoliopsida; order Santalales; family Viscaceae; genus Viscum; species Viscum album. Next base: position 335,485,060 of record OY728145.1, on the reverse strand, counting down.
ATAAATTTATTAAATAAAAATTCATATTTTTTAATTTAAATACTCTTTATAATTCATTTTTAATAATTTTATTATTTATTCTTTTTTATTCTTTTATTTAAATTTTTTCCAGCGTTAAGTTAAGCACGGGTTAAAGTGTCAACATAAGTGTAGAGAAACACCACTTTTGTTATCACTTTTTTAGCACTGATAAAAGTAATGATTTATCATCACTGACAAAAGTGGTATTTTTCAATGCTTATATTTTTAGTGCTAATAAAATGGGATTTTATCAGTGATTTTTAGTAAGTGTTGATAAAACCCTTCACCCCTTTAAAAAAAGAACCATAGAATATCAATTCTCCCTCATGTCGCATTCAAGCTTTTGCAAAACCGAAGCTCTATTAGAGCCGAAGTCGATTTTTAGGAAAACCTGAACCTCAAAACCAAAGGTATAAAATTCAGAACTTGTTTTTAAGAATTTTTAGTAATTCATTCCTATGTTTTTCATGATTTTTATTGATTTTATCTTCCCTTTATCATCTACAATAGATGAACTCATTTTTTACAAATCAATCATCAAAACTGAGGATATGATATTATAAACTTGTTTTTATGGATTTTCAGTTGATCTTTCATGTGTTTTCATGATTTTTTAGATTTTATATTCCCTTGTTCATCAATAATGTTTTCCCCCCAATGTGTCCTTCTATAACCATATTTCTACATTTTTATTCACTATTTTTTAGACGAATCTTTTAAGGTGCCTGCAATTTTTCTTTACTAGAGTTTGTTGACATTCACAATTTTTGGGTTGTTTTTCCACTTTGCATATATAAATATATACTGTAGATAGGGATTAAATAAATAATAATTAAAAAATATATTATATTATATTAATTTAAATTTTAAATAGGGTTTAATGGAATGAATTGTTTTTTATTTATTAGGATGTGAATTAATAGATTGGGTAATTTTTAGATAAGAAATCAATGTTTGTAATGTTATAAATAAGTGTAGGCCTTATAAATATTAATGTATTCAATATTATTCATTAGGTTATATTTTTTGTCAAACTAGTCACTATTACTGAAATGAGAATGATCAAAAAGTATGATTGATGTTTTTTATAGAAACATGACATGAGATATTATGTTTTCTTAGATAAAGATATAAATATATATATGTGTGTGTGTTTCATTTGTTTTTATATGTGCAAGTACAAAATTATTATTTTTTTGTTTATGTGTGTTTGAGTATTTAATTATCTATATCTGTTTATATGTATATATGTATATATTAATATTAGTTTATAATTTATTTAAATCATTAATCTTCTATGAAGAAAATATATCATATTATATCAACACATTGTTCATGAAGTTACCTACTCCAAACTTAGAAAATAATACATACCAAGAGAGAATAATTAATTCTTTCCAAAACACTAGATTTTTCATATCATTACATATGTGTGTATGATAGAAAATACACAAGAAAGTGGTGATTGATGGTACTTTGTTAAATTCATGCATGATTTTAGTATGTATAAATATAAATTTATAATGAAACAAAAATATTGAATATTTTGTTCCAAAATATCTAATAACTATGAAAAAGAATAATCGTGGAAATATTACTAATTATTCTATCCAAATCATGCTAGTGAATTCCCAAGTGACGAGTTTACTAACTATTTATGGGGGTGGGTATTGTATCATAACTCACTAATATGGAGATACCCTAATAAAATGGTGCATTAAAAGAAAAAAGCATTGTTAAACATTTTTCATCAATAACAAATTTTGATCAAGCATATTATATTTATTTGTAATTACTATATAGAAATAATAGCATTCATAGTTGACCAAGTTATATTCTAAATAATTATGAATACACCATATGAGATTTAGACAAGAAAGAATCCATGTTTTCTTTAATTATTTTTACTTCAAGGAGACCTCTAATGAATTATGATGACCATGTTGAACTTTGAATAGGGGAACTAACTAAAGTGGATGATCTCTACTTTAAAAGTTTTCATTATTATTTCCACTAATGAATACATTTCAAAAACCGAACTATTTTTGATATATGACTTATGGTAATAAAAAATTACTTGTTACGATACTTTAAATTCATATAATTATTTCTCTTTATATGTTCTAACAACTTATTTATGCAATGAAAATTTATATCAAATACATTGACTAATGTGTGTGTATATAAATAATACCCTTTTAGGATTTTAATCTCATACCTTCTATGTATTTGATTTTTTTAATATGAATATTAATAAATCAAATAGGATGGATATGAATTAAAAATGGACAGATTCCAATTGTATGTCAATAGAGTATGAGGATGGGGTGAAACAATTTATCAAATTTTCAAAATATTGTGTTTATAAATATTCTCAAATACTTTTTTTTGTGTTTACATCATTGTTATTAAATACTAATTATTCTAGAGGATTTGTAAGAAAATTTAATCTGTCTATAAATAGATCAAAGTTATATATGATGTACTAAACACAGGGAAAACTGAATGTATATGGTGACTATGATAACACTATATTTTATGGATCATCTGATATGGTTACTTGTATGAACGATGATAAAGACCATATTAAGGATATGATTATAGGTGTAAATGATTATGAATATCATACTAAGGATATTAAAATTATAGTTGAAGATGAACTTTTTGATTTTCCAAAACTATTTCATAAGTTAAAGAGTTTTGTAAAGAAATCTTTAAAGGTTTGATATACGAAATATACAAAATTGTCTACCATACAGAAGCTATATGATGTAAATTATGGAAAAAATTGATTGATTCCAGCTTTTCTATATTGAATCAGACCAAGAATTCATAGTGTCGGTGTCATGCTATCCTTACATTAAAAATATAACAAGGAATCAAATCTCAAAGGAACAACGAGTTTAGTAGTCTTGGTAAATAATATAAATACACAAGTCTTGTATTAAAAATAATACACTAATTACAACATAATATTTATTTTTTTCTTCTAGGATAACTTTATTCCTAATTAATATATGCTTTAATATAATTCTTAGTAGACCTCATAGAATCCCAGGGAAAATAAACATAATAAGGGTGATATCAAATGACCAGTAAGGGTAAATACAATGAATGTCATAATGAATTAATGAGAATAATCAATACTGAAAGGTAATAAATGATGACACATTATATGAAATCAATAAACTAAGAAGGATGTGCATAAAAAAGGAATGTTAAATAACTATAAATACATTATTTTAAATTAGATAGATAAGGAAAAATAAACATGGAAAGGAAAGAAACTAAAATCCCATGCCATTTAATCAATAAACTGTGAATAAAATGCATCCACATAGTTTTTCATAGTGAAAATCATGTGTATAAAAAATATTGAATCAAAATAAAGGCAATAATTAATTATTTGATGTCATTTCTTAGGAACATGAAAACCTATACCGTCAATACATTTCACAAGATGGTTTAAAACTAATGGTATAAAAAAAATTCAATTTTCAAAAATAATTTGTCTCATGAGAACCTGTTAATGTATTGAGGGGCCACATAAAGTCTATTCCCCACCCATCATTTCTAGTCAGAATCATTCCCCATATTGAGTAATCAGAATAAATAATATGTCTTATCAAATATTTGTATTGAATAAAGAATATGGATTTATCAATATTTTCAAGGATAATCAAATAACCATCAAATTAAATATTTTATGTAGAAATTGTATATAGTATAATCAATAAAAATATCCATGTTAAATGATATGGATAATTAGGGAAAATTAAATTTTCAATGATCATAGGAAATTGAATATTTCAAGGGGCTTAACAAATGAACCATGGAAGTGAATTTCAATAATATCCTTGGTGAAATAAATCATAAACCATCCAGAGGAATAATAATGATAGTATTAATAAAATATATCCCATGTGGAGTAAAAATAAAGGGTTTTGTCATCGATTAAGGAAAATATTTTAAAATATGTTCTAAAAACATTATTGAGGAAAATATCATTTTTATTTTGAAAAACATTTAAAAAAAATCTTTGAAAATAATTTTTTTTAAAAGATTCATTTAAAAATTAACCTTTTAAACATACAAAAGAGGATTCAAATAAATGATGGCTGGTAATTCCTTATATGTCATACTAGGTAAAAATAACATTCTTTTTTCATGATAAAAGGTTATAAAAATGAGTTGTTTAGAAAGATATAATAAGATTCCTTTGAAAACATTTTTAAAAGAAAAAAGTTGAATATTTATTTAATAAATCATTTAAGAAATCTTAAATTCATTTATGAAGAAATTTTAGAAAATATGATTTTTTTTGATGAAAATGGGTCCTCTGACTAAAGAGGGAAATCAAGTTATTTTTTCTTAAAAAACATTATAAAAAATTTAAGGTAACAAATAGTCAAAAAATGGTACGATAACATGAAAAAGGTCATGAATAATAAGAGGATAAGATATTTTTTTTCATAGTTATCCAATAATTTCCTCTAATTTAATTACATATTTAAAAAATCTCTATCAAAACAAGATTGTGAATTAAACCCATAAAGACCATAATATTAGTGTGAGAATAAATTGATAAATATATTATGTCTGTTAAATTTAAATCCAAATAGAACAAATGTAAATACAATAATATATAGTAAAAATTTATTACACACATAATATTTGAATATTAATGACAGTGATGGAGTAATATAATCTAAAGAAAATAAATTGGGTTATGAAATTGTTTTCCAATTGGTAATGCTTAATTAAAACCCCCTTTGATGAAATAATTGAATTTGAATCTAAAATTATCATGAAGAATGAATGAAACATGATATTATTTGTAAAAGTGATAGTATTTACACCATATAAAATAAATTATATGCACAATAATAAAATATGTCTCAAACAATAGAAACTGAGATGAAGTCCATTATTACTTGGAAACCTTTGAATCATAAGCTCCATGAAAAGGATAACTTCAAAAGAAATATTAAATACCATGGATATAAAATAATTAATGATATAATATATAAAAATTCAATGTATAAACACCACAAAAAAAATAAATAAGAACAAAAATGGTGAATCCCTATTGGAAAGAAAAGTTTTACCAGAATCCCTTACATTGTGTTTCCTTTCAGGTGATCATCCATTAACATATTGAATAACGGTTTTATACATGTCACTAAATTATAATAGAACCATTCTCATATTTATAATATTATATATAATATTCTTATAATATCTTATTACCTGTTTGTTAATAATGTATCATTATTTTCACTATTTCGGGTGTTAATCGCATAGTTTTTTGAGTAAGTTTTAAATTGTTATTTGTTGTTATTATTAATTTGATCATGATTTCATCATATAAAAAATTTATACCATGATTTAAATATAATATATATTCATTTTATATATTTATAATAATCCCTAAAATTTGGTTATAGGAAATGAAATGAATCGCTCATAGAGATAGTAGTCCTTACGTATGCATGAACACTACTTTCATTTCTTTTCCATATTTAATATAATGAAAAATAAATTATATATATATATATATATGTATATTATAATTATATTATCTTATTTATTTCATATATGTTACATAGTTTTATTAATATAATTCCTTGATATATTCCAGGAATATCATTAAAGAATCACATCGCTTTGAGGAGGAAATAGTCCACACTTCCACAAACAATGTTATCGTATTACCAAAAAATAGAAAAAATTAGGTTATGCATTATATAAACATGAAAAAAGTATAAGTACCTAATAAATATAATACATATAATATATAAATAATTTTCCCATCATAATTCTTTACAATGATAGGTGGTAAATGAAAAACAAACAATCATCATTTCACATGGCGGTAGTTCACCATACATGAATGATAATTTCATTACCCATTAAAGGGATGTATTTGAAAGTGTTGGTATAAACCTTAGATTAAAATAATCTTAGTATATTTAGAATACCAAGGTTTTTATATAATCATGTAATAAGAATATTTGAGTGTGTGGAGAATGAAAATAATATAAAAGATCTTGAGGAAGGATGTTACACTACTAGAAAGGGGAGTTTTCCCAACACTTGTATACCAACGGTTCAATGGAACAGTTGGAATATGTTGTCTTTCCCAACAGTTTATATAAACCGTTGGGAAAGACCTTGAAGAACTCAATTTTCCCAACGGTTTCATAAAACCATTGGGAAAAGTGGGGGGGGGGGAACTATGTTTTCCCAACGGTTTCATAAAACCGTTGGGAAAGATTGGGTTTTCCTTAGTTTTCCCAATGGTTTTATAAGTCCGTTGGGAAAGATTGGTTTTTCCCAATAGTTTTTAAGAATCGTTGGGAAAAAAATCCCCAAATACCAAAATGCAGGCAGCGACCTCCCCACGATTCCAGAAGCCTTCCGCTCGTCTCCTGGAGCGATTCCTTGGTAGAAGGACTTCCCAATCCCCACATCTTCCATCGGATCAGCACCTACTAGGTTAGAATCCTTCTATATTTTATCAAGGATATAGTTCCACGTCTTATAAATCATATCCTTCTATTCTCTATTTAGTTTTTCCCAATTTTTAGGGTTTTTGTAAAATTTTATGATTGTTCCACGAATTGTGTACTCAAATCCCTTTATCGGTGTATGTCCAATTAATGTTTTCATTACACATTTACATTTATAAGGGCATGGTGTCTCTTTATTGTGTTCTAATTTTGAAGATTTATAGTTTTTTTTAATCTGCTTCAAATATTATAGCTTCATGTATAGGAACTAATAAGAAATTGTTTTTAATATTTATTGATATTATTTCATGAAAATCACTCCTTTCATTAAGATCATGCCAAAAATGAATATCTTGTTCATATTAATTTTTGTACACTATGTGTATTACATAACATGTATGTATCATGTTTCTATCAATATATATATATATATATATAAAATGACACACTGTTCAATTATCCATTGCACAATAGAACATATGGAGTATCTTCTTGAACTTTGCCAAATAGTATGTGGTCCCTAATTAGTACTTCTTCCTTTTTCATGAAACTAATTAATATAATGTCAAATTTTCAATATTAGTGAATATTGGTTTTTCTAATATAACCATTAATCATTCTGCCTTCGACATCGTACATGTGTTATTCAATCACCTTTTTAAAACACGATGATCATTTTCACTGATTTGGGGTTCCTCAAAATGCTTGGGAAAATCAGAAAAATGCATGTATTGAATCGTGTTTCTCATATGGTTTCATGGATACAAGTTCATCTCGAAAATCATGACTGCATGGTTCAAATATCATGAGGACCATGAGATTATTATTCTCCACACGAATGAAGTTTTTTCTACAACTATGTGTTTTTGTTTTCACTTTTGATTTGGCTGAAAGGGGAGCTTTATGGTCATTAATCATTGTTGTGGGTGGTCATTTATGATGTAAGATAGTATAACTTCATTTTACTTGATATATCCAATATTATTATTGATTTATGTTCAATTTGATTATCTTTAACTAGTGATGTTATTTAATAAGTTGTTATTAATGGTTGTAATAATGACGATATGGTATAAGGGTTCATATGGTGTGTATAAGGGTTCACGTGGTGTGTATAACGGTTGACATGGTATCAGTGAACTCTATTAATTAATTTAATCCCTCATTCTCACTATCATATAAGAAATTGAGTGATTTCAACTCATCCTCACATGATTTCATACCTTAGATAGTGTCCAACATATGGAATATGAGCTTTCGAATTCATCAGTTAACCAGGATCATATATTCCATTTCCCCCAAGATGAATGTATTAATATAACACTAGGGTCAACTAAATATAGTTCTCATTATACGTTGTATATTATGTGTCCTTCTTGGCCAATACTCACTTTTATGAGGGAGGGGTGCTTTTCAATACATCGACTAGAAACTTCTTCCGTTATCGTTTACTTAAAGGTATTTTCTATTAAAGTTCAATCCTATTGAACTGTTTATGACAAAATGACTTATATAAATTCTTTTTACAGAATGGACAGAAGTTGGATGTATGAAACCGATCAGATCTCAAGCGATTTTCAAAACAATTAGTAGAGATTTATAGATGTTTCATTTCACAATGCTTCAGATAGCGGTCGCATACACTACCCATGTTCAAATTGTGTTGGTAGACCTTGGTTGAGCCGTGAAGAAGTCAGCTACCACATAAACAAAAATGGTTTTCAACTAAACTACTTTGTGTGGTATAACAATGGGGATAAAATGAAATCTCAAATTGGTGATGATCAAAAAGAAAGGACTGGAATGGAGAATTTGTTAGATGATCGGTTTCCATTTATTCATCATCATAAAAAAGAAAGGATTTTGACTAAAGAAGACTTTGATATGAGGACAGCTGATGTATCTAGTGAAAATGATGATATTGATAGGGTGAAAAAATTGAATGATGCTGCCACGAGTCCAGTATATCGACAATGCGATAAAATGAAAAAGCTGGAATTTTTAATCCGATTGTTTCATGGGAAAACTATGTACGGAATTTCTAATATAGAAATCGATTACATTCTTACCCTCTTGAAGGATTTACTTCAAGATGATGCAAATATTCCCTCAAACCACTATATGGCATGGAAGTTAGTTGAGGAACGTGGATTTTCAAGAAACAAAATTCATGCTTGCCCGAAAGATTGCAGTTTATTCTGGGAGGAAAATGATGAACGATATGATTGTATAAAATGTGGCACATCCCGCTGGAAGTCAAAATCTGATGGAACACCATCCCGCATTCCACAAAAGGTAATGTGGAACTTTACATTGATCCCCAGACTTCATAATCATTTTATGTATGATGACATATCAATAAAAATGAGATGGAATGATACCGAGAGAAAGAAGACCAATGATGAGTTGGTTCATCCTACAGATGGATTTGCATGGCAGAGATTTGATGCTCGACATCCTGATTTTGCAGCTGACGTGCGTAATGTGAGGCTGGGTCTTTCATGTGACGGTTTTAATCCGTTTGGGAAGATGCTTACTTCGCACAACACATGGCCAGTTTTTATACACATTTATAATCATCCCCCATGGTTGTGTATGAAAAAACCTTTCACTTTCATGAGTATACTCATATCTGGTCCTTCTGATCCTGACATTGATATTGATGTATACATGCAACCTTTAATAAAAGAGTTGAAACTTCTTTGGGATGTAGGTGTGCGCACATACGATGCATGTTTGAGAGACATATTTCAGATGCGTGCTGCGCTTATGTGGACGATAAATGATTTTTCGGCTTATGCAATGATGTCTGGATGGAGCACGAAGGGAAAACTGTCATGTCCAGTTAGTATGAAGAATACATGATCCAGAAGACTGAAACATCGCTGTAGTTTCAGTTTTATGGGACATCGACGATTCTTGTCAAAGGATCATCCATATAGAATGAATCATCGAAGATTTGATAATACCAGAGAGACTGATGATCCACCTCAGCGTCTGTCTGGAACTGACATGCTTAATGAATTGAAAGATTTCAGTTTTTCTTTTGGGAAGGGTCAAATGAAATCTGGAAAGAGAGAGATTGTTTCCACTGAAACCTGTTACAATTGGAGGAATAAGAGTATCTTTTTTGATTTTCCTTATTGGTCAACCAATTTGTTACGTCATTGCTTAGACGTAATGCATATTGAAAAGAATATATGAGAAATGTTGCTTTTGGTTCTTCTAAATGTCAAGGGGAAGAAAAGTATGATTTAAGATCTCGGCGTGACTTGGTGGATTGGGGCATCAGACCCGAATTGCATCCTGTGCTTATCAGTGAAAATAAATGGCAACTTCCATGTGCTTCTAAAGTAATGAAACCTACGAAAAAAACAATTTCTGGAAGTATTAGAGACTATTAGAGTTCCTGATGGCTATTCAAGAAACATATCTAAACGGGTCAACAGAAGAGAGTTGAAGCTAAAATCTTTGAAGACTCATGATTGTCACATTCTACTGCATGAGTTGCTTCCAATAGCAATCCGCCATCTTTTGTCCAATAATTTAAGGGTGTATGTTATTCGGTTGTGCCATTTTTTAGAGATATTTGTGCTAAGAAGTTGTCCAATTATTTCTTGCAAAAAATGTTGACAGATGCCCCATTAATTTTGTGTGAGTTGGAGAAAATATTTCCTTCATCATTTTTCACATGCATGTTGCATCTGACTGTCTATATTCCCACTGAAATACTTCTCGGAGGACCTGTTTCTTTTCGTTGGATGTATCCATCTGAAAGAAATATGTTCACATTAAAGTCTTATGTCCGAAACAGAAATCATCCCGAAGGTTCTATCATGAACGGTTACTTGGCTCAAGAATGTATGGATTTCTGCTCGATGTATTTGTCTGATCTTACTACAAGATTGAACAGACCAAGGAGAAATGAATAAGAACAGTATGAGAAAATTGAACCCAGTTTTCCATCACTTCCTCAAACAGGAGGAATTCTTGGATCATATACATTGAAGACATTAATCCATGAAGAGCGGGAGATGGCACATCGCACAGTTTTTTTCAACTATGATTTGTTCGATGACTATATCAGGTAACTAAATTGATTATGTATATCTTACATATATATCTGTTAAACTATTAATATTTTTTATCTACAGGGAACATAAAACAATGATAACTAGGAAGCATCATTCTTTATCTTTGAGAAGGAGAGAGACTTTGCATAGCAAAGAGTTTTCTTCTTGGTTAAAATTGAAGGTATAAAAAATTCAATGTTTAAAATAATTATATCAATATTTAATGAAGTTTAATAGTCATTTATATTGCAGGTATTGAGTTTGTCTACTGACTCTGTCTCTAAGGAAATAAGAGCTTTGGATTTTGGTCATAATACCGTGGTTTGTGACTATAAATCAATTATTATCAATAGGTACAAATTTATTGTCACTGAACGATCAATGAACATGAGAACACAATATGATGGTGTTATGGTTACTGCCACAACAGATTGTTATGCCAGTGCATCAGATAGTAGACCACGATTTGAAAATGTGGGTTATTATGGAGTTGTTGAGAAAATAATAATATTGGATTATTACTCTCATGGACGAGTCACAATGATAAAATGCCATTGGTTTGATTCAATGAAGAGACATGGCACATTTATTGATGATTGTGGATTTGGAATAATTAATATGACTCACACTCTTGCTACCGAAGAACCATATGTGTTGGCATCAATGGCTAAACAAGTTTTTTATGTCAAAGACCAACTTCGACCTGAATTTGGTGTCATAGTTGAAGTAATTCCCAGACATATTTTTGATGATGGTGATGATGGAATTGACACTATCCCTAGTGCAATTGGAAGCAATCCATTTATTTATTTTGATGACTCAAATAACTCAATTGTCAGAGTTGATTGTGAACCTGAATTTGTGGTTGAAAATATATAGAATCATTCATCCATGTTCTCAATTCTTTTGGTTTACCTCGAGTTGGGTTGTTAATGTTGGTAATATTCAAATTGATTAAGTATTGATCACAAATATGTTTTATCTGACTTGACCGTTTTGTGAATTTTCAATGTTTATTGGTTGCAGTTTTATTTGAATTGCATTTTCTAATTTGGAATTGAACTGTATTCAAACATAGTCAAACAATATTTCTATCTTGGTGAACATTACAACTTGTATGATTTATTAAATCCATTCAAGATCTTATAAAACAATTGATAGCTGACTTGACCGTTATGTGAAGTTTCAATGTTTATTTGTTGCAGTTTTATTTGAATTGGATTTTCTAATTTGGAATTGAACTGTATTCAAACATAGTCAAATAATATTTCTAACTTGGTGAACTTTACAACTTGTATGATTTATTAAATCCATTCAAGATCTTCTAAAACTATTGATAGCTGACTTGACCATTATGTGAATTTTCAAAGTTTATTGGTTGCTATTTTATTTGAATTGAATTTTCTAATTTGGAATTGAATTGTATTCAAACATAGTCAAACAGTATTTCTAACTTGGTGAACATTACAACTTGTATGATTTATTAAATCCATTCAAGCTCTTCTAAAACAATTGATAGCTTAATTGACCATTATGTGAATTTTCAATGTTTATTGGTTGTAGATTTATTTGAATTGCATTTTCTAATTTGGAATTGAACTGTATTCAAACATAGTCAAACAACATTTCTAACTTGGTGAACATTACAACTTGTATGATTTATTAAATCCATTCAAGCTCTTCTAAAACAATTGATAGCTAAATTTCCAATGAATCCCCCTATTCCCTCATATATTTAGTTTTTTGGGTTACACATTAGTTTTCTTTTTCTAATTAATTACATATTTGTTTTCAAAATGCAGTAAATGAAGCCAATTGAAGAGATATGAAGGAAAAAAATGACGGATAACAATCGTCGAATGACGGAGTTGGAAATTCCACCATTAGTGCCTGTAGTGAGTAATTTATTTTAAATTGATATATTTGAAGAATATATAATTTCGTGTGATTAATTTTTTTGTAAACATTTTTGTAGGATCCACCTATACGTCGACAGTTATTCGACGAGGAGCCTGGTACTGGTCCTAGTACTCAGGCTGGTGGTACAAGGAGGGTTCGTACACGAGGTGGACGAGCATTTGCGCATACCTGACTAGACCCTGCCCCTGCCCCTCCCACTAACATGTCATCCTTCCCACATTCTGATCTCGGTGTGTCGTTAGAGACACACAGGATATTTAGGCCTCCCATGTTTTCGCTACCTTCTGCGTCTTCTGGCCCATCATTTTCACATCCCATGATGATTCCCACTCCTCAGTCAGCATCCGGTCAGACAGCTGTCCCATCTTCTTTTCCTTCTACTTATGTCACTCTGAGCTTCTTTATTCCATCGTCTTCGACTCCTGTTCCACCACAGGGTGTTCCATCAATTTCTGTGGATCCAGCAGCACTCAACAATCATACCGGCACAGGTATATTTATAGAACCCTAACAAATTTTTATAGAAATATTTATTTTCATTATAACATGTTTCGATAAAATATTTGTTTTTCTTTCATGACAGATACATTTACTAACAGAAGGCATGGGCGGGGGTGTACATGCATGCATTCTCTTTGGAACCGCCGCACATAGGTTATGGTGGATTATAATGAAGACAACCAAATGGTTGAGAAAACAGGGCAGCAATGTCGGAGTTTTTTGGCAACGCTTGCCAAACACTCTGACATCATTCCCGTCAGCCCACTATCGTGGAGACATTTTCCACATGAGGTCAAAGATAGAGATTGGGCAGAGATATGGGTAAAAAAATATGTTCTATTTAATTCCATGAATTAGTTTTGTATTTATATGAATTAATATTTTGATTTCAGCTTCGATTTAATTTCCCCGATGGTGAGGGTGCACGATCGGAACGTCTAAAGTATTTAGGCGAGCATTGGAGAGCCTGCAAGAATGAGTTTTATATTGGCTGGGTTTCTAGAGTTGGAACCGAGTTAGAGGTGGTACCAGTGGTGGGTGATTTTCCTATAGAGCAGTATCGTCAGATGATTACTCATTGGACGAGTACCCAGTTTAAGGTATTAATAACATTTGAGGTATTTAAATAATAACTTTCATGTTTTTCATTAATATTATATGTTGAATTTTCGAATTTTATTTATGAATCATCTGGAAAAATTAAAAAGAACATTGATGCAAAAAAATACCTCCAAACACTGGGGCACACTACGATGCCTGATCATGAGAGGAAGCAGGTATGACAATTGTTTATAAGTTTTCTTTACGACTTACACGTTCTTTTGTTTCTTCAATTATTTAATAGTTTGATAAAGTTTTCATATAACTTCAGTTTTCAATGTCATTATAGAGGAAAATACAAAATATTGAAGGATGTGTGCCTCGAGCATAACTGTTTTTCTCGAGTAGATGGAAAAAGGATGGAAGTGCCGTCAACGAAGCGACTCAGCAGTATATTGTAAGTTTTAATCTGTTGAATTTATTTTTTAATATCTATTTTGTAACTTAATGATATATTTATATTTGTAACAGGCTACCTTAGAGGCCCTCAATGCCCAAGAACCAGACAATTTTGGGCCAACAGATCACTTACATCAGGTATTGGGAGAGGAGCATTCTGGCAGAGTACGTTGTCGACCTAGGATAGCCCCGACGAGGTATTGTCCCTCCTCAAGTGCGAGCTGTAGTGCCACCAAGCTACAACAAGTTAGGGCACAGGCAGAACAGGCTGAGAAAATGGCCACAGAGACGGCAGAACAGTCTGCTAGGGCAAACAGTGCGTTTATGAAACTTATTGATGTTCTACGTCCTACACTTCCAGCAGAGGTCAGCCCAGCTTTTTATGAGTATATGTCGTCGATACGTTCTATATACGGTGCACCAGGTGGAAGTTCTAGTGGTGGTCAGGACGATGTCCGGCTTGACGATGATGATGGAGAGGAGTCTGATGCGGAAGAGGAGGGAGAGGAGGAGGGCGAGGCGGGTGGCGAGGGCAAGGAGGAGGGCGAGGACGTGGAGGAGGGCGAGGGTGAGGACGATGATGGGGACGAGGACGAGGGTGATGACGATGATGGTGATGATGGTGATGGTGAGGTGGGACAAGATGATCCATTACATTTTTGACTGATATTACTGAGATTTGATATTTAATCTATTCTAGTTGTTGGTTTTATCTAGACTCATAGCATAGTATTGGAGTTGAGTTATTTTTATATATTATTAGTTTTTATGGATGTTGTTGTCTTTTAGTGGTTGTGTGTTTGGGAACCCCCCCTCCTTCCTGGACCCTGTACAACCCCCCACACTCCTCCCTGGACCCCGGAGAGCCCCGCCGGACAGCCCCCCATATAGCCCCCTGGACAGCCCCCCCACCCTCCTCCCTATACCCTGGACAACCCCCTGGACAGCCCCCCAGACAGCCCCCCGGACAGCCCCCCCACCCTCTACCTTGGACCCCGGACAACCCCCTGAACAGCCCCGTATAGCCCCCGGACAGCCCCCCAAATAGCCCCCCCCCCACCCTCCTCCTTGGACCCTAGACAACCCCTCGAACACCCCCCTCACAGCCCCCCCACCCTCCTCCCTGGACCCCAGACAGCCCCCTGGACAGCCCCCCGGACAGCCCCCTAGACAGCCCCCCGGACACCCCACACCCTCTTCCTTGGACCCCGAACAACCCCCCGCACCGAGGATTCTCATAAAATGGAAAACATTTTAAGTACAACGGTCCATGGGTCATATGTGACGTGTACGAGTCAACCCCGCCTTAATCTATGGCACGTTGTGGCCGGAATCACTCTAAGTGGCTCTCTTTTGCTTAAAATGGACAACAATTTAAGTACATACGGAAAACTGACCAAACACATTCGGTTTCAATTGAAAATTTAGGATAACGATCCATTGGTCATATGTGACATGTACGAGTCAACGCCGCCTCAATCCGAGGCGCGGTGTGGCAGGTACCACTCAAAGTGTCTTCCTTTTGTTTCAAAAGTACGTCATTTTAATTGAAAAACATCAACTGACATACGAAAAACCAACCAAACGCATTCGGATTGTGTCGATAAATTAGCACAACAATCCATGGGTCATATGTGACGTGTACGAGTCAACGCTGCCTCAATATGAGGCACGGTTTGGCCACCACCACTCAAAGTGTCTGCCTTTTGTTTCAAAAGGACGTCATTTTAATTGAAAAACATGAAATGGCATACGGAAAACCAACCAAACGCATTCGGATTGTGTCGATACTTTAGAACAACAATCCATGCGTCATATGTGACGAGTAATAGTCAACCCCGCCTCAATCTGAGGTGTGGTGTGGCTGCCACCACTCAAACTGTCTGTCTTTTGTTTCAAAAGGACATAATTTAAAGTGAGAAACATCAATTGGCATACGGAAAACCAACCAAACGCATTCGGATTGTGTCTATACTTTATCACAACGATCCATGGGTCATATTTGATGTGTAAGAGTCAACCCCGCTTTAATATGAGGGACAGTGTGGCTGGAATCACTCTAAGTGGCTCTCTTTTGCTTAAAATGGACAACAATTTAAGTACATACGGAAAACCGACCAAACGCATTCGGTTTTCATTAAAACATTAGTAGAATGATCTATGGGTCATATGTGACATGTACGAGTCAACGTCGCCTCAATACGAAGCGCGGTGTGGCCAGAACCACTCAAAGAGTCTACCTTTTGTTTCAAAAGTACGTCATTTTAATTGAAAAACATCAACTGGCATACGGAAAACCGACCAAATGCATTCGGATTGTGTCGATACATTAGCACAACGATCCATGGGTCATATGTGACATGTACGAGTCAACCCCGCCTCAATCCGAGGTGCGGTGTGGCTGTCACCACTCAAAGTGTCTGCCTTTTCATTCAAAAGGATGTCATTTTAATTGAAAAACATCAACTGGAATACGGAAAACTGACCAAACGCATTCAGATTGTGTCGATACATTACCACAACGATCCCTAGGTCATATGTGACGTGGACAAGTCAACCCCGCCTTAATCTGAGGCACGGTGTGGCTGAAATCACTCTAAGTGGCTCTCTTTAGCTTAAAATGGACAACAATTTAAGTACATACGGAAAACGGACCAAACGCATTCAGTTTCAATTGAAACTTTAGGAGAAATATCCATGGGTCATCGTGACGTGTACGAGTCAACGCCGCCTCAATCTGAGGTGTGGTGTGGCCAGCACCACTCAAAGTGTCTGCCTTTTGTTTCAAAATTACGTCATTTTAATTGAAAAACATCAACTAGCATACGGAAAACCAACCAAACGCATTCGGATTGTGTCAATACATTAGCACAACGATCCATGGGTCATATGTGACGTGTACGAGTCAACCCCGCCTCAATCTGAGGTGCGGTGTGGCCGCCACCACTCAAAGTGTCTGCCTTTTATTTCAAAAGGACGCCATTTTAATTGAAAAACATCAACTGGCATACGGAAAACCAACCAAACGCATTCGGATTGTGTCGATACATTAGCACAACGATCCATGGGTCATATGTGACATGTAAGAGTCAACCCCGCCTCAATAGGAGGCGTGGTGTGGCCACCACCACTCAAAGTGTCTGTCTTTTGTTACAAAAGTACGTCATTTGAAGTGAAAAACATCAACTGGAATACGAAAAACCGTCCAAATGCATTCGGATTGTGTAAATACTTTAGAAAAATGATCCATGGGTCGTATGTGACATGTACGAGTCAACCCCGCCTCAATCCGTGGCACGGTGTGGCCAGAATCACTCTAAGTGGATCTCTCTTGCTTAAAATGGACAACAATTTAAGTACATAAGGAAAACCAACCAAACACATTCGGTTTCCATTGAAACTTTAGGATAACGATCCATGGGTCATATGTGACGTGTACAAGTCAACACCGTCTCAATCTGAGGCGCGTTGTGGCCGGCACCACTCAAAGTGTCTGCCTTTTGTTTCAAAAGTATGTCATTTTAATTGAAAAACATCAACTAGCATACGGAAAACTGACCAAACGCATTCGGATTGTGTCGATACATTAGCACAACGATCCATTGGTCATATGTGACGTGTACGAGTCAACCCCACCTCAATCCGAGGTGCGGTGTGGCCGTCACCACTCAAAGTGTCTGTCTTTTGATTCAAAAGGACATAATTTGAAGTGAAAACATCAACCGGTATATGGAAAACCGACCAAATGCATTCGGATTGTGTCGATACTTTAGAATAATGATCCATGGGACATATGTGACGTGTACGAGTCAACCCCACTTTAATCTGAGGCACGGTGTGTCCGGAATCACTCTAAGTGGCTCTCTTTTTCTTAAAATAGACAACAATTTAAGTAAATACGGCAAATCGACCAAACGCATTCGGTTTCCATTGAAACTTTAGGAGAAAGATCCATGGGTCATATGTGACGTGCACGAGTCAACGCCGCCTCAATCCGAGGCATGGTGTGGCCGGAACCACTCAAAGTGTCTACCTTTTATTTCAAAAGTACATCATTTTAATTGAAAAACATCAACTGACATACGGAAAACTGACCAAACACATTCGGATTGAGTCGATACATTATGACAATGATCCATGGGTCATATGTGACGTGTACGAGTCAACCCCGCCTCAATCCGAGGCGCGATGTGGCCGGTAGCACTCCAGGTGTATGTATTTTGTTTAAAATGGACATTATTTCAGGTAAAAATATATGGTATACAAAAAACCGATCAAATTATGAATTGACTTCCAGATTAAACATATAATTGTCATCTAAATTTTAAATTGAATTATAAATTAATTATGTATGTTTATAATTACGTTATGAATTCGAATTTAATTATGGATGTGTATATTTCCACCATTATATGTTAAATGTGTATGAATTTGTTCTCTATATGTAAGTGTTAGTTGGTTATTGTAGGTACAATAATTGTATATGTATGTGTTAGTTTATTGAAGGTACAATAATTGGATTGAAATGGTGGGAAAATGGGAGAGCTGGTTACAAATTGGAGCTATTGGGCAAATTGCAGAACTGCTGTGCAATTTGCCCCGCAGAGGCTATGCCAACGGTTCAAAACCGTTGGCATTTAATGTCTAGGTTTTGTTTGACCAACGGTTCTTAAAACCATTGGTAAAACACTTTTCCCAATGGTTCTAAACCGTTGGGAAAGAGGAGATTTGGGTTTTTTCCAATGGTTTTGAAAACCATTGGGAAAAACATGGTACTTTTCAGCACTTTATCCCAATGGTTTACAACCGTTGGTATAAAGTTTTCCCAACGGTTTTCCAGAACCGTTGGGATAGGGTGATTTTTCTCCACCCTATCCCAACGATTCACTATAAACCGCTGGGAAAAGTTTTTCCCAATGGCTTACTTCCCTACGGTTTGCAGAACCGTTGGTATAACATATACCAACGGTTCTGCAGCCTTTCCCAACGGTTCTAAATCATTGGGAAATCCTGTATTTCCAGTAGTGTTACCTCTTCTTTGGGTAACTTCTTTTTGTTTGCACCAAAGGGATTCCTTGGATGGATTCCTAAACAAAGGGAAGATTGTATGATCAGGGGAGGGATGTTGATTATATATTTCTTCAGATCTTGGTCTATCCAAATTTTCTTGATAGGTGTGACTAAGTGGAAGGGTTGAGTGCCTTTTTATAGTGGAGACCGAGTGGAGTTTTTGTAAATTTTCGAAAAGGGAATTGCACCGAAGTTTTTCTTAAGAAAAGTGGTTCAAATAATGAACCCAAATTTATAAAATGGACAATATGGTATAAATATGGCTATAAATGTCTTTTGGACAATTCTATAGGCCATTTTCCCCTTCAGTTTAATTTTTAGTCTCTTGTTAAGCTAATTTTCTCCTAACGACTCTAATTAATTTTAATCAATTTCAATAATATTTTTTTTGTGAAAAAGTTATATAACCATAATTAGAAATTAGAAATTATTATTATTCAAAATATGGAATCATTTTTTCTAAATTCAAACCACATAAATGGAAAAAATTAATTTAAATTTAATCCTGTAGATGGAATGACCAAACTGGTTTTTAAAGAAAAAATGTTCAAAATATTTCTATGTTATTATAGTCAATTTAAAATTGAAATTGATTCCAATGAACTGAATTGGATTTTTTAATATAAACTTTATCTAATAAACTTTAAAAACAATAAATAATATAAATTATACTTGAAAATAAAATAGATGAAAAAGAAACTTTGAATAAAAATTCAGTTTTTTATCACTATTCATAAAAAAAATGAAACTTTACAGAAAAATAAAAAAAATCACCATAACATAATTTTGATGTTTTTATATAAAAATGATTTTTTTTAAATATAATATTTGTAAAATTTCTAAAATGTGGATTTAAAATAGGTTCTCCACCACAATGTGGTAAATTGCCTTTAAAAAAATATTTTTATGTGAAATATTAGGTTTTCTCTTATATTATGCATATAAAATCTATCAGATGAAAGTAAAAAATATTTTATTAAATATACATTATATATTATCATAATTTATTTAATAGTATTCATAATCTATAATTTTAACAATTAGGTTAAGTCTTATTATAATAAAGAATAATATTTTAATAATATATTGTCGCTCGGTAAAACTCAGTCTTGCTTGTAATGCACGCCATTAAAGAAACTAATTGTTTCATGTAACATAATCTATCTTAGTATCATATTAATTTCATCCTATATTATAGATTTTTTTATTATAATAATAAATATAATTTAATGTCTTGATATTTTATATTCCCTTACGTGCTTAGTTTTGCGTGTCATAAACACTATTGAATACAATGTGCTTTCTTTTGGATTTTGGGGTGTTTCATTTCCCCAAATTAAATAAATGCTTTCCTCACAATTTTAACATGATCGTGGTAATAGATGATTTTATATTTACTAGTTTGAAATCCCACAACATGAGAAGAGTTAATAAAATATCCTCTTAATAAGAGAGAACGATAAGTACAAAGGTCGCATCAACTAACATATAACCCGGTCTCTAAGTTGGAGAACCGTAGTGGCTTGTAAAAATACATACTTGGTGGAAAAGATTTAGTATTTATAGGGAGTTATTAAGGTAATAAATCTCAAACAAGTGAATGATTAATGGAAATTTAAGGGTCTCAAAGTTATAAATTTGCGATGATTTCAAAGACCATCTTTTTAAAAAAATTATAGTATTAGGAAATGTTTTTGATCATTTTCTTAACTTTGGGTAATTATTTTACTACCTAAGAATATAGGGAATCATAATTACATTATGTATTTATAATTCATAATAATAATTTCATCATTTGGTTGTGGTTTGATCAATTTCAAATTTTATCTCTTTACTCTAAGAAATGGATATCCTAAAATCAACTTTGATGCCAAAATAACTAAAATACACATTCAACGAATTGTAATGACCATAAAAGAGTGAAAAGTAGAACTATTTGTCTCCAACTATTCCATAAAGTTAATATTGTTAATAGATTAATCTCTAAACCTAAAAATTAATAGTACTGGTTCATCATTAATACTTATTCATCAAATTGTTTAACTACAATAATGATAAATTAACCAGTACATCACATAATCCAATGGTAGGAATGAAAACCTTATCATCCTTTGATCTTGGGTTGAAGTCCCATGGACTTTCTGGACATGATGGGTTGTCACATGGTATAAATATTATCCTTTTCTAAAACCATGTTATTATAATTTCTAAAATAAATATGATAGATGTTCTTGAAATAATGTTAATCACTAAATATCCTTTTAAATAACGTTTTTAACACAAACCCAATAAATCAACACTTCATCCATTTATTTACACAAAATTCCATCCTTGGTCTAAAGTTAACTACAATATTATTTGTAGGATTTATAAATCATTACACCTTATATTCAATTGAAAACACCTTAGGTTTAACAGGGGTTATTCATATTCATTATCTATTAAAATCCTTCAAAATGGTTTATAAAGAGAATTTGAATTATCCTAAGAATATCCATAGTGATTTTAAAACCAGGTGTACAGAAATGCCTGTTATCATATACCAGATTATGCTTAAGTTAGGCCCAACACACCTTTTCAAAGTTGTCACCCCTAGGTACATATGTTCTAGAACCACATCTACTTGTAGTATCCAGACAATGAAATAATTTTTGGAATACCCACACAATCATAAAATTACTAAAATTCTAGGATGTCCTTCTATAATTATCCTCAAATTATAGCTTAGGGTTATTCTCTCTAATATATGTTTTTATAAATCTAGTTCCTAAGGTTACTACTAAAATTTTATTGATACCGACTACAACGACCCGACCCTAGAATGCCCGGAGCCAGTGTCATGGTACCATTACATTGGAATGATTATAAGGATTCAAATCCAAAAGTAATGAATAGTTTAGTGTTCCCGGTAAACTAGATATATAGATGAGTATTTTATTACAAATTAATACACTAATTAAAGAATAATAATAATAATTATTTTTTCTTATTAGAAAACTTTTTTCCCAATTAGTATATCCTTGTATATCTTTCTCAGTACACTTCTAGGAATCACATGGAAAGGAAACATAATAAGGGTAATCTAAAATGATCAATAAGGGTAAATTCATTGGAGTTAATAATTAATCAATGATAATAATCAATATGTCTAGGTAATAAATAAAGACATGATCCATAAAATCAATAAACAGATAAGGAAGAGTGTAAACAATTTGGCCTGTTAAATAATTGGAAACACATTTAATTTAAGTAACTAGATAATGAAAAATCAATATATCAAGGTAAGAAACTGAAAACAGATTCCATTTAATCAATATAATTAAAATAAAATTCATCAATATGACTTTTTTTGTAGTGAGAATATAATGGATAATAAACATTGAATCAAAATGAAGGAAATACTTAATTATTGGACATCATGTATTAGTAAAATGAAAACCTATACCGTCATTACCTTTCACAATAATGTTTAAAACAATTGGTAGAAAACTAATTATTTTTTACAACAAAATTTTATCATGAGAACCTTTCGATGCATTAGGGGGCTATATAGAGTCCGGGCCCTACCCGTCCAGACTGGTCCAAAATACTCCTCATATCCAATAATCAATATTAATAACACTCCATATCAAATATCCGTACTGAATAGACTATATGTATTTATTAATATTTCCATAGATAATCATATAAATATCAAATTAAATACTATATGTAGAAATAATATACATTTTAGGCAATAAACATATCCATGATAAGTGAAATGAATAATTACAGGAAATTCAATGTTCAATGATTATGGGAAATTAAATATTTCAAGAAGGCTTAACTGTCACAAACCAAATATGGTCGCCGCCAAAACCGGAACCAAACCCAGCCCGTGACAAGTCCCAAAGGGCGTTCCCAATCCCCACAGGCTGGCACAAGTGCCCGGGTAATAGAAAATAAAATTTGGGAACGATTTACCCAAGTTTATAAACATAAAACAACGAACGAATCCAATAAAACAAATCTGGATTTTTCAAACAAAACCACCTTTTACAAAATTTCAGAACTAAATTACATAATTTAAAACAATTATAGAAGACTATAACAACTGAAAAAACCCACAATGGATATCCCAAGAATCTCTACATGATGAGAGGCACCGCCCTCAAGCCATATCCACAACACTGTATCATGATGGACCGCTAAAAACCCAAACTGTTGGCACAAAAGTTGTACCCAAACCTGCGACAACCAAAATAACCAAGTCTACTTACACCCAAGGGTGTAAGTAGGGTGTGAGCCAATGCCCAGTACGATACCACCACTAAGATATTCCATGTGACAAACATTCAAAGACGAAAAGCATGCAAGTTTTAAAAAACATGTAATTTCTAGTTACAATTTCTAAAAGATGCAACTAAAAAAACTCCATTTTCAAGTGGGCGAATTTAAAGAATCCACACTTTTAAAATAAATTCAAAAGCTACTGAATTTTTACCTCCAAATATACCATATGCTGATGGTAAGTATAAAGGATATAAAGAGCACAAGTAGTAGGAAATAACCCCTAGGCACTAGCTAGCTGTGGGTCCCAGGTACCTCGTATCTCGTTGAGAGTATCAAAAAAAAAATATCCATTATCGTGCACAATCCACTAGTAGGTAACATACCCATAACCTAGTGGTCCCCAATCATCATCATCATAGTTTAGTTAGAGTTGTAAGCGTCAATCTTGCTAAGTGAAACTGAGGCCAAACCCCACAGATTCACTATCATACTAGTACACGTCCACCCACCTAGATACCTGGGTTTTCCCTTTGTGATCAAACAAGTTCAACAAACAAAGAAATATAGTTTTCACATGAAAATATCACTTCCACCTCACACATTAACCAA
Organism: Viscum album; assembly: GCA_963277665.1. Taxonomy (NCBI): domain Eukaryota; kingdom Viridiplantae; phylum Streptophyta; class Magnoliopsida; order Santalales; family Viscaceae; genus Viscum; species Viscum album. Next base: position 335,461,083 of record OY728145.1, on the reverse strand, counting down.
ATAGCCCCATGTACATCACACAGGTCACAAATTCCGCTTTTCATTGAAATTCATTTTGAAATCAAACTCACACCAAAATAGCCTACATACTTTTTGAATAACTTTCACAATTCAACACATCCTTTAACAATTTTATAAATTCCCTAAAAATATTCTAATAATAACATAACATCCCACTCACATGTTTCATAAAACCCTTTTTATAAACAAAATCCATTTTTTACATCGCACTCACACAAAAATCCCACATCACGTTCACACCTCTTAAACATTTCACTAAATCCATTAAACATTTTTATAAATCATTTCCATGAGGATACACATAACATGAAATACCTATTCACATTTTAAATGGTCCATTTGAAAGTATAAACAATCCAAAACAGTTTTCCAATATGGTTTCACCTCTTACATAAATCCTTAGACCATTCAAAACTTTCATAAAACAATTCTAAAGAGTGTACCAAAGCTTTTCACATAAAACCCATTTCAAAACCGTATTTGAAGGAAAAAATCACACCAATACAAATTCAAAACAGAATCGGCAGCCCCAAAAACATTTATTAAACTACCCCCAAGTGTTATACAAACACCTCAAAGAATACCACAAAATATCCACATGAAAAGCACATTTTTCAAAATCACTTTCAAGAAGTACAATATGGTTTTACACCTTAAACAAATAACAAAACCATCTTTAAAACATAATGTCACATCAATACCCTACCAAATCATAATTTTCAGACCAAACAAGATTTATTAAACCAATTTCATATGTTATAATACACACCCAAACAATACCCAAAGGGTTACGCATGAAAAACACCCAATTCTATGCTAAAATGGAACTATAAAAATAAATGCTTAACCAATTCAACGTAAAAAAATTTCTCACCACACACAGAATATTAGGAACATGAATAATAATTAATTCAAGAAAAATAACTCATCTAGAAATGATTACACTTGGAATCACCAACCGGAAGTGTCAAATCCCTCAAAACATGGTGCGAAACATCAACCGCACCACCGCCGCACAACAAGGAAGATAAATCCAGACCTAGACCACAATATTTTAAAAATAAAGTCACCAAATAAAAGCCTATATTCGAACCCTAACTTCTGGAAATTTTAGAACATAATGAAAGAGAGAGGAAACCCTAAGGGAAAAAGAAGAATCCAAGAAGGAATCACTTACCCAAAACAATCCTGAAGAAAACGACCCAAAATAAACCAGAATCTGAATTTTAAAATAGATAAAAAATTATTTGATATTAGAACAATAATTAGAAGGTCATGTTGGAATTATAATGGGGGAAAAGAGTAATAATTGAGAGAGTTATTATGGAAATAACTTACCTCCTCAAATCTGCCTTATTTTAGAAACCCTAAGCATTTCAGCACTCAATCGTAATGGAAAAGATCTTCAAAGAGGGTTAAAGGAGATGGGAGAGCGCCTGGGATTCTTAGGGTCGATAGGGAGGTTGAATCACAAAAAAATTCATTATAATGAATAAGATATTAAAAAATTGAAAAAATAATTTAAAACTGGAAAATGGGCTTTCGGGTTGGCCCAATTCTCAAATAAAAACCCACATCCCCCATGATTATGGATTTATAAATGCTCCAAATTTAAATGTGGTGTTAATATATCAGGGGAGGACATTTAGGAGTTGTAATGAGTGAAAAATATAAAAAAAGAAAAAATTATAAAAGAAACAAAATTTATTTTTAAAACTGGAATTGGGCTCACGGTTTGGCCCATTTCATAAAAACTCACCTATTCTTCATAAAACCTTTGGAAAACTCCAAAACAAATCATGAATGGAAAATAAATTAAAAAATAACTTTAAAATAAGTTATGTATGTGATAATTCTCCCCACCTTGAAAACTTTCCGCCTCAGAAAGTCACAGCAAGGTCAAAGAAACAACCAAACCCCACTGAGAAACCAATAGGTACTCTCGTGCCAGGTTTCCCCCGCAAAGGCCAGAACACCTCCAATGATCAATTAAGGAAGTATTACTCTCACAACCAAAACATACACCACTTTCTTGAAAGGATCTATCACATTCATACTTTATTCCAAAAGAAAATTCTTCAAACACTATCCGAACAAGACTCAAGAAAATCACCCAAACGAACAACAACTTTGAACAATGTTACACTTACCTTACTTTAACTAAACCATTGGGCGCTCTCCAGTCCCCAAATTTACTCAAGGAAGATGTTGGTAGCTAGAGAGCTCCAAACGATACTATCTACACCAATCCAAGACCATGGATAAACCTAAGTTACTGGTACAAGGGGACACTAATATGCTCCCCACCATAATAGACAACCAATAATTTTTGTTTTCTGAGATAGAATCAGGACACTAATAGGGGGAGACCTGTACGGACTCCCTAGTACATTGGGTAGACTTCCATTCAAAATTTCTGAAGGAACATACATGATAATTCTAGTGGTTCTCCCCACTATAATAACCAACCATCTTAACCGACCAGCATGGGCCGACACAGAAAAACCCAAAAATTTCAAGATTTGGGAAGGTCACACGATTAGTCCGCACAGTTTGTGAAACTGTGAACTAACTGTGCTGATCAATCTCTCCACATGGATTCCAGGAACATATTCACTCTTAATTGTTCACAAACCATGTGCTCAGCCTATCTATCCAAATTTCCAATCATTCTCCAAAGGCTCAATGGAAACCAAAGGGGGAGGGAATGACATTGGGCGATGACATGGGTACAAGGCCCTCCACCTATTTCCACCAAATGTGAATAATAGAAGAAAGATGATGATACCAGAGGTTTAAACTCTTCCTATCATTCATATTTAGGATAGGAATTTGTACAAGGGTTTAAATGACCCTGTGATTTCCCATGACCATGAGCCAACTTCTCTCCGATACCTATGGCTAGAGATCAAATGATTGAAGCATCTTCGGCCTCATAGTTAGTCTTTGGAATCCCACTGAATGATAATTCTTCTTTCAGTGCCACCAAAAACTACACCACAATCCCAAATAAGTTTTCCAGACATAACACATTCCAAACTCCCTTTACCATATCCCGATATTTCACTGAAACAAGGGATAATAAGATTCCCACACATCACACCTTGTTTCTTTAGGTGAGAAACAATATAATTAAAGAACACCTACACTCACATTCCCCTAAAATGGATGATTTTGAAGTTTTTACAAGGGAGACATTCTTCCAACATAACATGGAATCTCAAAGGATTTCACTACTTTCACCTATACGGTCAATCGAGAACATGACATCATAAGGCATCACCGAACATGACCATTGCAACTGATATAAACAATGCATGGAGAGGGACCTTATACAACATCCCCAAACAACACACAATTCTAGAAAGTGGCCACAATATCTTCTCGTGACCATATTTCCCACACTGGTAGTTTATTTTGAACTCTTTCTTTGAAGATACAACGAAGGACTTAGAGGCCCTCTTAGACACTATCCATACTGACAACCCCAAACAACATCCACCTTCGACGAATCAGGTAGCTTAAGAAACTAAGGTCTCTTTCAACCATCCCTGAGCACTCTTCCACAACAAGAGGATCCGAAAAAAAAACAAGAATGTAAATGGTGTAGACTCATTCTACAAAGCTCAAGAAAAGATTCCTCACATTGATCAATTTGAGTATTTTCCAATGACGAAACAATCTGAGTTTCACTTCAGTTGTGCACTAACCCTAAATGGGTGTGTACCTTATCCAACGGGAGAACCAAAGGACCCAACCAAGATGGTCCATTGGTCAAAAAAACCATAAACCAGATCCAAAAACATGAAGTTAACCACCATAAAGGTGTCCCGAAACATATCTCAGAGGATACTACTAACCAGTCCTTCTACCCAGCTTACCTTCCAAACATAAACCCAAAACACAGTTCAAATAGGAGGGGTTATTGGACTAAAAAAACATCCCACAAAAATAGCATTTTCAAAAACCCATAATACAAACCATCCCCAACTATTCATCAAGACATCATGTTTTTATTTAAAACCATTTCTTTGAAAACAAATGGTTCAGCGGTAAGAGTATCGACCAATGGTACCCCATGGGACTCACACATGCATGTTTTTGTGCCACACCGGGCCCCCTCCTCATATCAGTCTCGGCACTCATCCAGTTATACCATCAACCATCCATAATCCCATATAACCACATGCATGTGGTCTCTCATGGAAATACCAAAGGATAAAACAAAGATTCATTCCACTTTTCAAAACCAAAACGCTAATCCAACACATCATTTTTCTCAAAACCGCTGACCACAAGATTTAAAATCCCAATTCAAATATTACTAAAATTTTCAGAAAGACACAACCTTTTATACAAGATCTCTCTTTCATGTTATTCACATAAATTTCATAACATCTCATCCCATTAAAACACCCTATGATTGTTTAGAAAACACTATTGGAAACACTTTTTCAAAACCAACTTCAATATAGTTTCTTCCTTCAAAAGAGGTGTAATCACACCATTTTTCATTTCAAAATAATTCTGAATATTCAGTTCCAAAATTTCATAAATCATACCATTCCATATTTATTTGAAAATCATTTCACAAAAACATTACACTTCTTAAGACCAAGTCACTTTTAAACCAAAGTTCCAAGATTTAAAAACTAAAGAACACAAGACAATGTGAGAGGAAACTAGTTTCAGTGGGTGACTTAGACATATGGTTGGCGGCCATATTCCAATCACTTCACTATCACAGAGAGCATTCTAGGTAATATCCTCAGCTCCACATGTCTTACCAGGCCCTATGAGATTACTGAGACTATTAACCCAACTCTCTTCTCATTTCCCCTAATCATCATTAAACCAAGAAAACCAAAGGACTCCGAAAGGTCCCGACGTCCCCGGGATACTTGAATCCCGTCACGAGGTGTGGTGATCAGCCACACTACTCATAACCGAAATTCCAAGTCCCGAAAATCCTAACTCCACACTATCCCGACTATTCCCCAAATAACATAACCCAAAGAGAGCGAACCTCCTTTGATACCATTTTGTCATGAACCGAATCTGGTCACCGCCAAAACCGGCACCAAATCCAGCCTGTGACATGTACCGAAGGGCGTTCCCGATCCCCACGGGCTGGCACAAGTTCCCAGGTAATATAAAATGAAATTTTGGAATGGTTTACCCATGTTTATAAACATAAAACAATGAACAAATCCTATAAAACAAATATGGATTTTTCAAACAAAACCATCTTTTAAAAAATTTCAGAACTGAATTACATAATTAAAAACAATTATAAAAGACTATAACAACAGAATAAACCCATAATGGATAGCCCAAGAACCTCTACATTGTGATAGGCACCACCCTCAAGCCATATCCACAACACTGTATCATGATGGACTGCTAAAAACCAGAACTGTTGGCACAAAAGTTGTACCCAAACCTGCGAAAACCAAAATAACCAAGTCTAATTACACCCAAGGGTGTAAGTAGGGTGTGAGACAATTCCCAGTAGTATACCAACCCTAAGATATTCCATGTGACAAACATTCAAAGACGAAAAGCATGCTAGTTTTCAAAAACATGTAATTTCTAGTTACAATTTAAAAAAGATGCAACTAAAAAAACTCCATTTTCAAGTGGGATAATTTAAAGAATCAACACTTTTAAAATAAATTCAAAAGCCACTGAATTTTTACTTCCAAATATACCGTATGACGATGGTAAGTATAAAGGATCTAAAGAGCACACAGAATAGGAAATAACCCCTAGGCACTAGCTAGCTATGGGTCCCAGGTACCTCGTATCTCGGTGAGAGTATCAACAAAACAATATATGTTCTCGTGCACGAGCCACTAGTAGGGAACATACCCATAAACTAGTGGTCCCCAATCATCATTATCATAGTTTAGTTAGAGTTGTAAATGTCAATATTTCTAAGTGAAACTGAGGCCAAACCCCACGGATTCACTAGCATACTAGTACATGTCCACCCACTTAGATTCACAGGTTTTCCCTTTGTGCTCAAACAAGTTCAACGAGCCAAGAAATATAGTTTTCACATGAAAATATCACTTCCACCTCACACATTAACCTAACAGACCCATGTAAATCACACAAGTCACAAATTCCGCTTTTCATTGAAATGCATTTTGAAATCAAACTCACACCAAAATAGCCCACATACTTTTTGCATAACTTTCACAATTCAACACATCCTTTAACAATTTTATAAAGTCCCTAAAAATATTCTAAACATCACATAATATCCCACTGACATGTTTCATAAAAACCTTTTTATAAACAAAATCCATTTTTCATATCGCACTCACACAAAAAGCCCACATCACGTTCACACCTCTTAAACATTTCACTAAATCCATTAAACATTTTTATAAATCATTTCCAAGAGGATACACATAACATGACAGACCTATTCACATTTTAAATGGTCCAATTGAAAGTATAAACAATCCAATATGGTTTTCCAATAAGGTTTCACCTCTTACATAAATCCTTAAACCATTCAAAACATTAATAAAACAATTCTAAAGAGTGTACCAAAGCTTTTCACATAAAACCCATTTCAAAACCGTATTTCAAGGACAAAATCACACCAATAAAAATTCAAAACAGAATTGGCAGCACCAAAAACATTTATTAAACTACCTCCAAGTGTTATACAAACACCTCAAACAATACCACAAAAGATCCACATGAAAAGCACATTTTTTAAAATCACTTTCAAGAAGTACAATATGGTTTTGCACCTTAAACCAATAACAAAACCCTCTTTAAAACATAATGGCACACCAATACCCTACCAAATCAAAATTTTCAGCCCAAACAAGATTTATAAAACCAATTTCATATGTTATAATACACACCCAAACAATACCCAAAGGGTTCCACATGAAAAACACCCAATTCTAAGATAAAATAGAACTATAAAAATAAATGCTTAACCAAATTCAACGTAAACAATTTTCTCACCACACAAATCATATTAGGAACATTAAATATATTTAATTCAAGCAAACTAACTCATCTAGAAATTATTACACATGGAATCACCTATTGGAAGTGTCAAATCCCTCAAAACTTGGTGCGAAACATCAACCACACCACCACCGCACCATAAGGAAGATAAATCCATACCTAGACCAAAATATTTTATAAATAAAGTAACCAAATAAAACCCTATTTTCTAGCCCTAACTTCTGTAAATTTTAGAACATAATGAAAGAGAGAGGAAACCCTAAGGGAAAAAGAAGAAACCAAGAAGGAATCACTTACCCAAAACAATCCTGAAGAAAAAGACCCAAATAGACCAAAATCTGAATTTTAAAACAGATAAAAATTTAATGGATATTCAAACAAGAATGATAAGGTCATGTAGGAATTGGAATGTGGGAGAAATAGTAAGAATTCAGAGAGTTATGATGGAAATAACTTACCTCCTCAAATCTGCCCGATTTTAGAAACCCTAAGAATTTCAGCACTCAATCATGATGGAAACGAATTCCAAAGAGTGGGAAAGTCAATGGGATCGCGCCTAGGCTTCATAGGGTCGAGAGGGAGGTGGAATCACCGAAAAATTCATTATAATTAATATGATATTAAAACATTAAAAAAACAATTTAAAACTAGAAAATGGGCTTTCGGGTTGGCCCAATTCTCAAATAAAAACCCACATCCCCCATGATTATGGATCTATAAATGATCCAAATTTAAATGTGGGGTTAATATATCAGGGGAGAATTTTTAGGAGTTATAATGAGTGAGAAATATTAAAAAATGAAAAAATTATAAAATAAACAAAATTTATTTTTAAAACTGGAATTGGGCTCACGGTTTGGCCCATTTCATAAAAACTCACCTATTCTTCATAAAACCATTGGAAACCCCAAAAACAAATCATGAATGGAAAATAAATTTAAAAATAACTTTAAAATTAGTTATGTATGTGAAATTAGAAATGGAATAACAGAAGAAAATTTCAATTCTATCGTTGTCCAAATCAATAAAAAAACCATCTAGGGGAATAATAAGGACAATATCAATACAATTTATCCCTTGTGGGGTAAAAATAAAGGGTTTTTGTCAAAAATTAATGGAAATATTATAAAAATATCTTTTAAAAACATTGTTGAGGAAAATAAACTTTTTATTTTGAATTTTTTTGAAAATAATTTTCTATGAAAATAACTTTTCAAAAAAATTGTTTAAAAAGTATCGTTTTAAACTTTTAAAGAAAGATGAAATGAAATTATGGAAGGTAAATCTATTCATGTCTTACAAGGTAAAAGGAATATTCCCTTTTCATGGTAAATGGTTTTAAAAATGTCTTGTTCGAATGGAGACAATAAGATTCCTTTGAAAACGTTCTTAAAAGACAAAAAGGGTTAATATTTATTTAATATATAATTTTATAAAGGTTAAACACATTTTAAAAAACATTTTTATAAAATAGGGGTTTTATAAGAAAATAGGTTCTCTCACTAAAGAGGGAAATGAAGACAGGTTTTCTTAAAAACAGTTTCTATAAAATTTTAAGCACCCAAGAGTGGAAAAATAGTACTTAAACTTGAAAATGGTCATTAATAACCAGAGGAAAAGAAAATTAAAGAGTTTATTTCATAGTTATCCAATAATTTCCACTAATTTAAATTCAACTATAAATAGTCCCGACGAAAATGAGATTGTAAAGTAAACCCTTGAAAATACCATAATGTTGATGTGAGAATCAATTGATAAATATATTATGTGTGTCAAATGTAAATCTACATAAAATAAGTGTAAATAAAAATATATATATTAAAAATTTATCACACGCATAATCCTAGAATATAATAATAGTGATAAAGTAATATAACCCAATGAAAATAAATTGGTTTATGAAATTATTTTCCAGTTGGAAACACTTAAATCAAATATTATTTGAAACTAAATATGTAATGAATAATTCATGAATCATGAGAATATATGTCAATTTGGTAGTATGTACACAATATATAAGAAATTAGGTGGATAATAAGAAAACATGTCTCTAGGAATAGAAATTGTGATGAATTCATTTATTACTTGGTAAATTTTGAATCATAAGCCCCATGAAAGTGATAACATCAAATAAAATATTAAATTACATAAAAATAAAAAAAATTCATGATATAATAAATCAAAATGGGCAGTAGATACACCATAAGATAAAAATATTTGGTGAAAATGGTGTATTAATCACCTAAAGAAATGTGAGACAAAAATCCCTTACCTTGTATTTACTTTTAGGTGAACATCATTTAATATCTAGTATAATAATTTTAAAAATGTAAATAAATTCTACCATAACCAAAATAATATTTATAATATCATATATAATCTTTTTCTACTGTATTATTACCCCTTTTTTAATAATAATTCATTATTTTCACTATTTCATGTGTAAATTGCCTAGTTTGTTGAGTATGTTTTAATTTATTACTTGCTGTTATTATGAATTAGATAATTAATTAATAATCTCAAGAATGTAAACCATAATGTAAATATGATATAATCTAGTATATATGTATTTATAATAATTATTCTGCCTCTGAGGTGGCACGATTCAGGTGATGGTGAAATGGTCTGACAAGGATCATCACCCGTCCCTTTTTCCGGAGATAGTTTCCTATCAAATTCACCATTTATTTGGGTTGAACCATTCTATGTCATTATCATTTATAATAAGGTTGGATTAACCTTGTGTAGACTGGCCAATTCACCCACTTCACATTTCTAAGGAGATGCCATAGTTAGTCAGCCCCATCGAGCGATTACGTGGGGTTAGGTACTCGTGCAATCCGGCCTCCTCAGTTATAAATTCCTCAGATGGTCTCTAACGGGTTTATTCGTGGATCCAAAAACACTCAACGGAACATGTATCCAAGATTCATTGACCTTCTTCCCAAAGGTAGGTTCTTGTTGATCGATGATTCCGCCAACGACACTTGAGGACTCCATTAGTCGAGAGAATGGGAAGTCAGGCTCACGACACCCTTTTGGGGGAGGATTATTGCATGTTCCGAGAATCTCTTATAGATATAAATCATGCTCACATGTTCATGAATCCTTGGTTCATTCCCGAAGAGTGTGTCCACTGGAAACCCTCAATTTGCAGGATCACCGTAGGCATGCATATATTTGATGCTACATAGGAACTACTAACTTGAGCCATAAAATAAGGTTCTATGAAGTTTATCGTCATCTAGGGGGGGAAAACAGGGACTTGATGTTGGGATTGGACCCATAAGATGGGTTTCTTATGTATCCTCAAGAGAGGAATCAGAACCCACATAGTTTGGAATGACTTGGTCTTATGCATGGAAGCTTCCCATTTGGAGGACATGGTTGGGTGAACCCTTTTAGATGGAATCCCTTTTGAGCATGGTCCTTTAGGTATGCATCCTACATATCTTGGTTTTATTTGGAATAAATGTTCTCATAGTTCATATTTTTGGGTCTTATTCATGGGAGATTCCCATTTAAGGAGACATGATTGGGTGAACCCTTTATGGGAGGGCACCCATTTTAGCTCGGGCCTTTGAGTATGCATCCTACGTATCCTGGTTTTATCTAGAATTGGAGTTCTCATTGTTCAGATTTGTGTGGATGTTGTAATCATTACAAACCTCTAATCCCACATGAGTCATGATATGTGTGAGAAATAAGAGGATGCAGGAGATCCAACCAACCACATGCTTCCTCTCCTGTTGGTGGGAGAGGGAGAGGGAGAGCCTAAGACAGAAGAGGTTGGGGCGACTATCAGCGAGGGCGTAAAATGATTAAACTTTCAATGTAAAATGACTTTAAAGGTCATGTATCTCCACCTCAGAAAAATGGAAGACTTACCTCAGTGGGAGGTCCCTGATATACATTTTGGGAAGGGGAGAAGTTTTGTCCTCATCAAAGGATAAGCCAACATAACTCCTTGGACTGATCACTATTCCTCAATGAATGGAAAAGAAAGTGATCACACATAATCCTTAGAATAGGGAGGTTCAAAATGGAATCCCGAGGTTGGACTCCGGGTTACCATGGGAATGTAGACCCACAGACATTCCTGAATCCCACACCGTTGTGGGGAGAGCCTTCGTGATTCCACTTACCATGATTATGTAGACTCAAAGGTGAATGTTGATGTGCCTGATGGCCTGATCAAATGGGTCCGGTGGCTTTGGAGGAGGCTTTGGTATGATGCTAAAGGACTAGTTCACAGAGGGATCATGGACTCGACAGTATTGGAGGGGTGAGGTTGGAACTTGGGAAAATAATACCCGAAAATACCCCATTCTGCGAATTGGTTTCTTATGTGGGATGGTGTCAGGTTCAATTTGCGTAGCAGTACAATACTCGGAGCACCATATTAAAGAAGGGTCTAGGGGATTATCATTCATAGGGATTTCATATTTGATAATTATGTGGTTCACATATCACCAATTAGGTTTGTAGTTCTATTATTATTATTAAATTCCCCCAATTTATGGTTCATGAACAGATGTACCTATGGAGAACATGGTTGATGATTCTGGATTTGTAGATGATTCAAGACTAAATCAAGGATTTTTTTCGAACTCTTTCTTCAAACCTCTGATTCCCCTTCAAGATTTTGTCGTATATCCATCATTTTTCATTCCATGATCCTTTTATAGAGTATCAATAAAATCATATATATTGGCATATGACACCTTTTGTGGAGTCTCATGAGAAGATATCCTACCCCGTAGAAGACTCAGTCAATTGGGGTTTGTGGATGCTACAGTTTGCAATCATGGTTTGCGGAACCCTTCCCATTTGTTTTGTCCACAAACTGATGAGTTCACGGGATGGTACGTTGATGGCCTTCGCATGCATGATTCCTTCAGCGACAAGGTTCACAGTCCATCATGTTCATTGTCTATCGCTCCGTGGGCCAGTGCCTTGCAGATCATTCTGTGTACCTAGTGGTTTGTGATCCAGGTAGTCTATGAACCTTTCCCAATGATGGTATATGATCCACTAGAAAATCCTTTGAAAACTTGAATTCCTTCAAGTTTCTTCTGAAATTTACAACTCAATTTGAGTCCATTCAACTTTCTAGACATGTAGGAGTACATGATTCCTTCTTTAAAGTTATTGTGGGGGTATTTTCTTCCCTTGTTGGAATTTGTAGTACCTTACAAATGCCCCCATCAAAATGGGATCTGTTTAGAACAAAAAGGGGACAATTCCTATATAGAAGCAGTCCTAAACTAAAATGGTTTGTGGTAGAACAGATGGTCCTAGCAGGAGGGTACCAAACTTATATATATTTTCCTATGTCATTTTTCTTTTACCGTTTCTTTTGGTGAAAAGTTCTATCGACTCCCTTAGCATCCTCTGAATTTTCATACCATGCTCCTTGCGAAAATCTAGTTCAAGAACCACTTCGTAGGTTCTGTGAACTGATATTTTCACTATATCTCTATCAGCATACTGAATTTTGGGTTTTGAAAAAGGCATAGTGGAATTTTAAAACTAAAATCTGGATTCTGCATGGGGAATGCTATGCACCTTATGCATCCGCATACCGAGATTGAATCGGTGAACCGAACATTAATAACTAATAATCCAAACTTAACCATTAATCTGCAACTTTTGAACATGAACATAATGAGGCCTAGGTTTGCGGTATCCACCTCCCGCAATCCTTTTTTTTTCTGGCCAATCATCCCTGGGCCAACGCCTCACGGATGGTTCATCTACCATGGCTGTATGCGGTGAAATGCATCCTCATAACATAGTCATAGGCAAGGTTTCTTCTATGTATAATAGATTTAGGTGGGGTTTCTTCCACGTATCATGTAGTATGCAGATCATTCCAACCACGTAAATTTTCCAAGAATAGTACGCGGAGCCTTATGTGGACATATTTTAAGTCCTTTAGCCTTTCTTCCTTAGCCTTTAACCAACAAATTTTATTGGACAGAATTTTTGTCAACTTTTGAATCTTTTTGTGAAGGCTGCAATGGTTGCTTTACAGACTATGATAAAATAAAAGAAGACAAGGGAGACCATGGTAGGGAATATTAAGGATCATCTTCGAGCCCACATCATTCCTCGTGATAGCTTCTTAAAGGATTTCTTGACGCTATATCTCTTAGACTAGCCACTATCTGTACAGTTGCCACTTTATGGCATTGGTCTCCCTGAAAACATTCCTCTACCATTGGCTGACCCCGATACCCCTTCCATTCTCTTAGAGTCACCACAAGGACATGATCGTGCCAACATTTCCCCAGTTGGATAAGTCGTCGCCACTCTGATTCAGAAGAATGTATTCATATTAGGAGGTTCGACATGGACTCAGGGCAACCACAAGTGTCGTGATGGTGTCCTGAGACTAAGCGCCTGAGGGTATCCTTCCATTATCAACATCTCCCAAAAAAATGCTAATGATGGGTGGAGCACCAAGTGGGATATTCGGTCTAGAGGATGTTTCTCCGATGAATGGGCCTATGCATTCTGGGTACATCAGAAATGTTTGGAGTCCCCTAAATAGTTGGAGGCAGTGGGCTTGTATCAGGCCGCATGGGTTTATCAGTTTGTAGTATTCTCCCCATGGAAATCCTTCTTGAGCTGCTGAGCTGTTGGTGTTCAAGCACCAGCACCTTCCACTTATTTCATGGGGAGGTGGGAATCAGCTAATGGGATATCCATCAGCTTGGAGGACTCCTGATCCTTGGAGAGTTGTACAGCGAGTTTCTCCCAGCAGCCACCATATAGAGTGACACTGAACACATATCCCCTTTGACAAGAGGTATACTAGTCATAGTAGAGGGATAACTTGATCATCCCCTCCAGGCTCGCTCGCTTATTCCATTTGAGGCATATGACAACCCTGATCTTTTATTACACAATTAAACATAATTTATTACATAAAATTCATTTGATACAACATAAAATATCAAAAGGTATAGTGTCTTTGGGGTTTAGGATCATTACATAACAATTTAAAATATGAAAAAAAAACATCTTTATTGAAAACTTCCTTTATATGAACATTACATTCCCTCGTACTTATCATTGCATGGGATAACCTAAGGACATGCATAAGAAAAGGGTGATCTATAAAGCCCAATAATGGAATAATCATGGAATAACATGAGGAATACAATACATGTTAGATAATAGGCATATAAATAGAGCATAAGAGAAGCATAAACATAAAGGCATGATAATGCATGATAATCATAACATGGAAATGTGGCAACAACACTTAACATGGAATTATCATGAGCCAAGTCTCATTGCACATAGAGCATGAGTAAATACTCATTGCACATGAAGCATGAGTAAAACCTCATTGCACTTGAATTAGCATGAGTAAACACCAATTTCACATGACGTATCATGATACTATACTTTACCCAATGCATTGGAGCGTATAAGGGCTCACCCTTCTTAAACATTACATTTCATGAATAAGTGTGCCACATGGATCATATAACATGGATTCATAAAACATCATCATTTATTCCACGATAAAAGAATGTGGAATTAATTCATGAAAATTTATAGTCAATAAGTAAATATGCATAAAGGTGAATACCCTTGATAGAGAAATGTGCATGGTATTCACTACACAATGACATTGGCTTGGAAAATCGGTGCAATTTCAGCAGCGTAACAGTGTGACGTAAGAATTCATAAAAATGGTTGATGAAAGAGAAAGGGGTGTCTCATAATATGTACATGAAATGGATAGTAAGGGGTTCATATATATACATGTCCTAACAGTTGTAATGGAATTTAGATTCATGATACAAAATAATTTCTTGAATGTAAGTGAGGAGAGATAAATTCCTTTCGGAATTTCAACATAGTAACAGGTGTACATGGGAGGCATTTATTGAGAGAGAAAGAGGTATCTCATAATTCAAACATAAAGAGGGCAGTTGGGCGAGGTGCGAAACCATACCCCAATATTTATAATTGAAATTAAAATGGCATAACAATGTAAAGAATATTGGACAAAAATGAGAAAGGAAGAAAAAACCCTTACTTGGAAGTGTGCTTCCAAAGGCTTGAGAGAGGTTTCTTGGGAGATTGGGGCACTTTGGGAGGATTATAGAGAGAGTATGGTAGAGGTTGGATGAACTATAAAGGCTTTGAGTTAGGAGGAAGTGGAAGCTTGGATGGGTTTATATAGGAAATGTGAGGGAATTATTTATTATTCAGTTTTGGGACACCTCACATTAAACTAATCCAAACCACAAACCAGCCCGTAGTTTTTTCCAAAGGCATGTGGAAAACAATATTTTATAATTCCAATGTCTGAAATTATTAAAATAATGTGGTTTCTTATTGGAGGTGAGTCACACTCTCAAGGAAAACAATTTAAAAAGACAAAATGTTTAATAAGTCATGAAGGGTCCACTAAAGCATTGTAAAATAAATCAAAAAGAAACACAAAATCACATTATTTTAATGTTAAAACATATATTTTCTGAAAATAACGTTTATATTATTTTATCACATCGCTATTGCTTCATTATGATGTCATAAAACAAATTTTATATTTAAACGGTATTTAATTTTTACCAAAAAATTTGACTACCTCATAAAATTATGAAAAATTCACCATTTTATAATTTCAACACTCTGATTCCAGAAATAATATTCATTTTATCTAAATAATTTTCTAAATATTTTATTTTTCACTTTTAAAATAAAAACCGACATTTATCAAAAATTCACGGGTTTTGACAAAAGATGGCTTTCAAACCTTAATAAAAATTACAATTGCATTCATAAAATTATATGATCATTTATATTTAATAAAAATTAATTTAATAATAATAATATTTTATTAAAATATTATTTAAATTCAAAAATCCATTAATTCATCAAAATAGATTTATTAGTTGAGTATTAACTGAAAATACTATTTGTGCTTTAAAACTATTTACAAGGTAACAATAATAAAATGAAAGTATATTCATTATTATATACAAAAATAATGTACATAACCATAGTGCATTATATAACCCCTTATAACACACACATAAGACTGAAGAGTATGGTGTGCGATGGTGACCGACTCTTGGGGTGGCTCAGATAACATTGCTCGGGTGGTAATCTCTATGAACTTCCACATCTCTCATAGGCGGTTCCGCTTGAGCTTAATGTATTCAAGCTTGGCTTGGTCTTGGTCAAGAGAAAATCCCAAATATGCAACCTCCTTTCTGAGCTCTGACAAATGGGCTTCAAATGGGGCACATCTACTGGATGAGGTCATCACTTCTTTTGTCTGAGTAAATTGGATTTTATAAAGCCCTATATTTATACTAATCATGTGATCACTGTTCAACGACTGTATTACCAATGACAAAAATTCATAACATTATTTTAAAATCTAAAAACATAAAACCAAAGAAGTTTACATTTTATATAAATATTTTACATAAAGAGACATTTAATTAGATCAAGAGGTATTTCCATTAATGAAATTTTGGGTTGTTACAATCTTCCCCTTTAAGAAATTTCGCCCTCAAAATTTCATTTTCCCACACGAAAATAGATGTGGGTAACTCTAATTCATCATTTCCTCCAATTCCCACATCTCTTCTTCAAACTTTTGGTTTCACTACAACACCTTGACGAGGGGCGTTGTCTTATTTCGTAGAACTTTTTATCTACGATCGAAGATCTTCACTAGTTTCTCCTCATAAGAAGGATCATCCTCTAACTGTACTGCCTTTGAAGATAGTACATGTGAAGGGTCTGGTATGTATTTCCTTAAGAGGGATACATGAAATACATCATGTACTTTGGCCATGGTAGGTGGAAGTTATAGTTGATAGGCCACAACCCCGACACGATCAAGAATCTCGAAGGGGGTGATGTACCTTGTACTTTACTTCCCTTTCTTTCCAAACCTTACGACCTTATTCCACGGAGATATGTGTAGAAATACCATGTCTCAAAATTTAAACTCAAGGTATCATCGACAGTTATCTGCATAGATCTTCTGTCAACTCTGGGGTACCTTGATATGATGCTGAATGGTTTTCACCTTCTCCACAATTTCTTCGACCATTTTTGGTCCAAGCAGCTTATGCTCACCGACCTCATCCCAACACGTCATTGTTCTGCATCATTTCCATTAAAGGATTAATATGGTGCCATTTGGATGCTTGAGTGTAAACTATTATTATAAGAGAACTCAACCAGAGGAAGATGTTGATCCCATCCTCCTTTAAAGTCCATTGACCATGCTATCAACATTTCCTCATGTGTTTGGATAGTCTTCTCAGATTGGCCATCAGTTTGAGGATCATAGGCCATACTAAAGTTCAATTCAGTATTTAGAGCATATTGAAGTCTCTTCCAAAACATAGAGGTGAATCTTGGATCCCAATCAGACACAATAGATAGTGGTACCCCATGAAGCCTTACCACTTCCCTGATATATATCCATACATGTTGATCTAATGATAAATCCTCCCAAATAGAAATGAAGTGTGCAGACTTTGTAAGATGACTCACAACAACCCAGATTGCATTGTTGCCTTTGTATGTCTTCAAATGTCTGGTGATAAAGTCCATGGTGATGTTCTCCCATTTCCATTATGGTATGGGTAATGGTTTCATCATCCCCTTTGACTTCTGCCTCTCTACATTCACTTGCTGACACACCAGGCACTTTGATGTATATTCAGTGATCTACTTCTACATATTATCCTGCCAAAAATTCTCTCAGAGATCTCGATACATCTTTTTGTTTCCTGGGTGAATATAGAAATTTAAACTATGCAAATCATCTAAAAGTTCCTTCTTTAGCTCCGGACTTGATGGAACACATAGTCTTTTCCCAAATCTCACAATTCCTTCTTCATTTACATTAAACTCCGAGGATCTCCCTTTTCTGATAGCTTCTACTTTTTCCTGAATTCTCACATCATCCTTTTGAGCATCCTTTAACCTTTCCAAAAGAGATGGTTGAGAAATCATTTGTGAAAGTATTGATGATTTACCTTTCTTTATGATTCCCATTTCTATCTTCATCAAGTCTAAGAAGATTGGATCCTTCTCAATTCTCATTACTGATAGAATTTTTGGGTCCTTTCTTCTTAGAGCATCCACTAGCTTGTTCACTTTCCCAGGGTGGCAATGGATTGAGCAGTCATAGTCTTTGATCAGATCTAACCATCTTCGTTGGTGCAGGTTCAAATCTTTCTATGTGAATATATAAATGAGGATTTTGTAGTCTGTATATATTTCACACTTATCCCCAAAGAGATAATGACGCCAAATTTTTAAAGCTAAGGTCACTGCAGCCAACTCCAAATCATGTGTCGGATAATTATACTCATGAACTTTCAATTTCCTTGAAGTATAGGCAATGAATTTGTCATTTTGCATCAACACACACCCCATGCCCTTCTTCAAAGTATCACTAAATACCACAAAAAGTTCTCCACTTGTGGGTAAAGTGAGCACAAGCACAATGATAGGCCTCCTTTTTAACTCATTGAAGCTTTCTTCGCAATCATCACTCCAAGAAAACTTTACTCCCTTCCGAGTTAGCTTTGTAAGAGGGTTAGACAATCATGATAAATTTATCACAAATCATCGATAATATCTAGCTAACCCCAAAAAGACACATATATCCATTATCGATGTTGTCCTCAGCCATCCCTCAATTGCATGTGTTTTTGATTGATCCATAGATATCCCATTGTTTGTGATGAAATGGCCCAAGAATGAGACCTCCTTCAACAAGAACTCACACTTGCTGTACTTTGCATAGAGCTTCTACTTCCTCAAGGTCTCTAGTACAGTTCTTAAATGCTCCTCATGATCCTCCTTGGTTTTGCAGTATATCAGAATATCATATATAAAGACGACCACAAATTTTTTGAGGTAATCTCTAAAGACTCTATTCATCAAGTCCATAAGATTGCTGGAGCATTAGTGAGTCCGAAAGGCATTACTATGAATTCATAGTTCCAGTGTCTTGTACTAAAAGAAGTCTTGTGGATATCTTCCTTCTTCACCCTTACATGATGATATCCTGAACGCAAATCCACCTTGGAGAAGTATTGTTCTCTAAGCAGCTGATTGAACAAGTCATCAATTCGTGGGAGATGATACTTGTTCTTTATCGTTATTTTGTTGAGCTCACTATAATCGATTCAAATGCACATTGACCCATCCTTCTTCTTGAAGAAGAGGACTGGTGCACCCCATGGTGAATCACTTGGGTGTATAAACCCTTTATTCAGATTCTCCTGTAGTTATTTCTTAAGTTCCTCAAGCTCCACAACAACTATTCTATATATAGTTTTGGATATTGTTAATTCCCTAGGTATAAGATCAATTGAGAATTAAACATATCTTTAAGACAAATACCAAGAAATTCCACGGAAAAAACTTCAGCGAATTCCCTCAAAATAGGCATGTCTTCTCCTATGGTTTCCTCCTTAGACTCAATCATCTGAGACCAATACGCATGATCCTTGGGAAGTAATATTAGATGACAGAGCTAAAGAAGATTCATCTTCTTCCTTGGACTGGTAAAGAATTGGGGGTTGATTCTCTACATGGAGAGTTATTTCCCTCTCACAACAATTTATGTTGGTTCTACATAAGGAAATACAATTCAAGCCAATAATTGCATCAAATTCCACCAGAGGGAGTATGAAGAGGTTCACCAGGAAGTTTAATCCACAGATTATGATATGTGAGGAGTTATATTCATGGGATGCCATGATTTCCCCATTTTCCATACTCACCGACATCTTCACTTCCTTGATATGTGGTGGTTATGGGATTGTACTACTAAACATTCGAGATATAAAAAAATGTGTAGAACCTGAATCAAAAAGTACATTCAATATTCTTGAATGAATAACTAGCGTACCTATCACCACTTCGTTGTCATGGTTCACTTCAGCAGTAGTGATGGAAAAAGATCACCCTTTCTGCCTTGGAGGTTGTTGGTTGCCTCTGAAAACCCTTGGCTTAGGGCACTGATTTGAAAGATGCCCTGGTTCTTTGCAGTTGTAGCAATGAACCACACGTTGAGGTTCGAACAAAGCATTCCTCTCCTCTGTTGTATCTATGGGTCTTTCTTACCAAAAGTTAATATCCAGGAGCCCTTCTATTCCACACCTAAAGCATTTCCTAATCCCCTTTAAGAAATTTCTGGGGTGTTTCTTTCTACACCTTTGGAATGTGGGGTTCTAGATCCTCTTAGCACCATTTGATTTATCCATCAGACCACCAGCATTGAATTACACCTTACACTTCTTATCCCCATGATACCCCTGAGATTATCTGATCTCCATTTTGACCTTGAGGGTACATCAGATAATTTCTCATAGCTGTCAAAGTCATGGATCGCCAGTTCTTTCCGCATGCTAGGTTTTATCCCACCAAAGAAGCGGTCAACCTTGTATTTGGGGGTAACGAAAAAGTCGTAAGTGTATCGTTCAAGCCTTGTGAAGTTTTCCTTGTACGCTCCAAAAGATTCATCGTCTTTTTTCTTAAGGTCATTGAAGTCACTTTCGATCTTAAGCTGGAGTGTGCATAGATAATATTTATCAAAAAAAATCTTTCAGAAATCCTACCATTCCAATACCTCGATTTCCTCTTCAGGCTTCATATTTTTGATCAACATCTGCCATTGATCAGCTTCACCCTCCATACGATAAGTAGTTAGGAGAACCTTCTCCTGTTCAGGACATTTAAGTATGGAGAATATCTTTTCAATGGAGTTGATCCATTTTTCAGCGATTGAGGGATCAGATGATCCATTAAAAGTATGAGGCCTTTGTCTCAGGAAACTCTCGACAATGACTTGTTTTTTATTACGGGGGGTTGAACGTTCCTCTTGACCCATGTTTCTATTCAAATATTGAGTTATCTGATAGATAAGCATGACAAATTTCGTGATTCCTGCTCCCATTGGATTGGGTATATCATTAGTACAATCATCACATTGATCTTCACATCGGTTGTTAGCCCAAGTCCTCCTATTACCGGCCATTGGATGGAATAAAAGGAAAGTTAGGGGTAACACAAAAAGGGTACTGCAAGGAAAAAACTGATGACTTATAAATAAATTTTATTTCCTTATCATATGAATCTATTGGATTTAGTCTATGTTATCGATGATATACTTTCTAACATATATTCTTAGGGAATTTTTAAAGTCCCTTAATAATGGTTCATACTGAGCTTGTAAATTTACCAAAGCATATCTCTCGGGAGTGTTGTAACCAAGAGTTCAATAAGGCCCACTGTCATTCACCAGTTCCCGTTCGAGTCTAGCTCAATGTGGTGTTTCGGGTTTTACCCCTAGGATACATCTATGCCAGAGCCGCCTCTACCTGCTCATATCCAGAAAGGGATGTATTTTCTTCATAAACCACTTACTCAATACTCACCAAAACTTAGGGATGCTTTTATTGTACTTAGTATTGTCTCTAAGGCTTTACTAGGGTTTTCTAATCCTAATCTCAAAAATAACTAAACCTATCCTCTAATACCAACTTTTAAAACCTTGATATTTTATTACAAAATTAAACATAATTTATTACATAAACTTCATTTGATACAACATAGAAGATTGAGAGGTATAGTGTCTTTGGGGATTAGGATCATTAAATAATAAATTAAAACATGAAAAAACAAGATCATTATTGAAAACTTCATTTACATGACCACTACACTCCCTCGTACTTAGGATTGCATGGGATAACCTGAGGACATGCATAAGAAAAGGGTGAGCTATAAAGCACAGTAAGGGAATGATCATGGAATAATATGGGGAATACAATACATGTTAGAAAATAGGCATATCAATAGAGAACAAGAGAAGCATAAACATAAAGGCATGATAAATCATGATAATCATAACATTGAAATGTGGCAACAATACTTAATATGGAATTAGCATGAGCCAAGTCTCATTGCACATAGAGCATGAGTAAATACTCATTGCACATGAAGCACGAGTAAGCCCTCATCCCTCAACATGAAGTGTTTAAATCATGAAGTAAAAAATGAAAAACCTATAATTAACTGATGTTAGACTTTCGTAAATGGTTCTGAAGAAAAAAAATTACACTCTAGTTTTAGAGAATTGATTTAACTTAAAAGGGACTCATACCATTGTAAAAGATAGATTAATAAAATGTAGAGAATTAGACACCTCATGATCATAGAGAAAGCTATCTCATTTCCATAATAATTTTGTGAGTTCTCAAACTTTTTTAACTATATGTTATGGAAAAAAATCAAAAAATACAAGGTGCTCAAGTAGAAAAATATATACAACTCGCACATAAAGTGAAAAGAACAATATTTGTCGGCTACTGCTAGTGTTTCTAGAGATTTGGGTGTATAGACATTGATTTTTGGAATAATATTTCAACTAATAATAGAGTTATAAGTCAAAAATTCTAACATCCTTAGTTTTTTAAAAGAAATACTATGTTTGATAGTATACAACAAACACAACACTAAGCCTAAACGAACAACTAAATATTGTTATTATGTAATCGTTATAAAAAAACCATTAAATTAAAAGGAATGAATAGTATTAATTAAATTATGAAATATAAAATAGTTCTACTAATTAATAATGTATTAATTAATTCTTATAAAATTAAGCATGCAAGTTTAATAAATAAATTTTATTCACCAAATACACTTTCTTCAAGAATAGTTTTTATTACTTTTGTAAATGAACAAAATAATTTATTTCTAAATTTTTTTGAAATTTTAATTAATTAAATAAATATCATTTTTTAATTCATAATATCAAAATTATCTTATGGTGAAATTTTGAAAATTTTATAAAAAGTTTAGTTTTTTAATGAATGGTGAAAATACCAATTTCTATTGAAAATTGTATTTTTTTTCAAGTATCTACAAACTCAAATTATATTTTAGATTAGTTATAAATTTTATTTTATTTTAATTTTGATTTAAAATAATCAAATTATGGTTTTTAAATGTATTCTATACTTTAATTTAGTATAAAATTATTTTTTGTTTAAAAAGGAAAGTTTTTCGATTTTTTTTCATTACATTTGTAGATTTAATTTTAAATTAAATTATACAATATATATATTTTGAATTTTAAAAAATGGATACATTATTTTAAATCAGGAGGTCCAAATTAAGTAAATATGTTACTTTTATTTTTAAACAATATGAATAGTAATCGTAGTATTTTTTGTTACTATGGTAAAGGGTAAATCGGGTAATTAAGTGTAAAAATAAAATGATAAGGACAAGAAAATGACCCTAAAAATTGACCCAATTTTATTGTATGATTAATATTCATACATAAGAATTAAATTTTGGTTATATGACCATTTATGGCCACTTTTATAAGATTACCACCATTATAGTGTTTTATTTAATGAAAAGTCAATCATATCACACTCTTGTTTTTAATAAGTATAATATTTTTAATTTGGTGTTATAAAAAATATATGTTCAACTATAAATAGTATTTGGAAATATAATAAATTTATCCTCAACATGGTAATTTATTTTTAATTTTTATTGTATAAATAATTACTTTATATTCTTTCACTACATTGATGAAAGGATAATTTAATTAATGGAAAATTCAAATAAATGATATTAAAAATAATAAAGTAAATATAACATTAGGTAATTAATGGAATAATAACATGAGCCTTAGCCTGGTTGGTGAGGAATCTTTAAGTGCATTCAGGCGACCTGGGATCAAATCTAGATGGAGGCATATTTCTTGTACTGTAGCAGACTGTAGTAGTATTGTAGCATGGCTGTAGCATGTACTGTAGGTGTACTATAACAGGTACTATAGTGGGAACTGTTGTAGGTACTATTTTGAATTGTAGTAGTTAGTACTATTCCCCCGTTTGGGCCTTTAGGCCACCGATTTGGTCCACGAGTCCTTTAAGGCCTTCGGGCCACCTAGACCTTCAGTTCAGTAAGACCTTCGGGCCACCTCAAGGCCTTCGAGCCTCCTTAAGTGCAGATCTAAACCAGACAACCTATAAGGAACAATCTCTAGAAGGGGGATGAGCGAGGAGCTTTCACCATAGATGAAGCTAAATAGATGGTAAGAATGAGAGGGTATGTCACCTGCCATCTGTACAAGCCTGTGCATGCACGAGAAAGCCTAGCCTAATAGCCATGTGAAGGTGGAGGGTTGATTTCATGATAAACATGAGGAGGAGGAGGAGTTCCATGTAGTTAGTCTGGGTTTTATGTAATGTTTGAAGCCTATGGGAAATTAATTCCTCTAAGGCCTACGAGCCATGTAATACTTACACCTACGAGCCTTGTAAGGGTTCCACATCACCCCTTGAAAGGAGGATTATCAAAAATCAATAAAAAATGAAGGGCTTTGGGCCATTAGAGGAGGAGGAATAAAAAATAATAAACTAAATTTACATTTTAGGGATGTATGAAAGTATTTTTTTTGTTATCATGTTTTATTAATTTTTCAAAAAGTCAAAGTAATGAATAGTGACAAAATTGATATTACTGATATTTTTAAATAAGTAATATTTTATTGATTGATAAAAATTCTTGAAAAATATTAAATTAAAAAAAATATTATGATAAGGTTTAAAATATCAACCATGATCCAATTATGGGTCTCTTAGCATTTTATATTAGAAATATTGGCCTCGAATAGAAAAAATAAATGTTGTTATGGTAAGAGTAAAAGGGGTTAAATAAGGGTTAAACCAAAATTATGCGGGAAATAATGTTACTGAAAATTGTCTAAAAATTAGTGTATGAGAGTATTTGGACCCATACTCATATTATATTTAAAATAAATCACTTTATATCAATTTTAAATTAAAAAATTAATTTATATTAATTTAATATTTTGCGAAATTCCAACACACCCCTCCCCTCTCCTATAAAAGGGAATATCATCTTCAAATTCATTCACACATAGAAACAAAATTGATTCAGATAGGATAAATCTAAATACATTCCTATAATACACCCCTACCCCTATTCTATAGGCCTTATTTTATTTATAACACCAACCTTAGTGGTCTTAATGTGTTAAGCAAAGGAAGTTGTTTGAAGAAAATGTATTGTTTTAATCATGTTTTTCTGTTTAATTTATTCTTCTACCCCCTTAAAATATTATTATACCATGATAAAATAATAAAAAAAACATCCTCAATATAATAAGATGTTATTAAGTTAGTTTCATGACCTATATCTATCTCCATATTCATCAAATGGAGATATAATTAATCATTCGTGTGTATGGTAGACTACTGCCTCACAAAAAGATGTTATTCATTTTCCATCACCAACTCTAAAAACTAGTTATAATGATGGAATTAACTTTTATATATGATATTCAAGATTTATTTATCATTTTTGGGAGATAATATATCAGTTAAATTCTCACATTTCTATGCACTAGAAAATGACAACGTCATTCTTTCATATTTGTGGACTACCACCTCCATGAAGCGATGTGATTTATTTTTCATCATCATAACACATGAATGATATATATAAGTATAATTAAAGAATTTATATATTTTTATGATCATTCAGTAAATATAAAATTATACATACCTTCTTTCCATAATGATCATTGATAAATAAAAATGTTAC
Source organism: Viscum album (assembly GCA_963277665.1). Lineage (NCBI taxonomy): Eukaryota > Viridiplantae > Streptophyta > Magnoliopsida > Santalales > Viscaceae > Viscum > Viscum album. The sequence continues at coordinate 335,435,400 of OY728145.1, read as the reverse complement.
TCATGCGTATGAACGACCTACCATCTCCATGATTGTAACATAGTTTATTTTTTCTGACAACATTATATGGTTTGATTTAAAAGTATAATTAATGTATAAAAGTGATAAATATTTCATCAATATTATTTAGTAGATGATGTAATGTTGATCCCTTTGACCACAGTCAAACTATCGAAGTCATTATTGACTTAGGAAACTAATGTCATCAAAACATCTGACATAAATTTAAACAATTAATTAATTTTCATAACATGATAATATGTAAAATAAAATAAATAATAAACTAGAAAATAGTTCTAAATAAAGTAAAAAAATTAACCTATGTTTATTATTCAATAATATAAAGAAAATACATCAAAAATCAAACTCAAGGTAATGTACTTTCTTTTAAAAATTCTCTTTTAAAGTTATTCTTTGAACTCTTTTTAAAAAAGTCAAAAGGAATGACTTTTTTAAATTATACCGCATGAGAGCATTTTTTCGCTATCATGACTCCTTAATGTTTTTAATCATTCTTTACATGATTACATGGTAATTTTTAAATAATTTTTTTTATTTATATGTGTAAAAAAATTAAAAAATAAGTCTTTTCAAAATAGAAATTTTATTTTCCTCAAAAATATTGTTAATGGTATTTTTTCAAAGAAAAACCCTATTTCCCGTGTTTTGTGTATTTTGGTATTGAGAATGTTTTTAAAATAAAAGGGTATTTTGATATCCGAAAGTGATTTTTTAAAGACTTTAAAAGAGTTTTTCAAATGATTTGTGGTGAAAAAGAGAAAGAATAAAAAAAAATATTCGCAATATGGTACATGGTAATTATATATGGGAAATTAGTGTACCTGTTATATCATATACATTGGGTGCACCAAAATTGAATTGGGTGTTCCCAATATAGCTTATACATTGGTTGCAACAAGATAGTGTTAGGTGATCCCATTAAACCATTTGAGGATAACAGATTGCACTCCAATGAATTAGGTAATATACATTTTGTTTCAAGTCTATAAAGAGGGAGTTAGCAAAGGGTTTCTAAAATTGATATAATTGGGATCTATTTATTTCTGGCATGGGTTTAAAATTTGTTATAAATACATACTCTATGTTTCCAAAAAATGGTTTTAGTTTTATTTTTATGGGTTTAAAATGTTTTTTGATCTAAAAGTGTTTATGTTTTCATGTGAAAATGATTTATTTCAATAACTCATTGAACTTTGACATAAAGGTAAATATTATATGGGTTTTCATGTCTTTACATGACTAAAAGGTTTCTTTATTATGTCCCATATGATTCTTTTTTCCTCATGCCACAGTTTTAAAAACAATTCACATGATTTTAGGGAAGAGTGGTGAAGGTATGAGGTCAAGATCGAATTTGTGAAGACATTTCAAGAAAATAAACCATGTATTATTTTAAAAGGGTTTACTTTGATGGAAAAATGGTACAAATTATAAATATCCACTTGTAATGTATAGGTTTACTATTTAAGAGTTTATAATAATTATCTATAAATCTTAATATAAAATATCTTTGAAAAAAAGTGATTTACAGTTTTAAAATAACTAGAATATATATTTTTTAAGCATGGGTCATTCAAATTGATATTAGATCTTGGTTTAGACAAATTTGGAGATTATGATTTTTTCTTTTGAGGTTATCTTAAGATTTATGGGTTTCATTGAGGGGTTATTATTTTAAGGTTTATTATAATATGAATGTATTAGAAATCATTTTTGAGGATTTTGTTATGAAATTTAAAAAATACTAATGATATATTTGGATGCATTTATTTTTTGAGGTATTTATGTGTTATTTCTTTTTTGGACGCAAAATGAAAAGTATGAGATAAACATTAAGGATAAAACATTTCTTTAATTCTGAATATATTGTGGTTTTTTTGGGTATTTTATTAATTTTTTTGGAATTTTATAAGAATTATATTATTATATAAAATTAAAACCTACAAACTATGTGTCAAACCATCAGATCCTACAAGGTCGCGAGGCTTGAACCCACAACTGAAGGGTAATAAGGATGAATCACTTACCACTGGACTACATGAAGTCCAAGTTACTATGAAAATATTCTTTTTTATATAAATGAATTTATTGATTAATAATAAGTTTTTTTTGGGAACATATGTATTATTATATAAAATACTATGGGATTGAAAATTTATTTGGGGATTAAGTGCTTATTTCTATCTTGGAAGAAGATAACTAAAAAGTTTGGAATCATTATAGGAATAAGGTAAAAAAAATTCCAGGATATTTTATTTGATGAACAATAGTTGAAATATATATTTGGAAAATTATGATGTATGGAAATGATTATCATATCATTGATATTACATGATTTGGGTATATACTTTTTGGTATGTGACTTCAAGAGTAATTGATTTTATTTGGAGATAAATAATAAAATTATCTTGGAAGATTATGTGATCAAATCCTCCTAATTATTGGGTTTCAATCATAGTTTGGACTATTTTGAGGAATTTTTCTAGAAAGTTATATACCGAATGATCTATGTTGAATTTTTGAGATTAAGGTAGTTTTTAATTGTTTAAAATTATATTATTTTTTGAATTATCTTATCTTATACTAACCATTTTTGTTAATTTATAAATATAGTATAAATAGATTGTTATATTTTTGTGGATTTTTTAACTATAGAAGTTGAGTCTAATGCTTCAGGTATGAAAAATCCAACTTAAATAGTCATCATTTGGATTAAAAGATGAGATAGTGGTGGAAACTGATTAAAGGATGAAAATATACTTATCAACTATGTATATTTAATTATGTTATTATAAATGTAATTAAATTAATTTCTCAACTCTATGAAAAGTATCTTGAAACAAAAACTTTATCTGTTTATTTTTCTTACTGGGAAATCAATCTCCTTTTGACCCATCACAAATTTCTAGTTTTTTTATTGTTCACTATCTCATGAACGTGTTCTCTATCACTCTCTATCAGTACGTGGTTTTTATATTTTCTCTTCCATGTCCATGTTTTTCATCATGGAAACCTAGTTATGTGTTATTTCAAATGACCTTTGTACTTCCCTTTCTTTTTGTTAAAGTTTAACTTTTATTAATCTTTTTTTTGATGTGGGATTTCAGAAAATGTATTTTTAAAAGTAAAACCTTAGTTATCATGTTATAATTCAAAACTTTGGTGACATAATTTCATAAATAGGGGATAATGTAACATCCCATTTTTTAAAAAGAAATACGATGTTTGATAGCATATATGATACACAACACTGAGCTTAAATGAAAATCTAAATATTGTTATTATGCGACTGTTATAACCTAGATAATAAATTAGTGGAAATTAATAGTATTAACTCAATTATGAAATAAAGAAATCCTAAAAATTAATACTATATTAATTTATTCTTAAAAAAATAAACAATTCATTTTAAAAAGGCCATTTTATTCTTCAAATACACTTTCTTCAAGAATGATTTTTATTGATTTTATGAACAAATAATATATTTAATATCTAAAACTTTTAGAAATTTTTTTAATTAAATAAATAAAATTTCTAAAATCATCATATCCAAATTATCTTATGGTGAAAATTTTAACATCTTCTGAAAATTTTGACTTTTCAATGAATAGTAAAAAATATCATGTTTTATTGAAAATTGTATTTTCTTTTCAAGTATTTAAAAATAAAAATTATATTTTAGATTAATTATAGAATTAAATTTGTTAATTATGATTTAAAATAATTCAATTATGGTTTTTAAATGTATTTTATAATTTAATTTAGTATAAAAACATTTTATGTTTAAAAAAGGAAATTTCTCCAAAAAACTGTTTTTCATTGAATATTGAGGATTTAATTTTAAATTAAATGAATAAAATTAGATGATTTTAATTTTAAAAAATGGAATCTATATTTTTAATCATGATTCACAAATTTATTAAATATCTCAATTTTAATTTTTGAAAATTCGAATAATAACCATAGTAATTCTTATTTCGACAGTAAAGCGTAAATTAGGTAATTAAGTGTAAAAATAAAATGATATGTACTAGGAAATGACCCTAAATGTTTTCCCAATTTTATTGTATGATAAATATTCTTCCATAATCATTAATGCTTCAGTTATATGACCATTTATGGCCACTTGGATTAGATTATGAACTTTATAATAATTTATTTAAAGAAATGTCAAATGTGTCACACTATTGTTTTTAATAAGTATAATATTTGAAATATGGTGTTATACATAAGATATGTTTCAAAATAAATACTATTTTAAAATATAATATATTCATCCTAAACATTAAAATTTATTTTAAATTTTTATTTAAGAAATAAGTACCTTAAATGTTTTCACAACAATGATGTAGTAATTATTTAATTAATGAAAAAATTAAATAAATGATATTAAAAACATTAAAATAAATATAATGTGAAGAAATTAATGTAATAAATGAATTTTATAGATTCCTTTTACATTTTTATATTCATTAAAGTGTTATTTTTTTGATTTTTTATTTTATATTTAATTTTTTAAAAGTCAAAGTAATTAATAGTGTCGGACACTAACGATATTTTAAATTAAATAATATTTTATTAAGTGATAAAAAATTAGAAAAAAAGAATATATTTATAAATATTATTAATATATGGTTTCAAATATAAACCATGATCTAATTATGTGTCTTTTGGTATTTTATAGTAACAATATTGACCCTCAAAGAGTGAAAATCAATGTTTGTCACGGTAAGAGTTAAAGGGGTTAAATAAGGGTTAAAACAAAATGATAAGGGTAATAATGTGACCTAAACATGTCCAAAAAATTTGTATGATATAATTTTAACCTATAATTATATTATATTTTAAATAAATCACTTTTGATATTTTTTTAATTAATAAATTAATTTATATTAATTTAATATTTTTTGAAATTCCAAGACTACCACTCCTATCTCCAATAAAAGGGAAAATATTCTTATCATTTATTAAAACATCAAAAAAATTGATAATAAATTTCCAAATAATTTCCTATAATACCAAAACTTATTATAGAGGCATTATTTTATGCATAACACCAACCTTAGGGTTATAAGATGATAAGAAAATGCGGTTTTCGAAGAAGAGGTACCGTTTTAATCAAGCATTTCTATTTTTTTTCTTGTTCCACATCCATCAAAACCTTTTCAAACACGGTAAATTAGTAATTCCAGTATTATAAATATAATGAGATTTTATGATATTCATTTAATGACCCATATCCATCTTCACTTCAATCAAATGGGAAAAGAATTAATCATTTGTGTGTACAGAGGACTTCTTCCTCAAGAACTAACGTAATTCATTTTCCATAATCGTATCTAAAGATTGGTTATAATGATGGAATTAATATTTATATATGATATTAATGACATATGTATCATTATTTAAAGATAATATATTATCTAATTTTCTACATTTCCATGCACTCAAAAATGATAATGTTGTTCATGCGTACGTGTGGACTACCACATCTATAAAGCGATTTGATTTGATTTTAATCAACATAAAAAATTAATGATATATATATAAGTAAAATTATAGAAGTAATATGATATTTTGATCATTTTAGAAATATAAAATGGTATCTACGTTATTTTCATGATTATCAATGAAAAATGAAAGTGTTACCCATGTGTACGTACGATCTATCATCTCCCAGATTGTAATGTAGATAATTTTTCAAAATTGTATTTCATGGTTGGATATAAAAGTATAATTAATGTATAAAATTTATAATTATGCCATGAATAATATTTTTTAGATGATTTAATTCTGATATATTTGACCATAATCAACCTACCAAATTCATTTTGTACTTATGAACCTAATATCATCAAAACAGCCAATGTAAATTTAAATAATTAAGTAATTATTATAACATGGTAATAAGAAAAATGAAAGGAATAATAAAATTGAAAAATTGTACTCAATAACTTAAATAATCAACTTATGTATATTATTCCATAAGATATAGAACGTACGTGAAAAATCGAACTCAATGTAAGAGAATTTCTTTTAAATAATCTCTCTTAAAGTTCCTCTTTAAACTACTTTTACAAAAGTAAACAAGATTTTTTTACTTATATGGTATGAGATTATTTTCCTTCCATTATTATTCCTTTCTGTTTTGAATCTTCCTTTACATTATTACATTCTTTTTTAAAAGAAAATGTTTTCATTATAGGTGCACATATTTATAAAAAATAAGGGTTTTCAAAATAGAATTTTTATTTTCTTCAAAAAAGTTTTTAATGATATTTTCTTAAAATAAAAACAATATTTCCCTTGTTTTGTGAATTTTGGTATTTAGAATGGGTTTTTAAAAGAAAATTTTATTTTGGTATCAAAAAGTGATTTGTTTATAACTTTCAAATAGTTATTAACATTTTTAATGATTAAAAATAGAATGAAAAAAAATGTTTTATTCAAGATATGGTACTTTAGAATTATATATAAGAAATGGGTGCACCTAAATAGTGTTTGGTGAGCCCGTTATATCTTATACATTGGGTGCACCCAAATAGCATCAGGTCATCCCGTTATAGATTTCTCTTTGGGTGCACTCAAATAGTGTCAGGTGAGCGCGTTATAGCTTTTGGTGTTCCCAGACAGTGCTCTAATGCATTACATAATGTACTTTTTATTTAATGGAAAGAAATAGGTAGTTACAAAAGGGTTTCTCCTATGTATTTAACTGGGATTTAGTTGTTTCTGACATGGGTTTAAAATGGGTTATGAATGTCATGCTCTATGTATCCAAAAAGGGTTTTAATTTTATTACTATTGGTTTTAATGATTTTCTTTGAACTAAAACTGTGTGTGTTTTCATGTGAAAATGATTTATTTCAATATCTAAATGAAATTTTGAAATAAAGGTAAATATTCCATGGGTTGTTATGTCTTCACAGGACTGAGAGTTTTATTTCATTAAGTCCCTTACTAAGATTTTTATGCTCATCTAATGTATTTAAAATGTTATCATGGGATTTAAATGAAGAGTGGGGAAATGATGAGGTCAAGATAAAATTTATTAAGATATTTCTTGAAAATAATGCATTTTTTATTTTACAAGTGTTTCCTTTTGGTGTAAATAATGGATACTGAGTATAATTTTCCACTTTTAATTTATGGGTTTACTAGGTAAGTGTTTTTTCGAATTCTCTAAAACTATGAAACTAAAAGGTATTTGGGAAAATAAAGTGATATATAGTTTTAAAATAACTATAATATTTACTTTTTAAGGTCATGTACTTAAAATAGTCATGGAGGATTAGACATAAATTTAAGAACAAACATACTAGACAGAATCAATTTTCACAAATGAAAATAAATATGTACCTTATAAAATGATTTCAATGAATTAATAATTTCTATAAAAATTGTGATGTATATGGATATTGTTATGATGAATTTTGGTATGTAATAACCCAACATGAATTATATGATGATTAGAAGAATATTCCTCACTCAAAAAAGTAGGTAACAAAGAAAAACTAGTCTTTCATGGTTGTAAGTCAAATTAAAAAGGTGGTGAGAATATTATTTTCATGAAGAATAAGAAGAAATTTAAGAAATATTTCACACTATAGAAAATAAGATTCATTTATTATATTTAAATAGGACACATCACGAACCATTAAAAAATTCCATAAAGATCAATGTTCAAGGGAGAAATATGGAAATAAAAATAGATTCATTTAAAGAAAGGAGTAGAAAAATTAGAATGGTTGAAGACATAACATATAATGATTTTGAGAGGTTTCATAAGAAATTAAACCTATAGGCTAATAATTATGTGGGTGTATGGTAGAAGGATGTTATTTATAGAGGTTTTCTCTGATGATTTCTACCGGAGGAGGGCATTGTCTTTCCATCTGGCGGCGACACACTTTCTTTTTGGCCCACATTACCACTTTCCAAAGGTGGGAAGCTTCCATATCTTTAATCAGTCATGTTTAATCCATGATCAAAATGGGATGATGGAATGTTGGTTCCTCCTTACAAGGATTCCTACTTGTATCTAGTCTCTTAGTCCAGGTCTCCCTCATAGATTTAATTCATGTTCATAAAACTCAATCTTTGTGGTATCTCTATGTGGACGATGCTTAATTATTTTGCTTCTATTTTGACATGGAAGCAACCTTCTATTAGATTATATAGTAAAATTGGGTATGTCTAGGAATTTATAGACATTGGGTTTTTTTGTGAACCTATAACGTCTTCCTCTTTTGGGGGTCATCTCATGTGTGAGGCATCTTATACAAGGAACCTGATGCATCTCATGTCACTCATGAGGTAGTTGACTCCAAAGAAATAAGTTTGTTGAGGCTTTTTACCTCATGAATACCATGTTTATTTTTTGTGGGTAGACATTCATGATCAGTTCATAGGTTTAATGTCTTGTGGGGATAGGTCGATCAAAGGTTAAACATATTGTATGGACAGATGGGTAACATATTTAATATCATGTGGGGATAGGTGGGTCAACGGTTTAATTTATTTTGGATATAGGTGGGTTATAGGCTTAAGGTCATATGTGGATAGGTGTGTCATAGTTTTAACATCTTATAGGGATAAATAGATCGCATATTTTACATTTTATGGGTATACATTGGTTTTTATCTGTATTCCAAAGGGGGAAGATGATCACCCTATAGTTTTTGGTCAGTGTGACCCTAAGGAGAATATTTCCCACTTGGGATTTATTGGAGTGTTGTGGAATTTGGATTAAACCTCAAGGAGGTACCCCATATGTTTTGGTTTTTGGGATTGAACCTCATGGAGGTGTCCTATGTATTCTTCTAATAATTAGTGATAAAACATATGTAGTTTGATGCTCTAGTTTAAGGTCATGTGAAAATACCGGTCTATTTAGTTTAACGTCATGAAGTAAGGATGCATGTGTCATGAAGGGAGAATAAATGAGGGATGGTGTGGGGATTATGCATATGGGCTTCCCAGAATTCCATGGTGGTGAGTGACTTAAGACTATAATATATTTCTATGGGGGTTTCATCACACAGGGTAAGGCTATAGTTTAACATCATGTGATGAGGATCTTTTTATGCAGTTTAACATCATACGATAAGGGAATGGGGCTAGGCAGTTTCATATCATATTACTTGGAATTTATGGGCTATACTCGTGGGGTGTCCATTTCCAAGTGGGAGAGGAAGATCCAGAAAAATGCCACTCTACCAGAAATGGTTGGAAGTTTCCCACAATTATATAACCTTTATTGATTTTGTTTCTGCTACTCATTCACCTATGGGTGAGGCATAGTGTAAACACTGTCATGGAGGAGAGGAAATTCGGGGTCCCAATGTTAGGGTTTCAATGCTTAGTATAAAAAGGAATTACATTACCAATGCTTAGGATAAAAAGGTGGGGACATGGTTTAGGTTATTATTTAAACACAAAGGGTGGACACAAGGGTTGGTCATAAAAATCACAAAAATAATTGGGGTGTGGTTAAACCATTTTTGGTTCGGTATTGGGGTCATAGGCACTCAGCTTTTTTGAATGAGTATTGGCTGAAAGGAGGCACCATAGAGAGTCCTGGAGTATGGGTTTCTCGAAATTTAGGACTTACCTATAGCTAGGGCCTTCATGAAGGATAGTGGTCTCTCGAAAGAGATTGTTTCATTAAACAAGGTGACCCTACCTTGAATTGAAGACAGGGTTTCAATGGGGTTGGTTTTGAAAAAGATAATTATCTTTTGAAACCCCAAGATCCAAAAATGGATTTTTTATTCTGTGAATTCCATTGAAATTATTGAAACGCATCTCAACCATGGGTTGATATTTTTAAGAACCCTGGGAGGTAGTTTTTTGAAATATGGTTATCTTTAGAAATCCCTCCCCTCTCTCACTCATGATGGTTTTGAGTATCATAAATTGAATGATTTTATCTGAAGACAAAAGGGTCATTCCCCTTAAAATTCAGACATTGGGAGGTATTTTTTGGCCCAACATAGGAAAAATCCTAGATTTTGTGAAATATAGGGACTTTCAAGAAATATTATGAACTTTTAAAAGTGATGGGGTTAAATGAACTGGAGTTACATTGTGTGGAAGTAATTTCCTCATGTATTGCATGGTCGGTTACTTCCACAAACTGAATTTATGTTGTGAGGAGTTTACCGCCTCACATTCTACATGAATGGTGACTTCCATGAACCAGATTAATGTTATGATTAGGTTTCTACCTCAAGTTCTAAGCAACCAGTCAGTTTTGTGAACTAGAGTCATTCTCAAAGCTATTGACCTTCAAAAACTAGGCCCTTATATGGATTTTAATCCATTTTGGATTGAATTTACTTCAATATGGACACTCCTTCCTTGAACGCTCCCATAAAACATGTATTTTGACTTCAAAAACCCCCACACACCCTAGAATTAGGCCTACCAAGGGAAAGGAGGGTTTCATTTTGAGGGAAAACCACTAAAATCTAGAGATTATTGAGCTATGTTCATGAAACTTGGTCTAACCCTATGCCTATAAATAGTGATGTAGGTCCTTAAGGGGACCTTGAGAATTTTGTGAAATATTTTCCAATTATATCCTTTTATAGAACTCAAGACTTTCAGGATTACTTCACGATATCCACCCTCATCACTCGTAAAGAAATATCATTCTATGAAGAACAGTTCCATGAAAAATATTCCATGAGATTTTCAACTTTCACAAACTCGACCATCAGGAATTGACCATTGCAAACCAGATCCATAAATTTTCTAAGTCTCAGATAAAATTTGAACCAATGTTTCCAAAATGTTCATTGGCCAGTTAAGGTATATGGATAGAAATATCAGGATTGGTGAGGGATTATGGAGTGAGTCAAATCATTACACACTCACTACTCTAACGATAGAGGATCAACATGAATACCCATTGTTCAATAGGCTACCAGTGTATGGTTTTTTCCATAGGGAAAATGTGTTCATCACCATTTTTGATCAAGATGAGCCTGCCTACTGATTCAAGAGAATTCCCAGACAATATCAGTGTCACAAGGCTATTAGAGGCCACATTATGAAGGAAAATTTTCTTCTTACCACTCATACCCTATAGAACCACATGAAAATGTAAATGGGGATGTGTTGGAGGAAGTGTTATCTCTCCCTCAATATGAGAACATCCAGATGGTGGGTTTTATGGACCATCTAAAAGGGTGGAAAGAACACTTGGAATTTTTCTATTGTGGTTACTTTATAGAAAAATGGGCTCAGCCATACTAGGTTTCTAGTCCTATCATGAATTTGAGGCAGAGATAAAGTGGTTTGGGCTCTTTAAGGTAGCATGGTGATAATAATTCCATGTCTAACATTATCAAGAATTTATGGCAAGGTTGTTGAGTAGGTGGTCCCTTGGGACCAACACTTTTCACCTACATCATGACGAGTTCAGCATTAGTTTTAGGACATCAACCACATCATAGGGATACCCATACAAGGGGGATGTATGATGAGTTCCTCCTAGATGAGTATTCCTGGGATGACTAGGAATAGATTCTATCAATCTTAAGGGTGTTGATGCCCTTGGTGTAGGGTTAGAGTAACCAAAAGATAGGTATGAAGAAAATCCCTATCAATAAATGGTACAGTTACTTTACGAATGAACTAGGGGATATGCTAATTGGGAGGCCACGTCAGTGTTTAAAGTCATCTCAACAAAGCTATATCTCTAACATTGGATCATCCTAAAGATGACTGAATGGATGTTCTAGGGATACAATGTGAATCATGAGGCTCCCATGGTCAGTCTAGTATGATTTATTTTGATGTGGATAATTGGCTGAATTATCTTGGTTTAGGATGCATTCAAGGGGGTGTGGTTGAGCACCATCATCATGGTAGTGATGTTGTATATGGAGAAACTCATCAACCTAGTAATCCCCTATCTTGGTAAAGATGTAAAATACAATTCACAACATCATCCAATGGACCCCCCACCCTCTGTGTGTGTGGGACCTTTCATTTTTTGTATAGCTATATTTCCTCACACATGGGTTTATATGAGTATCTAAACCCCATATCCCCTTCCATCATAGATTTTCATCTATTGATCATCAACATCACTAGGATTTTTTCACTTGGATTGGGCTTAGTGAATGTCTTAGTAAGGATCTGGTTGGTGGACCACTTTACTTTCTATCCATTTTATGTTTCTCATATGAATGGTGATGTCGATGGAGTGGGGACCATTGAGTAGAGGTTATACCTCATGGCCTTTAAAGGTAGGGTATTGGTGGCCATAGTAGACTGAAAGGTGATCTGTGAATGGTATACCTCATGTCATTTCATATGGTAGTTTTAGTGCCTCCATCATCTCACCTCAAAGGTATACATGGGGGGTATATAGTGAATGTCACCCCCTGATTCTTATAAAAATATGGAGTGTGTTAAAATGAGAAGATGGAAGGGGGTAAAATGAGTTTTCTCCACTCACCACTACTTATGGGATCATCCAAAAATATGTGAGAATTTTGGAGAAAGTGTATCCTGTGTACATGATAACATGGTGAACCACCCAAGATGATGAGGAAGGATGGCTACCATGATCATGAATTCAAGGGAGAGCGGCAGACAGGGCACACTACGGAGGTATAGTCAGTCCAGAGGGTTGAACAGTAGCTCTAGATCTGGAAATTCTTGGTCATGTATAGGCAGAACACATAGGAATGGGATCATAAATAGGCCTGAAACTCTTGATTAAGAAACATCATGAAGAAATTGAACCCTATGAAGTATTTCTGAGGGCACATGATCAAGGACAGAGGAATTGAATATGTCACCTAGATGTTCCTGGTGGTGTTGTTTTCTCTGAATCCTAGGATAGTTGGTGGATCCAAAAAAAATCACCTCTCTTCATGGGATATTTTAGAATCTCCACTCTGAAGGAATATTCCTCACCAGTTGGGGTCATGAATTGGAAGGTTTTGTGTCCCCCATTCCAATGTGGTGAAAGACATTGAAGATCTAAATCACTTGGTAAACTATCATGGCGTTTTACTTACACTTTCCAATCAAGTGAAGGTTTTTTTAGGCATTCCTTATTCCATATTCCTATCTAAATGTAAGATATTTATGAACTTGATTCTCCAATATACGTTGGAGGATGATTCCAGGGGAAGTTATGCCTATCAGGACACCCCCAGGGATAGAGTTCTCATCGTTGATTAGGTAAATCTTCTAATCTTATGCATCTTGTACATTAATGAATCTCTATGATCTCTTCTAGACTCCTTTTTCACTTGTGTATGAATCAGTGATCATGGAGGAGGAGGATGTTTATGATGACCCTATGGTGTAGAAAGAGGGATCCCCAACTATTGAGGGGGGTAGTCATTGGGCCTATCCTTGATGTTGTGGTCACAGGTGTCCAATCACCGATTGAAGTGGTGCCTAAAAATGAGGCAGTGACTATTATGGGAATTTCTTCACCAAGGAGATTTCCCATGGTCTTTTTCATGTTGTTGGTCAGACTGTACCTCTCTTGGAAGTCTCACCCCCCCCCCCCCATTTTGTTTTTTTTTTCTCCTTGAAAGTTACACTCAGATAAACACATACTTTAAATGGAAATTATAACCATTTTTGGGGATCATTCATCATCACCAATTCTAGAGTCAATGGCGCTTGAAGTCGAGGAAGTGGTACTGGGCACTACATTCTTGGAAGAGATGGTTGAGGAGACTATGGTCATTAGGCCAACCAAATAGGTTCCATAGGAGGAAGATACCAGGTCCAAGGCCTTAGTGAAGGTGGATGAAAATTCACCCTCAACAGATATGGATGAGATGGACATGATGATTGCTCCTTCCTTTGATGTTCTACAAGAGGAGACAGCTGGAGTTAAGGCCTCAACGATGTTGGTCGAGATTATGCCACTAATGGAGGCGGTCGATGATGATGTTTTGGTTGATATTTCCTTGTGAGTTCCACATTAGGTGGTAATGTATCCCGTATTAGGTGAAGGGACTAGAGGGGACATATTTTCCCTTGACTTAGGGCCCAACCTTCCTAAGGAATTTTCTACTAATGACCCTGCCACTGATGTGTTGGCATTCTTCCCTCAATATGAGCTTACATAGCAAGATGAGTTAGATGATTCCAGTGTAGAAGTTTTTGAGGAGAACAAATTTTTACTATGAAATTCATGGAGGAGTGTGTGGAATTTTCTCACTCTCACTCCACTAGATGGTCTTCTAAACTGGGTGGGATCTCTCTGCTATTGGTTTTCCTACATGCAGACTGGAAGGGTGGATTCTAGGGGACTCTATGAACTAGATTGAGATTTTCTCATAAAATAGATACACGATGAGTGGTAGGATTTTAATTAAACCTATAATAAGAATACGTTTGAGGAGACCTGGGCCCTTCAGGTAGCTAAGGAGAAGATTTATCATTTAGAGTATTTGGCTCGATAGCACACAGTCATCATCACTACTCAATTAGAGGTCATCAGCAAACTAAGGGATTAGTTGGTGGTGGATGAGGAAAGGGTATTGGGGGTAGCATCTATGGTGTAAGAGTGACCATACAAGAAGTATTAGGTGTGAGATAGGGTCAAAGAAAGTTTCCTTATCACCAAGGAGGAGGCAGTCGATCTGGTAGAGCGACAACAGACACTATAGGCTACTCGATTGAGGATGGATGAGCTTGAGTGCTAAGTCATGGGGGATAAACATTATAGAATCTTTTATTATCCTTAAATAATGTAGAGGATACAATATTTAGATAAACCTCCTAATATTTTAGAATAGTTTGTTTTAAATTTACCATGTTCCCAAATGTGTGTTTGTTTTTTAGTATTTTTTCTACATCTCAATCAAATAAACATGAAAACCAATAGTGAATCTCTAATATCTCGTGAGTCATGCTCGATGTGAAGAAAAAAAAGGTAAAAATAGATGTTTACCATTAATATGAGAGTGCTATAAAAGTGTTAAATACTCAAGGTATGAACCTGTTTATTGATCGTCGAGAGTATCCTAGCTGGGAAAATTTCTTCTACAGTGTGAGACTCTTCGTAAAACTGATTTTATTTGTCTCCATGTATTCTAGTGTAAAATGGGAAAATTATGGGGGTATGAAATTAATCCCCAAAAAGGAGAGGGACTAAGATCATGAATTAGGATTCCCTATATCTAGAACAGAAGGGGTGATAGGGTGATAAAGGATGACTGTTAACCACTTTTGAAACATAGATTCCGCTTTCATTCCATTAGGTAAATGGAAGAATAAATAAGGGTTAAGCATTGGACATGTTTGAAACATGAGACCCATCAAAAAAACATTAGAGTGTATATCCAATATGGTATGTGAGTCAGTGTGTCTAGGTACCATTACCATTAGTGGGCCTATTCATACATGAAAGGTTTATGTATATCTAAGTATAGGGAGATACGAAGCATAAAGATAAATTGGGGAAATGTTTAAATGGAGTCCAAAACTCTAAGAATTATTTCACCAATGAATTAATCAAATTTGTAAGTGTGTTAGAATAAAAAATGTTAGACTAATATTCTAAGGTATGTTTCACCTTGGATGTCGAGTGACTGAATAACTATAGTATTGTGGTATGTGTCCATCACCAATGGGAGGAAATAGCTTCTCAGGAAAGGGTTGAACACACTTTTCAGTTTTTAATCTTGAAATGAAGGAGGGTGCATTGTTTTAAAATCTTATGGAAAGGAAATTGAAAACATAGTTTTAAAGTATTATGGTATGGTTGATGCATTACATAGTTTAATTTCATGTGATTAGGATGTTAGTAGCATATTTTAGCTTCTTATGACTAGGACGAGTGAACCATCATGACAAAATACCACATGGTCAGGGTAATGGGATGCATGAACATAAAACACAATGGGGGTACCACCAATAGGATCTGGTTATGAAAATAGAGTTGAGACATGACTCTAAATGTTTCCTGAACAAATGGGTTTACTGAGAACAACCAAATTTTTTATGGTTCCCAAGATGGTTCTTACTGGTTTTTCACATTTTTATTTAAGAAATTACATTTTCCCATGTCACAAAAGTGACCTGGCATGTGGGAGTTTGAGTTTTACTCAAGTTTCCCTTATGATTTTTCAACTTTTCAAATGTTTTTTTCTCTTTTCTTAGGTCATTTAAGTTCATAGCAAGATGTAGTAAATAGTTTAAGGTCATAATTCTTGGAAAGTATGTTGAAAATGGTTTAAGGTCATAATTCTTGGACAATGGAATGAAAATAGTTTATGTTTTTAATTCTTTGACCATGGGGGTGTCTTTAAAAAGTGTTCATGGAATGGAAGAGAGGTCACTAGACATGAAGAAGGATCCAAGGATTCCCTTCCATATAGAACATCCCTAAGAAAAAATTAACATAGTTTAAGTTAATGATGCTTGGACATAGAATCCTAGTTTAAGTACATATAGTTATGACCAAATATGGGTGAATGTCTCAAAGATCATGTGTGTCAGGGTAGAGTGGAAACCTGATGTGATTTTAGGGACCAAGTGACTTGTATCCACATGACACATTCCTAAGGTGTATTTAAAATGGTTTAAAGTCATGATTCTTAGACTTGGACTCCTAGTTTAAAGTCATAGAGTTTATAACAAATAGGAAATTGTTTATTTAAGTGGTTCTTGTGCGTCTCAACCTCGTTTAAAGAAACTCTTCCCTAAATCCTAAGTGTATATGAGCCATGCCAGGTGTGAGAAATAAGGAGTGGTGTGAAGTTACCTTTAAATTTAGGGGAGAACACAAAAAGGGGAATATGTGACTGACATGGGAAAGTCTCAAATGGTGTCATCTTATTTGGTCACTGTGTTCATGTGTGTATGAAGATGACTTGAAGAGTGTTAGGACCTCGACCAGAGCAAGAGGATATGGATGGGAAGGTAGATCATGACATCCAAGACATGGATATTGAAAAGGGGATGATTGATGGGTGGTGAAAAATTGTTAACCATGTTTACAACATAGGTTCCACACCCTAACTAGTTAAGGATGGGGAGAACAAATGTGTGATCAACTGTTGAACAAATTTGAAACCACGTAACAAACATCTGTTGTCGAGGATCCTCCGATGTGTGAACCTTGGAAGGTAGGTGAGCCAATGTGGATTGGAACCATATCTATCATGGAGCCTATTCATATCTATATTATAATGATTATGAAAATAGAAGAAATCCAAAAATGTGGATGTGGATGTGGGGAATGTACCAGAGGGAATATTGAGTGCCCTGGGAAATATTTTCTATACACGTAAATGTGTTGGATGATGATTTGGGTTGGGAAAGATTAAGCCTAGCCCAAAGGGGAAAGACCATCAAATGAGTTTATGGTAGTGCTGGACCTAGGATAAGAAATACGAGTGTCACTATGTATCCCATTATAATCGGAATAAATCCACACGTAGTTCTTGAATGTGGCGAGGTAGGAGAATATTATCGAAGGGGTGGTTCCCTCTTTGCAAAGGACATTGAATCATCTCATATTTTTATATAGTGGATATTATATTCATTGTGTGGGGTAAGGATACAATTTAATGTTATGTACTGAGGATGTTGGTTTTGGTAATCCCATATTTTTATGAGGAATATCAGTTTTATACAGTATAAGGCTATAATCTAACATCATGCACTAAGGATGTTATATTTTAGTCATCCCATATTTTTCATATAAGTCATCTCAGTTTCATGGGGTAAAGCTATATATTAACATTATGTTCTAATGATGTTGGTTTTTGTTCATCCTATATTTTTTATATGATACATCCCAGTTTTATATGGGGTAAGGATATCTTTTAATGTCATGTGTTGAGGATGTTTATTTTTGGTTATCTCATATTATTTATATGAGGAATCACAGTTTCATACTAGGTAAGGTCATAGTTTAGTGAAGTGTACTAAGTACATTGGGATTTTTAGTTTAGAGTCATACAACACAAACTATATATGCTTCTAGTTTAAGGTCATGGAGCCTGAACCATAGAGTGTGAGTATCTTAAATGGGATTTTGTGGTAAGAAGGTGTGATGACCTGATACAATAAAATATACAAGGAATACATTTTCCAAACAAAATTCTAAGACAAGTTGTACACAAGTTGACGTCCTGATGCTGAGTTAGAAAAGACATTGTGATGATTTGATGGTGGAGATAGACTCAGGATAAGCGATCTAGGTTTCACTACATATCCCATGAGAATGGGATTCAATCCACACATCCTTATAGATGGTAGTAGACCAATTCATGTAAGGGAAAATCATATAGAGTGAGGATGTGATGAAAAAGAGAAAGGGACATTGGATTTAGGAAACAATGGGGGTGAAGAAAAATATGCAAAAAAGGGGGCACAAGGTGGATGGTTTTCATAGAATAAAGTCATAATTCTTAGACATTAGGGGATATAGGTACTTCTAGGATGATTGTGTAATAAAAAATATTTCAAAATTGATGTGAAGAAGGATCCAAGGTGGTTCTACATCACAAAAACAATCTTGAAACCAGCTGCACAATGTTTAAGGTTACAAGGTATGAACCATGAGGAGGCCCCAAAATAGGTTGTTACTAAGTTTGGTCCTAGGATATTAGATCCTTGTTTCCCTACATATCACCTATGGCATTGGAATCAATCCATACATATCATTAGAACATGGCATGGTTGGATATCAATTCTGATAAATTGTTATCCTCTCTGGAAACGACAATGAATCATCTCATATTTTAGAGATGAGTCATGTTGTGTTAATTGAATTGGGTATAAATAAAGTTGAACTTCAGGTGCTGATGACATGTGTGGGGCTTATGAATTGAGTTTCCCATTTTTTTCATCCCCATGTTGAGTCGTGAGGGAATCTTTATTTATTGGAGATCCAATGAATGTGATTGGGACTAATATCCGAAGAGGAGGCCCAAAGGGGAATTTTAGGGTGATAGTGTTGTAGGTAATGGGGGGTTTTGTGATGAAATTATGGTTGGGACAAAATACAGGGATTCTATGCATCACTACATATACCCTAGACATGAGAATCAATCCAAACATAGTTCTGGAACAAGAAAAGGTAAGATATCGATTCAAGAAGTGGGAGACTATCCTCTCTAGTGAGAATATTGAGGCATCCCATGATTTTCATAGGGAATCCCATGTTTATAACATATTTATTATTTTGTTCGTATCACAATTGGTATGCTATCTGTCCTATTTTTATTTCAAAAGGAAATAATTCAGTTTAACATCATGTTCTGAGGATGTTGGTCTTTATAGTTTAATTTCATACAACTCATACTATGGATGGTACTAGTTTAAGGTCAAGGATCTCCAACCATATAGTATTTAAAATTGTTCAAGGTCATACTACTCATATTATGGAGACTGAAAATAGTTTAAGGCCATAATTCTTGGACTAAAGGGACTTAAAATATTTTAAGTTCATAATTATTAGACCAATATATTTCTATTATTTTAATGTCATAGAGCTCGGATCCCGATTTCTATATTTTAAGTTCACATGTTTTTTGCCATATTTTTCATGTGAAGTACTACTTGAGAAACATGAAATTAGTGGTAGGTGTGATATTCACTCCATCTATGGTAGCTAAATATTATTCTCTATTGGAATAGTCCTTATACATTATGTAAGGTTCTTTAAATTTGGGCTTCAATTTTGATGGATTTTTCTGGGTATCATCGATGTTCTCAGAGTCAGTACAAAGTCAACCTAGAGGAAGGAGTGGAGGTAGACCTTCTTGTTTAACACTCTCACTACCCTGTTATGGTTCCCCAATAAGTTGTAAAATACCTAAATCCTATTTTCCTTGAGGGATTCCAACCCGTATAGATGGATTTATTCCATTATTTCTATAATATTATAGTCAAACAATTATGTTCAGAGTGATGGAATCTAAACCTCAATGGGTAAGACTACCTCTATTCTATACAATAAGAAGTGTGGGGTAACATGGGTGGAATTTTGAGTTGTCTTCCAATGTTATCAAAGGGTATTAGGGATGTTTTTGGGCCAAATATTTTTTTCTACCCTACCATCTTCAGAAACATGTATGATAGGGTTTAATTGAATGCCTCAATATTTCCATTTTCTTATGCATGGTAGCAAGAAGTACGGTTGGATAAAATATTGTACTTTTTTGTACAGTTTCTTCATATCAATAGTCTATAAGTTGATGACATTTTCTATGATAACACTGTGAGGTACCCCAAACTTTTTGATAATGTGGGAGAAATCATGGATCGAGTTTTGACTTCTTTAAGAGGAACCGCTTTGGTCCATTTGTAAAGGAAGTATGTTGTAGTCAAAATGAACATGAGTTTTAGAGTTTTCACTAGTGGGTAGGCTCCCACAACATCAAGTCACCATACAGAAAATAGGAAAGAATATTTGGTAGTGTGAATAAGATTTGGTGGTTAATACACAATGCTAACATGGATCTGACATGCATGTCACCTCTTGGAGAAATCAATGTAGTTGTGAACCATGGTGGGATAAAAGTTTCCAAACCATAAAATTTGGTGGGAGATATTAAATCCTTCTGGATGGTAACAACATTATCCAATAAGGACATCCTAAATGACTTGAGTTATCTCATTTATTTGGACGAAATAGAGGAAAATTCCTTTAAACCCATGAATGTAGAGGGTTTTCTCAAGGTTAGGCCCACTCTATAGGGTAAAATATACTACAAACCAAAATATTTTCTCTTTCTCATCATGGTCAATAGGTAGAGTTATATGATAGAGATAATAAACAAAACAATCATCCAATCAGGCGTTTCCTTGAATGTGGGGGATTTGAGGGTCCTGGCATTGAATTACTGGAAGTCATCTAATATACCTATTTTTTTGCATCATCTGAAAAAATTGATGATCTTATGGTGTGACACATGAATGAAAAGGTAATACTAGTTGGGTTCTGTAAGAGATACATATAGGCTTTCCAAATCATTGGCCCAACCATTCTATGATTGAGGAATATGGGCCGCCTTTGGTTGGGAAGTGGACTTGGAAATCAGCTAATTGCTTCATTCCAATAGGCTCACAGGCTCTTATTTTCTAACAATTTATTCACCATTTATCTATTTTATTACAATATTGGAGTCTCCCTTAAAGTGTAAATAGGTTACATCAACTTTGATGTCCAAATAAGGACTAGTAATAAGATCACGATATTCTGCATCATTGTTAGTGAAACCTTATAACAACACGAATGAGTTTGGAAATATTGAATGTTCCAAAGTGATGGTAATGATCCCCAATACAACCTTATATAGATTGTGGTTGTTAATATATCTTATGATTAGACTTTGAGAGGCACCATAGAAATGATTATTCCAATACGGTATAGCATGATCCACTTAAAGAATAGCTTCATCTAAAAAATAAATATCCTATATAGTTTTTTAGGTTTTGGATTTTCATCCAAGAAGTCTTCTAGTGTATATCCTTTAATGTCATTTTCTGTAAAAAAACCTTATATCGAACTACTAGAGGATTATAACCCAATGTTCCGATCATCCAATCAATAAGGGGAGATTACAGATTTACTTTATTAGATCTACTTAGGATTCCATATTTCTCATGTGGTGCTACAAGTAATATCTCAACTTCGACAATGGAAATAACCAACATGAGGAAACTCTTCTCGATGGTGGATTATTTGGTCTCTTTATTGATGAGTATATAGCTGAGATAGTGTAGGTTTTTTCCCCTTTCCTCACTATTTTTCTAGGCTAGATGGGCACTGTGAGACCATCCCATAGTTTTCACATAATGGACTAAAGGCTTTCCTAAGGTAAGTGGAATCAAAACTAGAGGCTATATCAGGTACTACTTAATATCCTCAAAGGAATTCTGGAAGTCCTTATCCCACTAGTAAACGGTTCCTTTTTATGATCCTTGAGAAGGGGTTACACTTACCATCCATATTTTCAATAAACCAGGGAATGTATGGTAAGTGGACTTAGAGGCCTTGTAACTCTATAAGATTGCATTGTGGAAGCATTTAATTGATAGAATTAATTTTCTCTAGGTCAATCTTGATGCCTCTATATATTATGAAAAATATGAGAAAAATTCCAAAAGTAACCTTGAATGCACACTCCATGGGGTTATCTTCAAGTGTTGGGGGCAGAGAAATCTGAACACTCTATGAAGATCCTAGATATGGTCGTAAATTAGGATGAATTTTACCACCACATCATCTAAATAACACTCCACCAACATTTATAGAATTGTCTTAAAGATGTGGTTCATGGTACATTGGTAAGTGGATTGATATTTCTTTAATCTAAAAGGCATAAAATATTAGCATAAATTTCATTGGGTTTCCTGGAAAGTGGTGGACTCTTCATACTCAGGGTACATATACATCTAATTATACTTAGACTATCCATCCATTATGGAGAGGGTCGGGAACCCAATCATAGTATCAATCAACAACTCTATCCCCAGAATATGAAAATCATCTTTTAGACATTGGTGGTTTAGATCTCAAAAGTCAATGTAGACTCTAATATTCCCATTCTTCTTCCTCACTTAGGAAATTTTGGGTATCCACTTGTAAAAACCCGTAAATTTCAAGGGAATTTTTTTTTTAATTTTCTTTGAGATTTTACGAGTATGCAATTTCTAACGGCACCTGATTCCGAGGCCCGGTGTGCCCAGAATCAATTTCTGAAGTTTAGCTTGGGTACATTTAGTGAACGAACCAGCGGGTTTTTCTAACTTTTTAACCGGTGCTAGGAATCGAAATCCGAGAGCACCGATGAAACCGCGGCACTGGTAATTGCTTAGGAACACCTTTTCTGAAGTTGCGTTTTGTAGAGACCTGAAGATTGACGTACATGGACAATACATTACTTTTGCAGAATACTTAATACATAACAAAAACCAAAACTCAAGGACCGTAATAGTTTAGTGTCTTTGGAAACTCGGAACATAATCTTCTAATCTTGGTGAAAGATCTTCAACATCTCCCATAACGATCTTCCCTTTTTTTTCTTAACTAAAAACATTCTTTAAATCCTAGGGAAAAGAAAACATATAAAGGGTGGGCTCAAATGCTCAGTAAGGGTAAGCATAGAGAACATAAAATAATCCATAAACATTTGCATGCAAAAACATGAACATAAAATCTAAACATCAAAATCTTGAGCAAAGACATAAATCATGGAAGTACATAAAGCATAGATCATAAAGGAACATTAATCATGATAAACTAGCATGGGAATAAAACATGTAATTGAGAAAACCATTCAGCACTTGTTATGATTTCCATAGTAGCCAAGGAATTGCTGTCAAGACCATCTTAGTGGACAAAGTCCCTTTCTGAATCGAGTTCACTCCTCGTTTCAGTCCCGTAACATTGAACTGGATTAACTTACCGTTCCAGCCATGTCTATCTCATGAGATATAAATCTTTACCCAATGCATTGGAGGGGGATATAGGTCCCACCCATCTCATAATTAAATAATTCTTACTGGTGCCACAAAATAAACATACATCATTCATAATAACCCAATAAATAAAATGGGTTTCATAAACATCATCCCATCATCACATAATCCATATAAAAGAAATGGATATCATTTCATAATAAGAAAAGTGAAATCATGTAAATCATAGAGACATGATACTTGAAACATACACATATAAAATAATGTCATCTTAGATGAAAAATGGTTTTGATAAAACACTTGAAATGAATTATTGAGGAAAATATCCTTTCTTCTTCAAAATCATTCTCTTTTCACAAAATGTCATGCAATTTTAAAAGAAAATGATTTTGTTGAAAATAGTAATGAAATAATTTGAGGGAATCTTCATGAAAATAAGGCTTTATAAAACCGTAAAAATCCGTTCGTGCCGTATAAGTTAAAAAAAACATTCTTCTCATACCTTTTCCGAAAAGTCAAAAAGTACCTCGTAAAAGAAAGATTTCATACATACCATGTAGTAAAAGTCAAAATGGGTACAAAGGACATTAAACATACATGAAAACATTTTTATAAAACAAGGACATGGATGATAAATATAACCCCAGTAAATGCTTACAAATAAACAATCTCGGATAAAAAAGAGATAGGAAAATTTATCCCTTACCTTAGGTCCGATATGCTTCGTACGTATCCAAACCTCTTCTTCTTTGAAGAGCCACTTTGAGACCTCCTCTTAGGGAACTAAAATTGGTTTTTGAAGAAGACCAGGACCTCTAGGAAGTTTCTAGGGAAGTGGGGAAGTGAAATGGGCAGGGGTTGGCCGAGCTTGAAGGCTCAAATTGGTGTGAGGAGGAGAGGGAGGAGGTGCCCTTTTATAAGGGAGGAGAAGGGCACCTTTGGAAATATAAAACATATTAGTTTATATTAAATCCCAACCCCACATTAAAACTTCAAAAATGACTCATATCCGAATATTAGATGATATAGGGTTGTAATCTCATCAACCAATAAAATTTATACATGTTAGGAATTTATTTTAAACATTATCAACTTGATTTATCTTTATTTAATCAATTTAATTTTATTTGTGGTAATAACATTCTAAATTTTAAATTATAAAAAATAATTACTTATTTGTTTTGAATTGTCCATAATTGGATACTTTGTAACATTTTAGACCATATAAATTTAAATTTATAATTTTTAAATATTTTTGTGATTTTTAAAAAATTTTATAATATGTTATTTTTATAAAATAACAATAGTGTCAATTTCGACACAATTTATTTATTTGAATTTAAATAAACTATATACAGAAGCTATGTTCAAAATAAAAGCTTTAATAGATTCATAAAAGGTCATATGTATCTAGAAAATAAGTGGAGCACATTAAATAGTTCATATAATATTTATTTTATTATTTTTAAAACCATTTATTTGGTTTATCTCTTAATAAAATAATTACTACAACATTTTTGTATAATTATTTAATATACTTATTTGTTGCATAAAAATTAAAAATAAAATCCTATGATAAAGATAAATCTATTAACTTTCACAATAATACTTTTACTCGAATTTATCATCTTAAAATCACAATATGTAAATTGTTATATTTATTAAATTATGAAGGTGACAACTTTGGCATCATTTAAAATAAAATAATATAAGTGTCATAATCGCCTTAATAAGGATCCAAATTGTCAACAATTCGGCCAGTGGATGATTAGGGTCTATATATACACTAATAATAAGTTTTGTGCATATTTTCAGGCCTTTATATATGTATTACTATTTTAATAAAAACTATATTTTTTTCACTCAATAAATAATTTCTCCATCATTAATGTATAAGATAATAAGGAAATTAAATAACTCTTAAAAATTACAAATAAATTACCATGACAAATAAAAATATTTTATATTTCAAATGACTATCTATAACCAAATTTATAGTCTGTATAAACTTATATTAAAAATACTTTAATTATTAAAGTTGAGTGAGACATATTTCACTTTCCTTTAAATAAAATAAACTAAAGGTCTTAATCACCTCCAAGTGGGTTATAATGGATTCCATTTCGACCCAAATATGACTTAGGACAAATTTTAATCATCCAATTGTATTAATACAAGTATTAGGATAATTTTATAATATTATATTTACCCTTAATTACCGAATTTACCTTTTACTATGGTAAATAAAATTTACCGTTACTATTCATAAAGCCCAAAAATAAAAAGTAGTCTATTAATATAATTTACACCCACTAATTCCAAATATGGAATCCATTTTTCCAAATTCAATACACAGAAGTTGCAGAAATTAAATTAAAATTAATCCCGTTGTCGAAAGAAAACGGGTTTTTGTTTAAAACATTGCAAAAGATTGAATTTATTTAACCTACGAATTCACTGTAAAATCATGGCTAATGACATAAATTATATTAAATGGTAAAAATATATTCTATTTATACTTTTAAACCATTCAATATTATAATTTAATCACATAAGTTATTACGATGAAAAAAGTTGTTTTTAATTAAAATATAGCGTGTTTTTACTATTCATTAAAATATGAAAGTTATCAGAATAATATGAAAAATATATCCAAGTTAAAATTTTATATCCTGATTCCAAATAATAATTTTATTTGGTAAAATTGAACTTATAAACATGTCAAAAATAGATTTAAAGTGGGTGCGCTATCAAAAGGCGGCAGAACTGCATTTTTTGAAAAATAATTATTTTACCTGAAAAATTTATTTTGTTCTTATACCATGTTCTAGAAAATGTGTAAGATGAATAATAATGTTATAAAATTCAAAATTTAGTTAATACTATTCATAACGGCTACTTCATAATAATATTATAATAATATATCGTTGTTTATTAAAACCCGGTATTGCGTACAACAGACGCTATCGAGGAAGGTCGTGATTGCGTGTAATGCAAGAAAAGTCAGGGTTGCGTGTTGTAAAAAAATCCTTTATTATTCCTTATAAAAAAATCCAACCATATTTCATTTATACATTGAATATATATATATATATATAAATATATATACACTCAATGTTTCGTAGAATGACTATTATAAAACAAACTTGAAATTGTGTGTAACACAATCAAAAAATAGTGTTGTGTATACTTCAAGCTAATACAGTGTGGCGTATAGTAGAAGATAATCTTAATGTAGCATAAAACATATGAAATAAAATAAATTAAAAATAATACTTATCATAAAATATCTGGTTTTTACATTCTACCCCCCTTAAAATGAATTTCGCCCTCGAAATTCATCGGGGTTATAAATGGTTTACTACTCGAAATTTTCTTTAATAGAAACCCACATCGTAAAAAGGAATACCAAAACATGGCTTTAAAAACTAAAGTATGAAATGTAAAGGTTACCCAAATTAACTCATCACTGGGTTTCCACGTAGGAGAATATAGGTGAAAATATGGATATGGAAGAAAAATCTAACCATCAGGTTACGATGGAGAGTGGTAGAGAACATGGCTATGAAAAATCCATCAATCACAAAGCCATAAATTTGTGATGATCTAAGGTACCATCTGATTCATCGGATATAAGAGCACTTGGACAACATTTTTGGTTTTCAAGATCATTTCTCTAAAGTTGATGAATTAAAAGAAATACTTACATGATTTTGGTACAATATCACTATT
The DNA here is from genome assembly GCA_963277665.1 of Viscum album. Classification (NCBI taxonomy): domain Eukaryota; kingdom Viridiplantae; phylum Streptophyta; class Magnoliopsida; order Santalales; family Viscaceae; genus Viscum; species Viscum album. The sequence continues at coordinate 335,408,217 of OY728145.1, read as the reverse complement.
GTTCGTGAATTGAACAATTTCCACTTCATATCTTAAAGAAATGAAGTTGAATTTGTTATTCGTGAAGTGTTAGCAGATCATGTCATAGAATGATGGGTCGTTCCATCTATTTCAAACAAAATGTTAGCAAAAGTTATCAAATATACATAAGTCCATCTATGGTGAGGTTAGTCATATACGATTCCAAAAATGAACTTATACTTCATATATCATACCGCTTAAGAAAATAAAACTAGTTCCTACTAACCATGGACTTCCTGTAGGCCAGTGGTATGTGATAAAGGCCAGTTGCACTACAGTTGTGGGTTCGATTCACACAGCCTTGATGGGCTGTCACCCATCCTGCAGGTTGTCCTTTTTTCTAAAATTATGGCATTCTATCGATAATATCGAAAACAGTTCTATCCTTAAACTAACTTATGTTCTACATAATCCATTTCAAATCTTTAGGGTTATCCAAAATACTTCTATCCAAGATTATAGTATAAATAAAACAATTAATAGAAATGTCATCTACCAAGCATGTGAATACCATCATTAATCCTCGATATATCTTTTGGATCACATTCCAATCATATGAATACCTTAATCATGTATTCTCTTGAAAAATGAATACCCATTTAACCTTAGTGAAAACATGAATGTTGTCAAAAGTTAACTCTTTCAACATACCAAAATCCCAAAATTTCTATATACTCAAACCATGATATCACTTAGTCCTTATATCAATCATGAGCTCATGAATACAATCAAACATCTCATTATATTCTTATCCCTTCATTATGATCATATCATCTATTTTCCAAAAATATCTGAATAAACTTCCATGGTTACCGATACCATTCAACATATACTTTCAAATACTTTAGAAAAAACAATAGTGTAACAATCCTTAGATGATTATTTATTCCATAGTACCATACATTATTCTTTATAAACATACAATCATTCCACTAACTTCTTAAACCACTAACTGAGCTTCATCATTTCTTTCATCTCATATTTCATTTGTAGTCTCTTCATCATCATCCACATAAATACTACTCATATGACCATGCTGATTCTCTTCATGAGATTTTCCCTTAGGGCATTGGTTTGCATACTGCCTGTACATTCCAAATTTAAAACATCTAATCAGTGTTGATGTCTTAGCAATACCATTATCCTTGTCCATGGTGTTAACTGAACCTTTTACTTTGCACTTACTGGCTTTGTGTCCTTCTTTTCCACACCCAAAGCATCTTCCAGTTCTTTTGAAACAATCTCCCCGATGCCTCTTCCCAGATGATTTACATGAGGGAAATTGAACTTTCTTTCCTCTATGATCATCATGAAACTCCATCTTTCGCTTATTATCTGAGTCGGGAAACTTACAAAAGTTGATATTATTGATCATATTATGAGATTGATGATTAGTCATAATAAAAATGTTGGGATTTGGAAATCCCATTTCATTTGGTTGCTCATGAAGAATATCATTCCATTGTCCGTCATATCCTCCATTATCGTGAATCTTCCTATTTCCAGCCATTTTCTAAAACCCAAAAGAATAGTGTGAGAGGCAAAAATCATGCTAGGGAAAACAACATAGTAAAGGGGGAGTAACCTCAATATCTAACATCTTAGGTAAAATTCTAAGATCTTTACCGTAGTTCTAGGACTATATCCTATACGTATACTTATCCTTAGGGACATCCCTAGACATACCTTAGAAATATATCTAGGGATCCCACTAACGTTTTCGCATCCTAGTTTCCAAAGGTTAACTAAACCTTTCCTATGATACCAACTGTAGAGACCCGATCCTTGACGTACATGGACAATACATTACTTTTGAGGAAAACTTAATACATAACAAAAACCAAAACTCAAGGACCATAATAGTTCAGTGTCTTTGGAAACTTGGAACGTAATCTTCTAATCTTGGTGAAAGATCTTCAACATCTCCCATAAAGATCTTCCCCTTTTTTTCTTAACTAAAAACTTTATTTAAATCTTGGGGAAAAGAAAACATATAACGGGTGAACTCAAATGCTCAATAAGGGTAAGCATAGAGGACATAAAATAATCCATAAACATTTGCATGAAAAAACATGAACATAAAATCTAAACATCAAAATCTTGAGCAAAGACATAAATCATGGAAGTACATAAAGCATAGATCATAAAGGAACATTAATCATGATAAACTAGCATGGGAATAAAACATGTAATTGTGGAAACCATTCAGAACTTGTTATGATTTCCATAGTAGCCAATGCATTGCTGCCAAGACCATCTTAGTGGACAAAGTCCCTTTCTACATCGAGTTCACTCCTCATTTCAGTCCTGTAACACTGAACCAGATTAACTTACCGTTCCATCCACGTCTATCTCATGAGATATAAATCTTTAACCCCAATGAATTGGAGGGAGATATAGGTCCCACCCATCTCATAATTAAATCATTCTTACTGGTTCCACAAAATAAACATATATCATTCATAATAACCCAATAAATAAAATCAGTTTCATAAACATCATCCCATCATCACATAATCTATATAAAAGAAATGGATATAATTTCATAATAAGAAAATTGAAACCATGTAAATCATAGAGACATGATACTTGAAACATACACATATGAAATAATATCATCTTAGATGAAAAATGGTTTTGATAAAACACTGGAAATGAATTCTTGAGAAAAATATCCTTTCTTCTTCAAAATCATTCTCTTTTGACAAAATGTCATGCAATTTTAAAAGAAAATGATTTTGTTGAAAATAGTAATGAAATATATTTAAGGAAGCTTCATGAAAATAAGGATTTATAAAACTGTAAAAATCTGTTCATACCGTATAAGTTAAAAAAACATTCTTCTCGTACCTTTGCCAGAAAGTCAAAAAGTACCTCGTAAAAGAAAGATTTCATACATACCATATAGTAAAAGTCAAAATGGGTACAAAGGAGATTAAACATACATGAAAACATTTTTATAAAACAAGGGCATGGATGATAAATATAACCTCAGTAAATGATTACGAATAAACAATCTTGGATAAAAACGAGATTGGAAAAGTTATCCTTTACCTTAGGTCTGATATGCTTCGTACGTATCCAAACCACCACTTCTTTGAAGCGCCTCTTTGAGACCTCCTCTTAGGGAACTAAAATTGGTCTTTGAAGAAGACCAGGACCTCTAAGATGTTTCTAGGGAAGTGGGGAAGTGAAATGGGCAGGGTTTGACTGAGCTTGAAGGCTCAAATTGGTGTGAGGAGAAGAGGGAGGAGGTGCCCTTTTATAAGGGAGGAGAGGGGCATCTTTGGAAATATAAGAAATATTAGTTTATATTAAATCCCAACACCACATAAAAACATCCAAAATGACTCATATCTGAATATTAGATGATATAGGGTTGTAATATCATCAACCAATAAAATTTAGACATGTTAGGAATTTATTTTAAACATTATCAACTTGATTTATCCTTATTTATTCAATTTAATTTTATTTGTGGTAATAACATTCTAAATTTTAAATTATAAAAAATAATTACTTATTTCTTGTGAATTGTCCATAATTGGATAATTAATAACATATTAGACCATATAAATTAAAATTTATAATTTTGAAATATTTTTGTGATTTTTAAACAATTTTATAATATGTTATTTTTATAAAATAACAATAGTGTCAATTTTGACACTATTCATTTATTTTAATTTAAATAAAATATATACAGAAGCTATGTTCAAACTAAAAGTTTTAATAGATTCATAAAAAGTCATATGTATCTATAAAATTAGTGGAGAACATTAAATAGTTCATATAATATTTATTTTATTATTTTTAAAACCATTTATTTGTTTTATCTCTTAATAAAATAATCACTACAACATTTTTGTATAATTATTTAATATACTTATTTGTTTTATAAAAATTATAAATAAAATCCTATGATGAAGATAAATCTATTACCTTTCACAATAATACTTTTACTCGAATTTATGATCTTAAAATCACAATATTTAAATTGTTATATTTATTAAATTATGACGGTGACAACTTTGGCTCATTTAAAATAAAATAATATAAGTGTCATAATCACCTTAATAAGGATAAAAATGGTCAAATATTCATCCAGTGGATGATTAGGGTTTATATATACACTAATAATAAGTTTTGTGCGGATTTTAGGGCCTTTTTATATGTATTACTGTTTCAATAAAAACTATATTATTGATTTTTCACTAAATAAATAATTTATGCATCATTAATGTATAAGATAATAAGGTAATTAAATTACTCTTAAAAATTGCAAATAAATTACCATGACAAATAAAAACATTCTATATTTCAAATGAGTATTTATAACCGAATTTATATTCTGTATAAACTTATATTAAAAATACTTTAATTATTAAAGTTGAGTGAGACATATTTCACTTTACTTTAAATAAAATAAACTAAAGGTCTTAATCACCTCCAAGTGGGTTCTAATGGATTCCATTTCGACCCAAATATGAATTAGGACAAATTATAATCATTAAATTGTATTAATACAAGTATTAGGATAATTTTATAATATTATATTTATCCTTAATTACCCAATTTACCTTTTACTATGGTAAATAAAATTTACCGTTGTTACTATTCATAAAGCCCAAAAATAAAAAGTAGTCTATTAATATAATTTGGACTCACTGATTCCAAATATGGAATCCATTTTTCCAAATTCAATTCACAGAAGTTTTAGAAATTAAATTAAAATTAATCCTATTGTCGAAAGAAAACGGGTTTTTGTTTAAAACATTGCAAAAGATTGAATTTATTTAACCTACGAATTCAATGTAAAATCATGGATAATGACATAAATTATATTAAATTGTAAAAATATATTCTATTTATACTTTTAAACCATTCAATATTATAATTTAATCACATAAGTTATTACGATGAAAAAAGTTGTTTTTAATTAAAATATAGCGTGTTTTTACTATCATTAAAATATGAAAGTTATCATAAAAATATGAAAACTATATCTAAGGTACAATTTTATATCTTGATTCTAAATAATAATTTTATTTGGTAAAATTGAACTTATAAACATGTCAAAACTAGATTTAAAGTGGGTGCGCCATCAAAAGGCGGCAAAACTGCATTTTTTGAAAAATAATTATTTTACCCGAAAAATTTATTTTGTTCTAATACCATGTTCTAGAAAATGTGTAAGATGAATAATAATGTTATAAAATTCAAATTTTAGTTAATACTATTCATAACGGCTACTTCATAATAATATTATAATAATATATCGTTGTTTAGTAAAACCCGGTATTGCGTACAACAGACACTATCGAGGAAGGTCGCGATTGCGTGTAATGCAAGCCAAGTCAAGGTTGTGTGTTGTGAAAGAATCCTTTATTATTCCATATTACAGAATCCAACCATATTTCATTTATACACTGAATATATATATATATATACACTCAATGTTGCGTAGAATGACTATTATAAAACGAACTTGAAATTGTGTGTAACACAATCAAAGAATAGTGTTGTGTATACTTCAAGCTAATATAGTGTGGCATATAGCACAAGATAATCTTGTTGTATCATAAAACAGATGACATAAAATAAATTAAAAAAAATACTTATCATAAAATATCGGGTTGTTACACGTTTTCTCGGGTGTAGTTGTTAAAAAATGCACTAAGTTTAAAGTGAAATAAAAATCATGTTACAATTTTTATTCCACTTTCATAAGTGGTTTAGTCCATGTGAGGGAGTTGGGGTGGGATCCACTGATGTTCTAACTCCCCTTGAGAGGATTTAAGATGAGGTGGGGCCCACGTGATCCCCACCTTTTCAACTTCCTAAAAACCCCATTATTTTGTAACACACCTGCACCCCCTTATTAAATTCCAAGTCAACTCTCAAATTAATTGGACTGTAAAGACTCTTTAATTAATTCAATTAATTGAATGAATTATTTTGAATTTCAAATGGAATGTTTGCTTGTGTGTGTTAATTAAATAATACAAAGTCTTATTTCATTATGGGTTGCTTCGTTGTGTTGAGAGGGAGAGTTCCACAAAAAACTTCATCTTCTTCGTGAAGAACGTCAAGACTTCAAAGAAGAACGCCGTCACTGCAAGGGAATCGTCATGTCGTCTCCTCTCCTCTCTGCAGCCGATGAGAGAAAGCTTCTTCAGAAAATGAAAACACGCTGTATCTTTCTTCAGGCGAACGCCGATGACGCTTACGGAGCAACAATCCGTGAAGCCGTCTTCCGCGACGCTGTCTTCCGCAACGTCATCTACTGTGACATACTTTTCCCGCGACGAACCTCATTCGACGACTTCATCGAGGTAGTGGTTAACTTTATGTTCTTGGATATTTCTTTGCTGATTATCGTCTTTACCTTTGGGCGTTTAACGTTTATGATCTAGCCGCCTGTTATCAAGATAATGGGAGGAGGTCGGGCCGCACGAACACGACCGAACCTCCTCTCTCTACTTTGTTGTTGATTATTATGTGCTTTGGAGAGAAGGAAACACGGTGCCATCGCACCATGAGGGAATGAAGAGAAACACAGGCGAAGAAGAGCGGTGCCGTCGCGCGGCGCCGTTGAGGCTGAACGAAGCCGCGGCTGGAGTTGGGCCGCGGCGAAGGGGCGCAGTGCCGGAAAACCATGAAGGGTCGCAGCCGGGGCGGGCTGCGGCAGAGGGATGCGGCACCGTCGCGCCACGTCGGTCAGACCAAGGTCGCGGCCTTTGGCCGCTGCGGAGCAGGGAGCGGCGGCCGGAACCGCCGGCCACTGGCTTGTCGGAGGGGCGGGACCGCGGGGTCTCGTGGCGGCACCGGCCGGCCAGCCGGGCCGGCCGTTCGAAGAAGGCCGGGGGTCGTAACCCCCGGCTGGCAAAGGGAGCGGCCCCCACGTGGGGGCCGCAGTTTCAAATCAGGGGGCAGCGCCCCCCCCCCCCCCCCCCCCCTTCCACTACGGCTCGGCCCGCGCTGATCTGGCCATGCGGGCCGCGCCCTCGCCAGGCCAACTGACCGCCCAGGACGGGCAGACCCAGGGGGTCTTGGGCCGAGTCGGCCGGGCCCTAATACCCCCTAAAAACCAGACAGTTCTTTTAAATGCCTGTAACTTGAGCTACAGACCTCTGATCGACGCACTGTCAGTTGTGACACAATCCTTGGATCGAGGCAGTTGTTTTGGTTATATTACACTCAAGGTTTTGGAGAACTTTGTGTATATCCGGGTTGGTTCGAACACGAAACCAACCGGGCCCTCGGAGCGGAAACCCTTATAACTTGATCTCCGGACGTCCGATTGACGTACCATAAACTTTGTTGGATTCCTCTTAGTGAGAAGGACCTTTTGGATTACTACAATCGAGTTTTGGATGTTGTTGGAGTGTGGTCGGGTTGTTTTTTGAGTAAAAAACCAACTGGGCCCCTGGAACGAAAAATCCAATAACTCCCAGACCGGGCGTCCGATTGACGCACCGTCTGTCACATTGAGTTCCTCTTGTCGAGATGGAACCTTGGGATACATCAAATCTGAACTACGTGTCAGTTGATTTATCGACCCCCTTGGCTCGTGGAGTGGACCCTCCCGAAATCGATCATGTTGTGTACAGGAACCCTAAAGTTGGTTGTGACTACGACGACGATGACGACTGCACTGAAATCATCTGTGGGTTCGACAATGATGACGACTGCACTTAAATCCTCCGTGGGTTTGGCAATGATGATGACTGCACTGAAATCTTCCATGGGTTCGGCAGTGATGAAGACTGCCCTGAAATCCTCCGTGGGTTCAGCAGCGATGAAGACCATACTGAAATCCTTCGTGGGTTCGACGGCGATGACTACTATTCCTGTATCCTACGTGGGTCTGGCAGTGTTTGAATCTGTTTTTGCTATCCTACATGGGTATGATAGAGTAGTTAGTCTGTATCCTATGTGGGTCCGAAAGCTTAGCCGGTTTAGTATCCTACATGGGTCCCAGCTTAGATAAATCAGTGGCTATGTCTGATCATCTCTATCACCTTACGAAGAAATATACTTGTGTGAGCTGAGTCTTGACTTTCAATCGTTATCTTCGATATGATTGACTTGATTTCCTATGTGGATTGGGTTGAGCTTTCCTATGTAGATTGGTTTGTGTTATCCTGTGTGGATTTGGGTTGTACTATCCTGTGTGGACGTGATCGAACATGGGCTCAGATGTTGGAGCCGAACTAAAATTGATGAATTAGGTATATGTATGGGCATATACTAAGTAGTGTTGGATGTTACTTCGTGATTGTATCTTTTCTTTGTGGATTATCCTTTGCTGGATTCTGGGAGACCTTCGGGGGTCTCGGGGTCCCTACTGAGTATCGTATACTCACCCCTGCACGGGCTATTCCCACACTACATTGTGTTGGATGTAGATGACGGACAACGTTGTTCGTGGTTGAGGCTTGTGGAGAAAGTCGGTACCTGGAGGTGGACCATTGGGCAGGACGTACACGGAGTGGGCGGCTGGACCCAAGGAGCTGAGGAGGCTATCTGTACCCACCCTTCAGGTGGGACTTCCAGTAGACGACTCGACGTTGCTACTTTACTTTCAGTTGATGTACTTTCTTTCCAGTTGTACTTTACTTTAAGTTTGGGTTTGTATTCAGGCCCATTTACTTTCCGCACTTACTATTGTACCCAGTTTTACTTAGTGTTTACTTCTGCTGGCTTACTTTGTTGTGTTTGTTTACTTTATAAGTAAATGCCTTCCCTTTTTTCGGGATTTACACCTTTGGTGCTAGTCGCAAGCCCCTGGCCTATGGGAGGTGGGCTTGGGGTAGTCACAGCACGAGTCCCAAGGACGGGTCGTGAAAAAATTGGTATCAAAGGAGTTCGGTTCTACCGCAGAACTTGGGACTCTGATCTTTCTTCTATGTGAAGAAATAGTGTTAAGGGTATTGAGTGTGGTTATCAGTCCAGGGAGTCCAGTGTTGGGGTGGTGTCCGATGTATCCATACACCAAGACCCTAACTTCTGATTCCGGACTCAACGCACGAAAACATTGATTGCATGTGTGTTTCAAAAGTTTTCTTTGTGATTACTTTGTGTCAGCTCACCAGGTATAATATTTGACTGTGGCGCATCTGTTTCTTTTCAGGATGGCCCCACAACAGCAGCCATCTAGGGTTCTGAGCTTTGTGCGAGACGATAGCCCACCGAGCGACGAGGCCTCGGTGCTGGGCCCTTTTTCAGCGGAGGCATCGGCGGTACATCTACCCGCCGAGCCACTGATTCCACCATCCCCAGCTGCTGAGAGTGCACGTCACCTTTCAGTGTCAGAGACTGCCCAGGTTCCATGGGGAGACGGACCCTCAGGCAGCCGAGGAGTGGCTGGGAGGCTGTAGTTCGAGTTTTCAGGTTAGTGGGGATACCAGCTGACCTCAGGGTGATCCTTGCAGTGAGCCTCCTGCACGTGGTAGCAGGCAAATGGTGGAGCTTGATGCTCCAGGTGCACGATGAGGCATCTATCCTCTGGATGGACTTTGAGAGCCGCCTTCGCTCGGAGTTCATCCCAGCCACCCTCCGTGCGGTGAACATCCAGGAGCTTCTTCAGCTGTGGTAGGGAAGCATGACGGTCGCCTAGTACTCGGTGAGATTTATCGATCTCTCGTGCTATTCAACGGACATGGTACGAGACCCATTCATCCAAGCACGGACCTTCAAGCAGGGACTGAGGCATGAGATCAGGGTATCGATGATCTCCCTCAGCATTCCGACACAGGCAGGAGTACTGGAGAGAGCTCTTCTCATAGAGAGATTTCTTGCTGAGCCTACACCAGCAGCAAGACCTACCGTAGGGCAGCACGTAGCGGAGTCTTCTGCAGCCGGTAGTAGACAGTTGTCGTAGAGGTCCAATCGGACCAGGCCATCAGGAGGACGACCACAGGATACTGGCTTGGAGGTGCGGGGAACACGCAACAGAGCCGGTCTTATGAGTGGAAGATAGTGCTATGAATGCGGCGGGTAGGGGCCACATGGCTCGTGACTGCCTGACCCGCCATGCAGAGGGGTAGCAGACAGTTGAGGGACCACCTAGGCAGAGGTATAGGTTTGACCGTGGAGTTCTGCAGGGAGCAGGCGGACGAGGCCTGAGGAGCTGGTCGAGCGGCAGGTGGTGGATGATGTTTTGAGGGGCTACCACCACCACTAGCAGGAGGTCCACCCCGACCACAGGGGAGAGCACAACTTTAGGCAGCTGAAGCTTACGATCATTGAGCTCCGGAAGCGGGTGGACAAGTGCGGGACTAGCTCCAGGCATGGAGGCCTTTGCCCATAATTCCTCTAGCTTCATTGACTTCGTTGTTTGTGTTTATTTGTGTCCATGTACTTTGAGTTACTGTAATAAAAGACACTTGCAATAGTGACATTTTCTTTCTTGTCTTTCATATGCTAATACTAAGAGGTTCCGGTATAAAAAAACTGTTAACTTGACCCTCACATACAATATTCCTACTAGAGGAGACCTAGTGACCACACACTGATGTTGATAGTGTGACTCAACCCTTGGAGGCAAGAGTAGCGGTTGGATATCTTGGTAGCAGCGTCGAGGCCTTACGACGTCATCCGTGGAATGAATTAACTGATCATGATGGGATTGACTGTATTAGACAAGGAATGTGGTTCATCCAGGGGATGAGACCAGATTTCTCTTTTCGGCAAAGGAGAAATCTTTGTAGCTTTGCAGAATGTTAAGGAAGAAGGGGAAACCCTTCGTGTGGTCAGACAGATTCTAGCAGAGCTTCCAGTAGATGAGACAGAGATTGACCAGCGCACCTATCTTGAAGCTACCGGAGGAGGGAGTAGGGTACGTAGTCTATTGCGATGCCTCAGGGACCAGACTCAGATGTGTCCTGATGCAAGAGCGGGGCAGTGATCTTCTATGGATCACGTCATTTGAGGCAACATGAGCAGAACTATGCTACCCATGACCTGGAGTTAGCCGCAGTGGTCTTCGCTCCGAAGATGTGGCGACACTATCTGATGGGCGAGTGCTTTACAATCTACTCTAACCACTAGAGTCTCAGGTACATATTCTCGCAGAAGGACCTGAATCTGAGACAGCGGGTGGTGGCTCGAGTTCCTCCAGGACTATGACTTTGAGATAGTCTATACTCTTGGAAAGGGGAACATAGTAGACAATGCTCTCAGTTGGAGGACATGCATTCAGCTACTTGGGGAGGCGACAGAGTAGCTAACCGCTTTGCAGATATCCTTCTTGGATAGAGATGGAGCATCCTTTCTTCAGTCACTCACAGTCACTCCTCCACTTCATCAGTAAGTAAGAGAGGCACAACGTGGACTATGAGACACGGCGTGCAGAGATATCCTCAGGACAGGCACCTGATGGATTCTCTATAGGAGGAGAGCACGACGTCCTTTTCAGAGGACATACCATGGTACCAGCTGCTTTACAGGAGGCGGTGCTGAGGGAGTTTCACACTTCCCCTTTAGTGGTACATCCAGGAGTGGAAAAGATGTACCAGGATCTCAGACAATAGCACTGGTGTCCGGGTATGAAGAAATTTGTGGCAGAGTTCGTTTCTTGATGCCTCACCTGCCAGCAGGTGAAGGCAGAGCACCAGGTACCAGCAAGCTTGGTACAGCCCTTGGAGGTCCCAGAGTGGAAGTGGGAAGAGATATCTATGGACTTCGTGACTGGACTTCCACGTACTCTCCAGAGGTCACGACTCCATTTGGGTGATTGTCGACCGACTCACCAAGTCGGCTCACTTCTTACCATCAGAGAGCAGGGCTCAGTTGGGAGCTTGGGACACCTCTACATTCAGGAGATCGTAGGCTTCATGGTGTGCCATTATCTATCATCTCCGATCGAGATGCTCTCTTTACTTCCCGGCTTTGGAAGTGGTTTCAGGAGGCATTCGGGACGCAGCTACGTCTGAGCACCGCCTTTCACCCTTAGACGGATGTCAGACGGAGAGGACTATTCAGACTCTTGAGGACATGCTCCATGCATGTGTCCTAGACTTTGGTCGCTGCTGGGAGGACCACCTACCCTTGGTGGAGTTCCTGTACAAAAGCTACCACTCCAACATCGGGATGGAACAATATGAGGCATTGTACGAACGACCTTGCAGATCACCCTCTATGCTGGACAGACCCCTGGGGAGTTAGCACTTGTGGGACCGAGATGGTCCAGGCCATGACAGAGAAGGTCCAGGTCATCCAGGAGTGGATGAGGACAGCTCAGAGTCGGCAGAATTCTTATGTTGATAGGAGGTGGAGACCACTAGAGTTTGAGGATGGCGACCACGTCTTCTTGCGGGTCTCACCTCAACGTGGATTACAGAGATTTGTCTGGCGGTGGCAAGTATCTCCGCGCTTCATCGGACCTTTCCAGGTTCTTAGCAGGATAGGTGAGGTGGCTTATCGCCATGGCTTTACCACATCAGTTGGACCAGGTGCACGACGTCTTCCACGTATCTCAGCTGAGGAGATACATGCACGACCCGACGCATATCATCGACCATGGGGAGTTGGACATTGATGATGGGGCAACTTTTGAGGAGGTCCCAGTGGAGATCGAGGATCAACAGGAGAGAGTCCTATGTGGGTGGTCGATTCCTCTAGTGTGCATCAGATGGCAGCACGGGAACCTCTAGGAGAGCACTTGGGAGCGGGAGACTCAGTTGCATGCTCAGTACCTTGTTCCCCTAGTTTGTGATGTATCTTTACAGGGACGTAAATCCCTGAGGTGAGAGTAATGTAAAAACCTATAAATTTCAAGGGAAATTTTGTCTTAATTTTCATGGGGATTTTACGAGTACGCGGTTTCTGACAGCACATGATTCTGAGGCCCGATGTGCCCGAAATCATTTTCCGAAGATTAGCTCGGGTACGTTCAGTGAACGAATGAGCGGGTTTTTCTAACTTTTGACCCGGTGCTCGGAATCAAAATCCGAGGGCACCGATGAAACTACAGTACCAGTAATTTCTTAGAAACACCTTTTCGGGAGTTGCATTTTCTCGGGTTTAGTTGTTAAAAAATGCACAAAGTTTAAAGTGAAATAAAAATCGTGTTACAATTTTTATTCCACTTTCATAAGTGGTTTAGTCCATGTGAGGGAGTTGAGGTGGGAGCCACTGATGTTATGACTCCCCTTGAGAGGATTTAAGATGAGGTGGGGACCACACGAGCCCCACCTTTTCAACTTCCTCAAACCCCAATTATTTTGTAACACACCTGCACCCCCTTATTAAATGCCAAGTCAACTCTCACATTAATTGGACTGTTAAGACTCTTCAATTAATTCAATTAATTGAATGAATTATTTTGAATTTCAAATGGAATATTGTCTTGTATGTGTTAATAAAATAAGACAAAGTCTTATTTCATTAGGGGTTGCTTTCTTGTGTTGAGAGGGAGAGTTCCACGAAGAACTTCATCTTCTTCACGAAGAACTTTAAGACTTCGACGAAGAACATCGTCATCGCAAGGGAATCGTCATGTCGTCTCCTCTCTTCTCCATAGCCGGTGAGAGACACCTTCTTCGGAGAACGATGACATGCCGTATCTTTCTTCAAGCGAACGCCGACGATGCTTACGGAGCATCGATCCGCGACGCTGTCTTCTGAAACGTCGTCTTCCATGGCCTCATTTTCTCTCGACGAACCTCTTTCGACAACTTCATCGAGGTAGGGGTTAACTTTATGTTCGTGGATATTTCTTTGCCGATTATCATCTGTACCTTTGGGCGTTCAACGTTAATGATCTATCCGCCTGTTATCAAGATAACGGGAGGAGGTCGGGCCACATGAACACGACCGAACCTCCTCCCTCTACTTTGTTGTTGATTATTATGTGGTTTGGAACGAAGGAAGCGTGGTGATGTCGCATCGCGTGGGAACGAACAGGAATGCGGGCGAAGAAGCACGGCGCCGTCGCGCCGTGCCGTTGAGGCCGAACGAAGCCGCGGTCAGAGTCAGGCCGCGGCGAAGGGGCGCAGCTCCGTCGCGCCGTTCCTGAAACAAAAAAAAAGGGCGGTGGCCGGGGACGTCCGTGGCGGTGGGACGCGGTGCCGGCGTGCCGCTCCGGTCAGACCAAGGACGCGACGAAGCTGGGAGCGGCGACCGGAACCGCCGGCCGCCGGCGTGTCGGAGGGGCAAGACCGCGGGGTCCCGCAGCGGCACCGTCCGGAAATCCGGGACGGCCGTTCCGAGAAGGTCGGGGGTCGTAACCCCCGGCTGGAAAAGGGAGCGGCCCCCACGTGGGGGCAGCATTTTCAAATCAGGGGGGCAGCGCCCCCCCCCCCCCCCCCCTTCTGTAGCGGCGCAGCCAACGCCGAGTGGGCCATGCGGGTCGGGTCGTGCCGGCCGGGTCGGCCCGGGCCGCGCCGGTTGGGCCAGGCCGGGCCGCACCCTAAAAGGAAGGACCCGGACACGGGTCGGGTCATCCCGGTTCGTGCCGACCCAGGGGGTCTTGGGCCGGGTCGGTCCGGGCCCAAAACCCCCTAAAAACCAGATAGTTTGTTTAAATGCATGTAACATGGGATACGGAACTCCGATCGATGAACCGTCGGTTTCGATGTGATCCTTGGATCGATACAGTCGTTTTGGTATATTACACTCAAGGGTTTAGAGAACTTTGGGTATGGCCGGGTTGGTTCCAACACGAAACCAACCGGGCCCTCGGAGCGGAAATGCTTATAACTTGAGCTCCGAACGTCCGATTGACGTGTGGTAGACTTTTTTGGATTCCTCTTAGTGAGACATACCTTTTGGCTTACTCCGCTTGAGGTTTGGACGTAGTTGGAGTGCAGTCAGGTTCATTTTGACTTAAAAACCAACCGGGCCCCTTGAATGAAAAAGCCAATAACTCCCAAACCGGACGTCTGATTGACGTGCCGTCTGTCACGTTGAGTTCCTCTTGTAGAGATGGATCCTTGGGATACATCAAATCCGGACTACATGTCAGTTGATGTATCGAACCCCTTGGATCATGGAGCGGGCCCTCCCGGAATCGAGCATGTTGTGTGCGGGAACCCTAGAGTTGGCTGCGACTGCGACGACGATGACGACTGCACTGAAATCCTCCATGGGTTCGGCAGCGATGACGACTGCACTGAAATGCTCTGTGGGTTCGGCAACAATGACGACTGCACTAAAATCTTCTGTGGGTTTGGTAGCGATGAAGACTACACTGAAATCCTCCGTGGGTTCGGTAGCGATGAAGACCGTTCTGAAATCCTCCATGGGTTTGACGGCGATGACTACTATTCTTGTATCTTACGTGGTATTGGCAGTGTTTGAATCTATTCTTGCTATCCTACATGGGTCTGGTAGAGTAGCTGGTCTGTATCCTATGTGGGTCTGACAGCTTAGCTGGTTTAGTATCCTACGTGGGTCCCATCTTAGATAAATCAGTGGCTATATCTGATCATCTCTATCACCTTACGAAGAAGTATAACTGTGTGAGCCGAGTCTTGACTTTCAATCATTATATTAGATATGATTGACTTGATTTCCTATCTGGATTGGGTTGAGCTTTCCTATGTGTATTGGTTTGTGTTATCCTGTGTGGATTTGGGTTGTACTATCCTGTGTGGACGTGATCGAACTTGGTCTCGGATGTTGGAGCTGAACTGAAATTGCTTACTTAGGTATATGTATGGGAATATACCTAATTAGTGTTTGATGTTACTTTGTGATTGTATCTTTCCTTTGTGGATTATCCTTTGTTGGATTATGGGAGACCTTCAGGGGTCTCGGGTCCCTACTCACTAGCGTATACTCACCCCTGCACGGGCTATGCCCGCACTACGTTGTGTTGGATGCAGATGATGGATAGCGCTGATCGTGGTTGAGGCTTGTGGAGCAAGTCGGTACCTAGAGGTGGACCACTGGGCAGGACGTACATGGAGTGGGCGGCTGGACTCGAGGAGCTGAGGAGGCTATCTATACCCACCCTTTAGGTGGGACTTCCAGTGGATGGCTCGACGTTGCTGATTTACATTCAGTTGTTGTAATTTCTTTCCAGTTGTACTTTACTTTCAGTTTGGGTTTGTATTTTGGCCTATTTACTTTCTACACTTACTATTGTACTCGGTTTTACTTAGTGTTTACTTCTTCTGGCTTACTCTGTTGTGTTTGTTTACATTATAAGGCAATGCCTTCCCTTTTTTCGGGATTTACGCCTTTGGTGCTAGTTTCCATCCCCTGGCCTATGGTAGGCGGGCTTGGGGTAGTCACAGTATGGGTCCCAAGGATGGGTCGTGACACCACCAGTGGTATTGGACCTCCCATAAAAATATTTATTTAATAATCTTATCAATTTTGACCTTGAACATGCAACTTTGAGAGGGTTTCATCTTTCTAGGAGGTTGTTTGATCATGAGGTGACCCACTAGGAGACCAAGGTGATGAATGGAAACCTAAGGGTTTATCCCTAACATCTCTTTATAGATCTAGGTTAACACTTCATAGTGCTATTTCAAGAAGGACACATACTACTACTACTCCTCTATAGAAGTGGTTGTGTTTATCATTGTTGGTCTCGAATATTTCTCGATAAAAAGGTACACATGGGTTAGCTCATCAATAGTGGTGTAGATATTGTCTTCAAATATAGGAGGGGCACCTAAAAAATCCTCTTTATCATCTGATATAGGGGTCATAGGGAGTAGGTGATACATTGAGGATAGATAACCTAGGGGGAACTAGTGTTTGATCTAGCAGATATAGAATCCATGATGAGGGTTCTTATTCTCTAGAGACTAAGATAATAAAATCTACTGTTCCAATTATGTTCAGTTTCGTGATTTGAGTTCCATTATTGATATCAAAACAATAGTGGTGGTTCTACCTCTATTGATTCAACCCTGCTTTGTGGAACAAGTGATAATGTTGTGGATCAGTGGCCATGGGGGGAAATTATCGATAATTCATAAGATTAGGGTCTTCTGGTATCAGTCTGGCTTTTACAATGTATGAGTACATAGTAAATTGTGACCACGCCTTTTTCTTAGAGATGATGAAACATCCCCTAGGTTATGAATTTTGATATCTATCCATTGAATAGATATAATAAATCTATCTTTCAAGTCTACCCATGGATCAACTATAGTGTTCGTTAGATCATTAGGGGCGTTGATGCACTCAAATATATTTGTATAGGCCTACTTTCCTTCCCTGTTGTAGTATCCAACATCCATATAGAGGGCCTCACTAGATTCAAAGGGTGATGGATCACCCTGAAGTACCCCACTCGACCAACAATCGAGTATTTGAGGAACTGATGGTATGAAGAGGGGAACACATCATGTAAATGAATCTAGCACCTTCCAAACATTATGTTGTAGGTATTATCCTATGATACTACCATAAATTCAATTATTAATACCAATATATTGAATTGAGTATCCATTCAAATCATTCCATGTGGTTTTTTCAAACCCTTTTTATGCCCCTTAATTTTTGGGTTGTAGGGAATCAGATCTATTTTTTATGTCCCATATTATGGAGTGTCTATGTAGGGATGAGGCTAATCCTGGAGGTAGTATCCACTTCATAATTATATATTTATACTCCATCAAATTCTTCTATGATATCAAAAGGTTGTATGTGCCTCTGAATGGTGACACCCTCATATTCTCTAGAAAATGAGATGATGTCCTGACATTCCTCTCATTTGGACTCTTCTGTGTAGTAGACCTCAGTGGTATCAACCTTTATCTTGAACTGAAGAGTGATTTTCAAGGATTTAATAAGGTCCTCATCCATTTCCATTGGTAGTAAGAGTGACTTAAGAATAGATAGCCTTGAGAGTATACCAGTGAGGCGATTCAACGCATCATAATTCCATTCCAGTGGAATATTTTTTTCTACATAGGGTTTTTCTTTAGTAGGGGCATATAAGATGTCATTGGATGAAGCATTATGGCTTGGATAGTTCTGGAAATATTCTACTATTGGTTATCCAGTCTACTCTAAACATCTAACAACTAGGTAGCAGATCATTGAGGTTGGTCCCTATATGGATGTGGATGATCATGGAATGCTCATGGCCGATTCTCACAATCGGCTATATAGGTTCACCTGACAGAGCATCCTGGGAGAGTTGTACTTGTTAATCCCTATGCAAGGTCTACAACCTAGTTTCAGTAGCATTAACATCCTAGTTCGAAGCATTAACCTAATCATTATGATATCTTTCATGTCTCCTACCTATCCTTCATCGATGTCATCTGAAGGTTACTAAATGGTTTTCATGGAATTCTTCATTATTGAGCATTGCATAGTGGTCCCCTAGTTCAACAGCATTCACAAAGGTGTGTTATGTCTCCTCATTAGTGGAATGGTCATGGACTAGACTTACCCTGGTCAATTCTACCAACTCAGGAGGCATTATGTCACCTAGGACTATTTTTTGCGGTGGTGGGGGAATTTGATTTCTCTTACTCCATAGGTGTATGTTTTTCCAAGACTTTTGAGGCTATAGTGTGGATGTGGGAGAAGCGATCACCAAAGGTACGAAATCCAAAGGAGTTTTTGGATTACTTAAATGGGGATGGATGATACCATGGGTGTGAGTGACTTCTTTATGATCCATTAAGACACTATACATCATTGTTTCATGGATGAGATCATGTTTCCACTTACCGAAGTATTCACTTCATTATCGGGGTTAGCAGAGACATGTGTCACCTAAACCATGATATTTACCGATCTAACTAATATATAATCTACTTGGTCTTGAATCTAATCTTTCAATAAAATTTATTCTTTGATGGTATGTCTAAGGATATTTTGATATGGGTAGTGATCGGTGAATCCAATGAGTTCGGCCTCCTGGGTCTCCTACATTCTGGAAACATCAGAATTCCCTTTTCTAGGGAACATTTGAAATATCCTAGGACCTACAAATATTTGAAGGAATATTTAATGTTCATATATTATTTTTAAAGGTACCATGTGATCCTAAACCTAACAGGTGGTTTGGGAAACATTCTATAGATGATGTGGTTGTTCTTGGAAAGGTTATGCATGTTGGGGAAGAAGAGGGAAAGGTTGTGACTTTTAGGGATGCACTTGAAAAGGCTCATCTAGATAAGGGTCCATTAGGTGTACCAATTTAAGTGCCTCTACATGCACTACTGTGGTTTTATTTTCATTTATGGGTCCTATTGTGGGATATGGAAGGGGTAATGTGAATTGTAGTTATTTAGTCCACTACAAAGCTTCTTCCATATGTTAATATTTTTTAGAGAACTCATGAAATCTACCTGGGTAGTTTATGGATAAAAGTGTAGAGAATAGCTCATCTCTGACATTCAACCGAAAAATTGTAAGAAATTACTCTTGGAAAAGGGTCATTTCAAGTGAGTATTTGAGTCCCTTACATTAGATGATGAAGTTGGTGAGTTGCTCATCGGGCCTCTGCTGGCATTTAGAGAGGTTGGTGATGCTAGTCTTGTATGAGGTGGAACTAAAATGGTAGATGAACTATCTATGGAGGACCTCCCAACTGGAAATGGACCCTATGGGTAGATGAGTATACCAAATATAGTTCCTTCCATATTTTGGAAAAAACATCAAATATTATTAGTTTCATACCATTATGGATTCCACAACAGTGGAAGACACCTTGAGGTGAAGTGGAATAGATACTAAATTGGATCAACTGCCCCATTAAACGGGGTGAAACTGGGATTACAAAATGTTGGGGGCAGCCAAACATGGTCCACTCAATCTAGGTATGGCTTTCCTTCAAGAAAAATTTCCACCTGATGTATTTTCAAAGCCTCGGTATAGGTTATGAGAGTGAAAATAATGACATCTTGGTGAGGATTTATGGTTACCAATGGGTTTACAAGCTCATCGACTGGGGGGAAACATGTACATGATCCCAATGTGGATAATCATGCTACTCAAGTGGGATGGGAGACTCATATCTTGGTCATTTTCCATAACCCTAGGCTTCTTCCCCAACTTGGTTCATGGGGTCACCTAGTTCAAATTGAGGCTCCATGCTAGGGAGGAATTGGTGACCCACTAGAGGAGAGAAGGGTTCACTTGTAAAGTTTTCAAGATCTGGGAACTTCTTGGAAATAATCTCAGTAGTAATCCTTTATATTTCCCAAGATCTTAAATAAATGATACTATTCTGGGGTCTGAATCAGTTTTGGAACAAACTCAAAAGGACTGATGGGACCAGCATGTTACTTGACTTTATCAACATATAGATGAGTATGAAGAAACAACTCATTGGGGGAATCTCAAGGCCCAATTCCAATCTCTGATGATGAGTATGGTCACCTATCCGGGGGTATTCATGGTGTTGTTTCATACCTTATAGAGGTTTTCCCTTATCAAATTCTTCTTAGGTGGTCACGTTTCTCTGATCCTAAAGAGAGTTGATGGTGATGAAATTAACCATGGTGGTAGTCATAGAGGAACATAAATTATTTTTAGATGGGCTATATTGAATGTCCTATCATTTTCATAGGATATGGATGAAATTGAGGGAATCTTACGACCCATATCCTCTGATATTCACATGTTGGGATGCCTCTTTCATGAACTGATTGAGCACTCTGAGTCTCCTAACATAGGTTTCTTATAGATTCCAATGATATCCATATGAATCAGGATACTGAGCTAGTGGGAGTGTTTCAGTCTCAACCATCTTACACTATTGGTGAATGGCATTGAGTTGATCATGTAATACATGGTAGACTATTTGATGGTCCTAATGGTGGCGATACATCACCCAAACATTCTGGTAGAAACAACCTACTTTTTCCTCTATGACAGACTCCAATATGAAAACATCTAGAGATGTAGGTTGCCAAAATGAAAAAGATATCTATTCAATATACAAGATTCTTCATAACTCTTCTTATTCATTACTATTGGTATGATTATTCTCCTGTTCATCCCAAACCTTGATCGATGCTGGATGAGAAAATGGTATCAGAACTGACTCAAACCTACTCTTATTCTGATCTAACAAGAAAGGGTCATTTCATGGGGTTAAAAATCCACTAAATATTGAAATATATATTAGAGTTAGAGCCATATTCAATATCATTTTCATATAGGATGGGGTGTTTACCACCTCATCATGTGTGAGGGTATAAATATCCCTTTGACACTCGTCAAAGTGAACACCATTTTATAAGGGAATAAACTCTAACCTTGATATCTCTCCAAATTCTATTGTGGAGGTGGAGAGGAGGGAAACTAATGTCGATAGAGATAGTTTCATTGTGAGTCCTCAGAAGGAGTCCAGAACACTCTAACCCTATAGGTACCTGCAGAGGCCTTTTGGGATCCTGTGGACCTCAGATTCTAGGATTGTATGTCAGAATTCAAGGGATTCTTCTAAAAACTCTAGAAGTGGGGGTAAAGGTTCCCTCATCGATTCATCTATCGCTTCAGAGCCTGATTGGTCAATGGTGATGCGATAATTCCCATGGTCCTATCTCTAAAAGATTAATTCTTCTTCAAGAACAAGTTATTGAGAGTCTCTCAAGTTCCCCTCATGTTCATTGCGACCTATACCACAGGCATTGCCCCCATGTTAGGTGTTCAACCTCCTGAAATGGGATGGTGCTTCAGAGTAGAGCATGTTTTTGTCTTGGAGAGTACTTTCACACTAGTTAGTGGTAGTGCAAGGAGGACCTCCAAACTGGTACTCCTCATCATGACATGGTCTGGAATGGCCTCTGGAGGTTCCAAAAAACTAATAGAGTGAATTTGGACTACCTGGGAGGTATATGGGGTCTTGATCCCAGGAGGATGAAGAAAGATCCATGTTCACCTATTGTGGTTATGTGATGGGGTTTACCAAGAGTGCAGGTGGACATTAGAGCTGAAAATGATTCCTCTAATTATGTTATGACAAAGGCTTACTCCTGGGGTTGGTGTCAAGTGATCTTGGTTGGGGTCAGTATTGTGGGGATGGGGTCAACTCACTCGTCGATTAGTGGGATCAGCAGTGTTGTCACTAATGTGTCCTAGTGGGATACCTCTTAGGTGGATCTTGCATAGTGTACCAGATGGGAATGGATCGAAAATCCCTTACCTCCTTGGAATAGGGGAGTGAGATATTAGAATCCTTTAGGGAGAGGATCCCAAAGTAGTTATTCATTGAAACTGGGGTGGTTTCCCCCTACATAGCCCGCAGGGGTGTCTATTTTACTGAGGTATTGATTCTTTGAGATCCAGGAGGGTCATATCCCTGGTGGTAATGACCCCTTATTGTTTATATCTATGAAAAAGGGTGTCGATCACCATCATTTGGATGATCTAGGAGGGTGGGATGGGTTGTTGGAACATAGTAGCTAAATCCGGAATAGTTTTCATGGTAGGAATGTAGTCATATGGTATTGCCTCACCAACATTTCCCTAGGCCAGGTACCTATAGGAATTAGGTCTTCTATATCCAATATCTTGTTTCCAGTAAATTACACGAAATAAATTTTTGGTGCAGATATATTGAAATTGATTCCCAATTCCCCAACGATGTCCATTATTTCTAAAATATAGGAGGTATCTGCATTGATGATGTCATGGACCGAGGATGTCCAATTGTATCTTCCCCAAGTCACATGAGAGTTTCATACATAGCCCACAACTTTCCCAGTAAGACCTGGCACCGAATATCTGTATCTGGTGACATGATAATTTTATGGTTCACTAAAATTAATGATCCTCATAGTTAAATGGGAAAAGAATCTCATTGAAATCACCATTTTAAAATGCTTTCCACCGAGTTTTCAGATCATCTATATGTTTAGAGATAATGCAGTTTCCTTTTTCCCTATATTCCCTCTTTCAAAAGGTATCATCTTCTATCAATTTAATTGATGATGTGGGATCCTTGATCGAAATAGGATGATGGTATTTTGGTTCCTCCTTCTATGGATTCTTCCTTGGAGATCATCGCATAGTTTGGGTCTTGATCAGAGATTTAAGTCATGTCTTTGAAACTCATTCCTTGTGTTCTCAAGGTGGATGCAGGTTAATTATTTTGATTCTATCTTAACAAGGAAGAAATCGTTGATCAGAGTAGATAGTAATGTTGTGCATGCTTGAGAATTTAGGAATATTAGGTCTATTATAAACTATAACAACCCTTCTCTTCTTACATTACCATTACATCATTTAAATGATAAACAAATTAAATACATTACACTACTTGGATCTAAAGGTTAGTTTCTTGGGAAATCAAGGACCATATGTAACTTTTTCAATTTAAAACAAAAACATTTATTGAATTCCTTTTTCTCTAGTTTCTTATTTCCCCTTGTGTTCTCCTTAGTACAAGTAGTCACCTAATGATATACATAAAAAATGGGTGAGCTAAAATCCCAGTAAGAGGATAGATAAGAACATGAAACAATATAACATGGGGTGAGCATAATAATTATCATCACAATAGAGTCATATGATCATAATCATGAGAGGAAGCATTAAGAGAAGACATAAAATGTGGAAATGCATAAAAATGAAGCATCAGGTCTTAGTGGTCTACTACCACACATAATTGTGAACAAATATAGCATCATGTTCACACATATGTATTATTAACTCATGAGATTCATCATATTTCCCAATGCATTGGACCACTATATAATTCTGGGTGCACCAATAACATAATTAAATTTACTTTATCATGCATGCCACATAGAACATATATCAATATTGAACATATAATAACCCATGTAATGGAATGGGTTTCCTTTCATAAGCATACATTCATAAACATCGGGTTCCCAAATAAAATAGGGAACAATATACTTGATAAAAGAATCCCCAAACATGAGTGATGAAAACAATCTTGATAAGTATATGGTGTGTTTCAAAGAATATTTATTTAGGGAAAAAAGTTGTCATAAAATCAAGTAGAAAACATGAATATCCCAGAAAAGGAAAGACGATGATGTGGAAATTATTTTTAAGGAATATCCATACTAAAAATGGGTTAAATGAGGAAAACCACAAAGAAAAAGTGTTGGGTTCAAGAATTCCCCTTACCGTGCATTTGAATGATTAATTAACTTTAATATCCTATATAATCACATTATATTCATTAATTTAAAACTATAAAACCTTTTATACAAGTATCTAATTCATTATAGCCTCATTAAGTTCTCTTATGGTCCTTTTTATGAGTTATAGAGTTTAATTTTGTCATTTGTGACTTTTTGTTTTCATGGTTTTCATGATCTGTTCATTTGTATACATTAAAGGAAGTTTTTTTAAAATGAGAATGAATACCTAGAATTGTTATTATATGTTATTAATGATATTATAGAAGCATAAATGTTCATATAAGCCATTTAGTTAATTTGGGTGAGGATGAATCATTATATAAGATCTTAATATCTTAGTGATAAACGTTTGGATTATTTTGGGTGATTTCTCTACAATGAATTTGTTAGGTTTATTATTTAACATCATGTGTGTATAAATAATAAAGAAAATTACATAAGATATATTACATATATTATAATATGGTTCAACCATAAAATTACATGAGGTCTCATAAAATTTTCTTAAAATAAAAAGACATAAAAATGTTAATTTATTTATTTATTTTATTTAAATACCTTTTATTTTAAATTATTAAGTATAAAATTTTAATTAAATAGTTATGACTTACAAAAATAGAAATCACATAATTAATAATTTATTTACTTATTCTATTATACCATTTTTTTATTTATAAGATGCCTAAATTTTATTTATACTTTCATGGGGTAGGTTACTATTCATTTGGTTTGTTTAATATTCATAAGCGTTATATTAATATTTATAAGGGTAACATTATTATTCATAAGGGTAAGTTATTTTTCACCAAAAATTAAGTTGTCCCTATCAGACTCCAAGTATCTTACTAATCACAACCGTGCATGTCGGATTTTCGAAGTTCAAATAACAAAAGTGAAAAAAAAATATGTTTAACGACTATTCTTATAAAAATCACATAGAATTTAGTAGAATGATGTGGAATTGTGTTTCCTAATGTGATTTTATGTGAAATAATTAAAATAATGGAATTTCAATTGATCAAACATTGTAAAGTATTCCTATTTTTGAGGGAATCTCATTTGTGAAGCATCTTAGGCATGGAACCCAAGGCGTCCCACAACGTCCATGAGGTAGTTGATGCCATGGGCATAAGTATTACAAGTGTTTTTACTTCATTAATCCCATGTTTATTATGTGGGGTATAGATTTAACATCAGTTCACATGTTTAAAGTCTTGTGGGGATAGGTCATTCAGGGTTTTAACATTTTGTTGGGATAGATGTGTCATAGTTTTAATATCTTTTGTGGACAGGTGGGCCACATGTTTAATGTCTAATAGAGACTGGTGGGTCACATATTTAATGTCTTGAGGGGATAGTTGCGGAATATTTTTAACATCTTTAAGGGACATATGAATCACATTTTTAATATCTTGTGGGGAAACGTTGGTTGTTATGAGTGTCCCCAAGTGGGAAGATGATCACACTTGAGTGTTTGGTTAACTGTATCTCCCAGTGGAATATTTCACACTTGGGATTGGGTAGAGTGTTGGGGAATCAAGCTTTAACCTCATGGAGGTACCCCATATGTGTTGGTATGTTAGGATTGAACCTCATGGATGTATCATTCACACCCTATTACGAAAAAGGATCACAACCCTCATAGTTCAATGTAATATGTTATGTTCGTGTGACAAGACTCTTATATGATGTTTAACATCATGTTTTAATGATTCTTGTGTTGTGGAAGGATAATCAACGAGGGATGGTGTGGGGATTAGGTATATTGTGTTCCTGGAGAAGGAGTCCATGGGGGTGAGTTGATTAAGTCCTGAGTATATTTCCATGGGGATGTGATCCCATGATGATTATACATGGGAAATATCATGCTCATTATGTGGGTCATGTATATAGTTTAACATCATGTTCTAAGGAGGTTTTCATGCATTTTAACATTGAATGACTAGGATGTGGGGCTATATAGTTTTACTTCTTTCATCTTGGACATCATGGGGGATATACCAAGGGATCCCATTTCCAAGTGGGAGAGGGATATTTAGGAAATTTCATCTCTACTAGGAATGGTTGGGATTTTCCCATGATGATTGCACCTTTAGGGCTTAAATTTCCACTACTCATACACCTATGGTTGGGCATGGTATAAAAAATATCATAGAGGAGTTGAAATCAGGGGTCCTGATGTTAGGGTGCCTATTCTGGGGAGGAAAAGGAATTATAGTACCTATTATTAGGATAAAATGTTAGGGTAATGGTCCAAGACATTCTTGAAATCCAAAGGGTGTACATGAGGGTTTGTGGTACCAGTTTCATATAGATTTAGGGTATAGATGAACCAATTTTTGATGGGTATATGGGCCTTGGGCACTCAACCTTCTTGAAAGGGTATTGGATAAAATTATGCACCACAAAGAGGCCGAGGGGATGGGTTTTGTGAAGACCCAAAACTCTCAAACATATAAATTACATCTTTTAGATTAATATTCATCACATTACATAAACACACACCAGAGGATTATAATGGTTTATTTCCTTTGGGTACTAGGTACACAGTCCTCTTATTTAGAGAAATATCTTCAATGTTTTCCACAAATATCTTATAATTTAGTACTCTTAATAGACATACCATGCTTAAATACTTTCTTTATAACCTATGAAAATTACACATAAGAAAGGGTAAGCTCAAATATTTAGTAATGGTAAAAAAGTGAGATATATAAGTATACCAAGATAATATGTGTAATAGAACATGATTATAACATTTGATAACCCAAAACTACATATCAATGATCATAATCATGACTCATGACATAACGATTGGCAGTTCATAAGACACGAGACATAAGGAAATCAAATAACATGAACCATGAGAACAGAACATTGGAATAAGAAATAGATTTATTTCATACACATAAGCATAAAAATTAATTTCATTATTAGTCGAGGCTCATTTCCAAGGCTATTATAGTGGAATACGTTCACTTCCCAAACCATCATAGTAGTCAAGGTTCACTCCCAAGACTGTCATAGTAGAAAATTACCATTACTAAACAAGTTTCACTCCTCATTCCATTCCTATTTTTCTTATGAGAAATAAATATTTAGCCAATGTATTAGAAGGAGATATATGTCCCACCATCATATAATGAAAATTATAAATATTTGTTCTATAAGATCAAAAAATGTTTATCATATCTGAACCTATGAAATTAGATGGGTTTCATAAAAATTTCATCATAACATAACCTATGAAAAATAAAAAGGTTTCATAATCATTTCATCATTTCGTAAAATCAAAACCTGGGGAAAAAAATAGGTTTCATAAGAATTTTATCTTCGTATAACCTATGGAAGAGAAATGGGTTTCATAAAATATTTTTATTATAAACATAAACCATTCAGATAAATAATATGAATGATATCCTTGGATCCTACCCCCAATAAAGAATAAGTAATATAAAAGGCTGTTATCTTTGATGAAAACTAATTTTTAAATAAAAATCACTTGGAATGTTTCTTGAGAAAAATATCTTTTCACCAAAATAACATTTTAAAACTAAAAATTAACAAATTATTTTGGAAATAATTTTCTGTAAAAAAAATTGAAACTTATAAAGGAATAATAAAAATTCATTTAAAACATATCTTGGGTAAAAAATAATTTCCTCTTTGAAAACACTTTTTAAAAAATAAAACATTTTCAAAATAAATTTATTTAAGAATAACATTCAATAATTATAATGAAATATTTAAAAATAATTTAAAATTTTTCTCGAGGTAAATATCCTTCCACTTTGGAAAAACAATTTTAAAGCCTAAAATACTTTAAAAATAATTTTATTTTAAAATATATTTCAAAAATTATAAAGGAATCTTGAAATAAAATAATGGTTATAATGGCAAGAAATTCTGTCATGTCATACACATTAAAACAAAGATTCCCCTCCCATTTAAAGTAAACACCAAATAGGCACTTTTTGGAAAACGGCATGAAGATTATTTTCTAAAAAATAAAAAGTAAAACATTAGTAAAAATATATTTAATAAATAATTTTAATAATGGTTTTATAAGAAAAAGGGGTTTTGGATGAAGAGAAAACTAAATACATTTTTTCTTAAAAACATTATTTTTATGTATTTAGTACATAAGGAGAGGAAAATAAAGGGAAAACATTTATTCTAATGAAATAAATAAAGGATAATAAAATTAATGTGTTTCTTGAAATATGGATAATTATATTTCATTATCTAAAAGATAATCATAAACAACCCCTATAAACAATGAAGTTGTATCATAAAAACATGACCACTTTGGTAGAATTGAATTATAAGCCCCATAAAATAATAAAATTAAATGAAACATAAAATATCATGAGAATAAATTAATTATTTGTATTAAATTTCAATGTGTATTTATATAATCCTCATATGATATGATAAGTTCATAACATAACATATGTCTCAAAAAATGAAAATTGAGACAAAAATCCCTTACCAATTTGATATCTTTTGATCCATAGACCCCATGAAAGTGATATAATAAAATGGATTAGTAAATACCAATAATTTTAAGGATAATATTCATAAAATAAATTAATGGTCAGTATATACACCATATAAATGAAACACACGATGAATATGACATTTTTCTCCTAGAAAATAAAAGTGAGACGAAAATCCATTACCTTAAGTCTCATCTTCCTTAATATATGTTCGAACCTCCAGTATAATAAATATAAGTTTATTATTAATATATTAAAGAACCATACTAATATTTATAATATAATATATTATTTTCTTCTGACATTTAATTACTCATTTTTCAATAATTCCCGGTTAAAATCACATTTCGGGTAATAACTACTTTGTTTTTTATTGTATGTTTTGATTTGTTACTTTTTGTCCTATTACTTTGATAATGGTCCAATAAAATCCATAATGTTAACCCTTATATAAATATAATATATATTCAGTATATATTTATTTATATTAATCCATAAATGTTATATTTATAAGATGAAATATGATGTTTATGGAGACGGTAGGTCAAACGTATGCATCAAAATTGTTTACGTTTTCTCGACAGATTCAAAGAAATAAAGATAAATAATATATGAAAATTATAGAATAATATATATATATATATATATATACATTAAATATGTTTATTTGATCCAATCCTTATTACCTTCCTTGTAAATTGTATGTAAAGAATGAATCACATCGCTTCGCGAGACGGTAGTCTACCGTACACACGGACAACATTATCATATTCCCACATAATGTAAATTAAGAAGGAAGATGTGATATAATGATTTAAGAAGAATAATAATATCATAAATATCATATATAAAAAATAAATACACCATTATATCTATCTGTGATAAGTGGTTATGGGAAATGAATAAAATCATTTTGTGAGGTGGTAGTCCGTCATACACAAAAATGATGATATTGTATCCCCATTTATATAAATAGATATAGATGTAGGTTATTCCGTTAGCATAAAAAGTAACATTATATTAAATTTATTTATTTTATTATAGAATAATGGTTTAATAATAATTAAGTAGGTTGTGGAAGAAATATAATAAAAATGCTCATTGAATAATGTTACCTCTTCTATGGGTAAACTCCTTAGGTTTGAACCTAAATCCTTATTAGTTTATATTTATAACAACAATAAGGAATGTGGGATGATATAATTTAATTAAGAAAGTTATTTGGTAATTATTTTTCCAAATAAATGGGTTTTGGATATGTGAAGAGGATAGGGGTGGCCTTTTATAAGTGAGTTGAGTGTCACACTTGTAATTTTTTAAAAGAAAAATTTGTAACCAAATTTTTATCAATCCCAAACCCTATAAAATGGTACATTTTTAAACATTATAGGTAATACGGTCTAAATATGGCCATAAAATTTTTATTGTAAAACTTTTTGGTCATTTTTTACCCTTATCATTTTAGTTTAACCCCCTAGGAAAGTAAATTTACCTTTACTACTGTGAATAATGTTTACTGTTTTTACTAGTCATTATGGTCAAAAATTAAGTTAAAATTAATAAATAATAAAAATCATTATGATAAAAAATATTTAAATAATTTTTCCAAATTCTATTCATAAAATTGAAAATATTTAATTTAAAATTAAACAAATTGATGCGGTGAGAAAGAAGTTTCCCAAATAGAAAATGTTTAAAAGTTTGAATTTTTTTATATAAAAATCAATAATAAATTGATTACATTGAAATAAATTAGATTAATATATATATATAATTTAACTAATAATACTTTAAAACCAATTTTAAAACAAAAAATTACATTATAAATTATTTAAATTAAATGGTAGTTTTAAATAAAAAGGATTATTTTCCACTATTTATCAAAAAATTATTTTTTTCAGAAAAATCCCAAAAATTCTCCCTAAGATAATATTTACATGATTATTAAAAAAATTGTGTTTATTTTATAAAATTACTTATCTAAAAGTTTAAAAATAAATTTTATTATATTTTTGAAAAAAAAATAAGTAAAACATTATTTTGAGAAAATAATATTATTGAAACATATAATGAATTTACTGAAAATTAACAATTATTTATCAATGTGTTTTATTTATATAAAACCATTCAATGTAATATATTTTTTTTATTTCTATTAATTCCTTCATGTTCAATGGTTAGGTAATAACAAACTTTTTTAAATAATAATATTAATTGTTTTTTAAGTTTTGCTAAAACTCGGGGTTCTGTGTAATGAAAGATAAAATCAATGTTCTGTGTAATGCAAGATATTGAATATATTAACATTATTAGAAAATATATAATTTATAAAATCTTGTGGTTTTATATTATACCACATTAAATAACTTATTTCCTCACAATTTTAACTTGTGCTCGGTAATCAGGGGTTTAATATTTTAAAATCGCTTTGTTAGAAACCCACATTATAAAAAGGGTTAATAAAAATTCCTCTTGAAAAGAGGGAAATAGATGTATTAAGGTCATATAAAATAACACATAACTAGGTTTCTATGTGGTACAACATTTGTGGGAAGTGAAAAAATGGACATAAAAGATAAAACTAACACCCAAATACTAATGGAGAGTGATAGATAATATAGTTAGGAGAAATTTAACAACCACAAAGCTATAAATACGTGATAGGTGAAAAGACCATTCATTAATAAAAAATGAAGGTGAATGTATAAAATTTTATTTCAATATAATTTTATTAAATTTGAATATTTTTTACAAGAT
The DNA here is from genome assembly GCA_963277665.1 of Viscum album. Classification (NCBI taxonomy): domain Eukaryota; kingdom Viridiplantae; phylum Streptophyta; class Magnoliopsida; order Santalales; family Viscaceae; genus Viscum; species Viscum album. Next base: position 335,376,887 of record OY728145.1, on the reverse strand, counting down.
GATATACTTACTCGATTTCATTAAATTCCATAATGAAAATTGTATCCATTGTTTATTCTTGGATCAATTTCAACTTCATCTCTTATATGGAGAAAACAAATTATGAATGAAGAACTATTGGATCATAAGATCAATAAGAGAATTATAATTCATTCCATATTTCTCTAGTTATTATAAAAAAATAATTTTATCATAGTTTATCTAATAACATCCAAAGTTCAATATAAGCCATTCCATGAATAGTTAACCTTAAGGCCCCACCATGTCTGACCAAAATTGAAATCCAAAAATTTATAAATAAGGTCACTAAATTTACAAAAAAAAACTTATCATTAATCCATAAAACACATGAATTATATCTTAATGTCACATAAACAAATATGTAAATACATTGATCATATATTCTCCTAAAACTTGGTAATATCTTGAATTACCATAATACCATAATGAAAACATACATACTACCTCATTAAATGAATAAAAAAAGTTATTAATGAATATATTCAACAAATCCAGTAATTTTCTGAACTCCATCAATGATAACATAAACCACTTTTCCTATAAATCATTAATTAGTTCCAAGGTCATCAATAATATCCAATTTAATTTATTCATATCCATCATATCTTTATCCCAACATCATTATCTCAACATCAGAAACATATTAAGGGTTATATTCCCTTAATCAAGTGTTCTCCATAAAATATCACCATTCCATTAAATAAGTTTTCTAGGTTTGTAGTACCATTCAACAAATTCCTAAAAATTTGTAATGAAAAACTTTTACAGAAAAATCCTTACATATTTTGTACTTCTTGAATTCCAATACAAAAAAAACTTCAATAATAACATTTCATTTTTAAACCATTAACTAGGATACATCATCTTATTCCGTAATACCTGTTTCTAAAAAATAAAATATGAATCGTGTCTTATGATTCATAAACCTTTATTTAGTCATGCTTCATATATTCAACATAAACAATATTGCTAGAATAACTCCTATCATTTATATGTCATTTGTAACTTATTCATCATCAGCAATGTAACCGTTACTCATACCACATTACTGATTCTCTTCATGATCCTCCCCCCAAGGACATAAGTATTTATAATTCCAATACTTACTGCATTTAAAACATTCAACCGTTGATGATAGATTAGGGAGACCGGTATTCTCATCCATTTCATTAACTGAACATTTCACTTTTTATGAGAAATTTATTACTTTGTGTCCTCCTTTACCACACTCAAAACATTTTCCCGTTCCTTTGATATATTCACTTGGGTGATTCTTCCAATATTCTCGACATAAAATAAATTGATTTTTCTTTCCTTCATGGTTTCCACAACCCAAACCCTCAATAAAATATATCCTTATATTTCTTAGTGAGTTTGATAGTTGGTTAAGTTTTATGGTCATAATCATATATCATGATAACTGATTATGAATAGTCATAATATCCTTAACTCTAGTCATCATCTCATTTGCTTTCTCATCAAAACATTGTCTGTCACATTTAATGTTAAACCAGTTTCTTCTGGTTCCTGCCATTAACTAAAACCCAAAATCATAGTGTAGGAAACAATAATTATATTTGGGAACTACATAATCATGAAAAATAACTTATACAATGTCTAAATCAAGAAACATTATTTTTAATCTTTGACCCCTTAGGCTTAAACAAAGCCATTCATGGTTATTATTCAAATCATTCATGATGGTTTGTAAATATTTTGTGAATTTACAAAGCATATCCCCTAGGAATGTCAAACCAGGTGTACATAAAGGCCCGTTTTTGTGCAACAAGTGATTATTAAGTCCATGTTAATGAGCCCTTTTTAATTTATTACCCCTAGGAACCTCTATTCTAGATCCACATCCACTTGTAGTATCCATACATGGATGAAATTACTTGAAATGAATCTCTCTATACTTTACCAAAATTCTAGGACATTTCTTATACTTTGACTCATTCTTAGACTTATACGTAGACATATCCCTTGAAATATCCCTAGAAATACCCCTATGGATCTCACTAATTTTTTATCATCCTAGTTTCTAAAGTTTGACTAAACATATCCTATGATACCAACTATAAATACCTAAACATATCATACATAGATATAACATATTTTAGATGAATATTAATTACATTACACAAACAAACTCCAGAGGATCATAATAGTTTAGTGACTTTAGAGACTATGTACACAATCTTCTAATTTAATAAATGATATTTAATTTTTTCTATAAAGATATTAAGATTTATTAATATTCATAGAAATACCCAACATAAAACCCTTCTTCATAACTAGTGGAAAGGAAACATAATAAAGGATAATCTCTAATGCTCAATAAAGGTAAATAAGGTAGATACCTAAGTATAACAAGATCATAATGGTATGATAACATAATCATAATATTTTAAAACCACACCATTCATATAAAATATCATAATCTCAATACATGACATAATTATTGGAACTTCATTTGACCTGAATCATAAGGAAATCAAAGAACATAAACCATGAGAATATAAAATTTTCATAAGACATAGATTTATGGCATACACATAAGAATAAAACGTCACTTACTTAGTATTTATGTCTTGTTACCAAGACTATCATAGTGGAATGAGTTCACTCCCAAAACCATTGTAGTAGTCAAGGTTCACTCCCAATACTATCATAATGGAAAATTTCCTTACTGAACTAGGTTCACTTCCCATTCCAATCATATGTATCTCATGAGTTATCAATATTTACCCAATTAATTAGAGGGAGATATATGTCCCACCCATAAGATAATGATAGTCATACAAGTGTGTGTAACAAGATCATAAAACATTTATCATATCAAAAGCTATGAAAATAAATGGGTTTCATAAAAAGTTTCTCATAACATAACATGTAGAAACAAGTATGTTTCATAATCATCTCATCATTTCATAAAATAATATCCTAGGGAAAAATAAGTGGTTTTCATAAACATTAAATCATTGTATATCCTATAGAATAGAAATGGGTTTCAAATACGTCTTGTCAACATAAAAATAATCCATTTAGAGAAAGAAAAAGAATTGTATTCTTGGATCATATCCCAATAATGGATAAGTAACATCAAAGGACGTCATCTTAGATGGAAAATAATTTTCAAATAAAAAACATAAGGAACATTTCTTTAGTAAAATATCTTTTCATTGAAAATAACTTTTTAAACTAAAACTTCATACACCATTTTGGAAATATTTTTATTTGAAAATTAACATTGAAACTTATGAAGGAATATTTAAAAAACATTTAAAACATTTATTAAATAAAATAACAATTTTTATTTAAAAAAATATTTTTAAAACATAAAAAAAATTATTTTCTTTTAAAATAATATTGAAAACTTTTAAAGGGATATTTAAAATCATTTAAAACATTTTTTAAGGAAAATATCATTTCCTCTTTAAAAAATATTTTTAAAACATATAAAATTTTAAAAATAATTTTCAATGATAATAACCCAGAAAACATATAAATTAATATTCAAAAGAAAATAATGTTCATGATGGTGGGAAATTATGTTCTTGTTGTGTATGTTAAAACAAATATTCCATTCACATTTTTGGTAAAATAAAAATAGGGATTGTCTGGAAAATAACATGAAGATACATTTGAAAAAACATAAAAAGTAAAATATGGGTAAAAATGTATTTAATAAATAATTTTAATAATGTTAATTACATTTTTGAAAATATTTCTTGAAAACATGGGTTTGTTAGAAATTTGGTTTTCGACTGAAGAAAGAACTAAATATGATTTTAATTTAAGACATTATTTTTAACTCATGAGTACAAAAGGAGAGGAAAATGATGGTAAAACGTTTATTCTAATGAAATAAATATATGAAAATAAAATTCATGAGTTTCTTGAGATATTGATTATAATATTTCATCATCGTAAACATAATAAAAAACAATCTCGATAAACAATGAAACCCTTACCACTTTGGTAGCATTGAATCATAAGCCCCCTAAAATAATAATATTAAATAAAAATTAAAAAATAATTATAATAAATTAATTCATGATAGTAAATTTCAATGAGGATTTATATACATATCATAGGAGAAGATAAGGTCTTAACATAGAAGATGTCCTAAACAAGGAAAATTAAAACAAAAATACCATACTGCATTGGTAACTTTTGAACCATAATCCCTGTGAAATGGAGATACTAATATGGATATGTAAATATCAATGATATTAAGGGTAATAATCATAAAATAAATTCATGGAAAATATATACACCACATAAATGAAACACATGGTTAATATGGCATTTGCCTCGCAAAAAATAAAAGTGAGACCAGAATCCCTTACCCTAATTATTGAATCCCTTAATACACATTAGAACATTATGTATAATAAATATAAGTTTAGTATACATATATTAAAGATTCATAATCATAAATATAATATCATATATTATTTACTAATGACCTTTTATTACCCTTTTATCTATAATTCCTTATTAAAATCACGTTTCAGGTAATAACTGTTTTTTTCATGTATATTTGATTTGTTATTTTCAGACCTCTTACTTTGATCATGGTTCCATAATATCCAGAATATTAACCCTGATATAAATATAATATATATCAACTAAATATTTATTTAGAGTAATCTATACAATTAATATGTGGAAAATGAAATACATTGTTCTTGGAGAAGTTAGGTTGTACGTATGCATGACCATTATTTCCATTTTCTCATTGAATTGAAAAAAAGAAAGGTGAATAATATATTACCTTTAAATAGTGATTTTTACTTTATATATATATATATCACATTTTTTTAAACTGATCCTTATTACCTTTCATGTAAAGCATACGTGAAAACAAATCGCATTGCTTCGTGAGTCGGTAGTCCGTCGTACACACGATCAACATTATCGTATTCCCATGAAATTGAAAGTAAGAAGGAACATGTGATATCATGATTATAGAATAATAATAATATCATAAATAAAATATGTAAATAGTAAATCTATCATTATATCCATCTATGATAGGTGGTGATGGAAAATGAATAACATTGGTTCGTAAGTCGGTAGTCCCTCAAACACACAATTAAATATTTCATATCCCAATTGAAGGAAGTGAAGATGGTTTGAGGTAATTAATTTAAAAATAAAACATATAGGTATATTTAATATACTGAGTTTATTATATTATCATGGTTAAATAATAATTTAATAAGGTTTAGGAAGAAATAAAATTAAAACCCCCATTGAATAATGTTAGCTCTTCTTCTAGTAACCTCTTTAGGTTTGCACAAACATACTTCCTAGGATTGATTTATGACCAAAATAAGTGTTTTAGGATTATAAGTGGGGATTAAACAAGTTATTTGGGTAATTACTGGATGAAAATGTGGTATTAAAAGTGTTAAAAGGATTGGATAAGTGTGGCCTTATATAAGTGAGGTGAGTGACACACTTGTAATTTTTTAAAAGAAATAGGTGTACCCACATTTTTCACATGCCACAAGCACACAAAAAGGATAAATTCTTGAAACATAAATAATTAAAGACAAAATATTTCTATTAAATGTATTTTTTAATAGTTTTGGGTCATTTTTAACCCTTATCTTTTTAGTTTAACCCATAAAAAACCCATTTTTACCTTTACCGCAGTAAATAATATTTACTATTTTTAATATTCATTATGGTCAAAAAATAATTTCACTTAATTATATTATATAATTTGTACTGATTAAAACTTTTCAATCTATTTTTACAAATTCCATTCATAGAAGAGGTAAATTTTAATTTCAAATTAAACTCCCAAATGTGATGAGAAAGTTATTTTCCCAAGAGAAAATGTTCAACATTTTAAGAATATTTTATATCAAAATTCTGTTTGAAATGATTAAAATGAACTAAAATGGATTACTTGATATATAATTGAACTAATTTTACTTTCAAACCATGTTTTTTAAAAAAATGTACCATATAAATTCATTAAATGAAAAGGGGATGTTCAATAAAAAACCCAGTATTTCCCACTATTCATTAAAAAAAATTAATCTTTCCAAAAAAATCCCAAAACTTTACCCTATTGTAATTTTAAAATTATGATTTAGAAAATAAAGTATATATTACTATATTAAGTTTCTCAAAGTTCCAAAATGTAATATTATTATTATTCCAAAAAATAAATAAAAACCATTTTTTGAGAAAATATTATTTTTTAAACAGATAAAGGTTTTACCAAAAATTGTGTATCATTTTATCAATATGTTTCCTTTATATTTTTTTTTAATATTTAAATTTTTTATTCCTATTCATTCTTACAATTTCAAAAAATAGGTAATAACATTCTTGTTTAAATAATAATATTAATTGCCTTTCATGTTTCGTTAAAACTCGATGTTGTGTGTCACACAAACTAATCTCGATGTTGCATATAATTCATGCTATACAAGAAAATTAAAATTGTTAAAATATTATTTCATAAAGTCTTGTTTTGTTACAAGTTTTATGAAATTTTTGACTTTGTGAAATTTAGGGGCTTCATGAAGGAGAAGAGTCTCGTGAAAGATATTATTTTTCGAAATAGGGAGGCCCTACCATAATGTGATGTCTTAGTTCCCATGGGGTTGGTTTGGCATGTTATAATTGTCTTAAAAACACCAAATATCCAAAAAAACTTCTTATTAAAATAATTCCATGGAACTTCATGAAATTAATCTCCACCATGGGTTTATATTCTCAAGAACCCATGGGATACAATTTAATAAAAGATAGTTAACATTGGAAATGCATTACCTCTATCACTCGTAATGTTTTTATATATTGTGAATTAAGATATTTTATCAGAATTAAAATGGTATTTTACCCATAAAATTCAGAAATGGGAATTTTTTCATATCCCTAGTAGAGGTAAGGGCATTTATTTCCTAAAATATGGAGGATTTCACATAATATTATCAGTTTTGTGAAGTGATGCGGTTCTGCAAACTAGAGTAATATTGTACAAAGGCTACCATATCATGTTTCTTTGGTAGGTGAATTTTATAGACTAGATTTATTATATGTGGAGGTTACCACCTCAGGTTTTGTGTGGCTAGAGACTTCAAAAAACTGGAGTAACAATTCTAGGAGGTTACAACCTCATGCTCCACATGGCTGGTGACTTATGTGAATCAGAGTCGTTTTCAAAGTTATTAACCTTCATGAAACATAGACTTACGTAGATTCTTAATCCTTTTTAGACAATGTTTTCTTAAAAATATCCATTCCTTCCCAATCCTCTCCCATGACATGTGTATTTTGGCATAAACATAGCTATTAGTTGTATGACATGGTTGTTTGGTTGAAAAGAGATAACAGTGGACCAGGTCAAAGCACCAATTACTCCCAATATCAAAGAGGATATTATAAATTATAAGTAAGTGAAAAATAAGTCTAATAATTTTTCTAATTATATATTAATATTTGATAAAATTAGTAATAAGATGATAAGATTTTATTGTAATGAAAGAGTCACCTTATTCCCATACATTACTATTTTTGTTTCATTGAAAAGGGGATTGATGGTGAAGTATAAAAAGAAATAAATGATAAATGTTTTATTGTTTGTGAATTTAGGATAGATGACCATTATGGAGATTATTAAAATTTGTATCAGACATCAAATAGAATTTATACTTCATGGAACATATTTTACATGGTCATGGTGAAGATATATGGAATAAATCCCTTGAGGGGTAGCTAAAAAATAGAGTAAAGATGCCAGATATTGACTCATTTCTATTAAAACTAGAATTATATAAATCCTAAAAAAACTAAAGTTTAAGTTTTTATACTCACTCTCCTAATTTTGTTATGGTTTCATGATAATCTAAGCATAAAGGGGGAGTGTCTATCTAACAAAATTGGGAAGTAAAACAACTTTATCTTTAATTTTTTGATGTGTATTATGTAGTTAATTGATGTTTTATACACATTATTAAAAATATATCTAAACAACACCAAATTAATGAATATAAATTAGTTACCAAATTGAATAATGAAGATGTAAATCCTTGATTCTTTGGTAAAATAACTATAGTTTTTTACACTGGGATAGCTCATGTAGACAATGTGATTACTTACTTAAGGCTCATTACTAAGAAATATGTGGTACCTTCATAATCTAATGATATTGTAATATCAAAGTGGATAAAAAATTACTTTGATAAAATTGGAGATAAATTTTTTCCCTCTCTTGTTCCCTTATAATATGGGGGCCAAGATTTTTCCACTTTACATTTATTTTAAATTAGGGGGAGAAGAATATCATTGAAATTAGAGAAAATTGGATATTTATAAAAATTAAATTGGTTTTAAAGTACCCCAATTGGATTTGGAAGCTAATGGTTGTGTTTTCCTTCATTATGTAATGGTGAAAGTCCCAAAATGGATCTTTAGTCTAATTATTGTATTTTTTTCATTGTGGAAAGGTGAAAGTCTAACTAAAAGTTCAAAATATTATGCCCAAGATTTATGGATAATGGATAATAGTTGGATATTATTGGATATGCTGATGTAGTTTCATATATGGAAAAAGTGATAATGAGTTGGATTCATAGTGAAACACCCCTAAAAGAAACAATTTTCTATGTTGGTCCTCATGTGAGAGACATGTACGAAAGAGTTTAGTGTTGTTCACAACATTTAATTTTTTTTTTTGAAATTTTGGATGGGTGAAAATGATGTAGAATATATTATTTTTAATGTTGAAATCAATTTAAATTGAAATATGAAGTGCTATGTTTATATAGAAGTCATCCAAGGAAGAATACACAAGGAGAAAACCAAATATAGTGACTAATCATCTATGGATGAAGGTTTTGAAGGTATAATATTGGGGATAAAGTTAAAAATCTATTGATCTATAATGAAGTACTCAAATAGGAGTAAATAAATTACATGTGTTCTTGGAAATGGTGTAAAGGTGTTAAAAAAGGTTTCATATATTCTCAAATGTTTTTTAATAGATTTGAGATGCCCTGAGATATTTAGAAGTGGATCTAAATTCATTTAATGGAAATATATATAAATGGTTCAGTCTATAGATTTATTTAATGTTCTTATCACAAGGATGATATTCCTATAAGTATAGAAAACTATGTAAGGCTAATCCTAAATTGTGTAAAAATCACTTTCCACTACATCCGAATGAATTCATGTATCCATAAGGATGATTCTGTAGCTACATAAACATGATTCCAATCAACATAAATATCATCTACGTAGTGTAAGAAAGAGTCATAGATTCAAAGGGATGACTATGAATCTGTGTAAACATCATATGATGTTTTTAAGTGTCACATCTCATGTAACTGTGTACATATTTATTTTTATTATTTTAATTAATTTTGTGGAAATTTGAATTTTTATAAGTTTAGGATTTGAATTTTATTCTTTATACAATTTATTTATTTTGCACATAGTTTTGGGAGAATTATTTGGGGAAATCACATGGGTACCCTTGAGAGGGAAAGTTTACCATTACCCATGAATATTTAAAATTATACTAGCATGGTTATAACATGGTTTGGATGACTCTTGGTAGAAGTCGTGTAGATTTAACCTCCCAAGAACATTTCCTACCGTGGGACTTGCACATGGTTAAGAAAACCAAGAAAAAAGAATATGATATAGATATTTAGATTTATAAGACTATTTTGAATGGTTGGATTATTGTTATTAAACCATGTTTCCAAACCATTTTAAGGTGATTTTTCTTTCTAGTAAAGCATGCTTCAATAACACATTATTTTCCAAACTATGTGGCCCGATTATATGTATTACCCAGAATTATAATTTTCCATTTAAAAAAATAACCCAATTTGAATTTAGAGTGGGGTTTTACTCATTTGTTTCCTCTAAATTTATTAAACTCTTCCTAGGTTCCCTCAAAGGGAGATCCTCCACCTTTATTTGGTGATTTCAAGACCATCCAATCCTCCCATCTTTGACTTATAAAGGTAATCCTTCCTTTTTCCTCTTAGTTTCCACCACTATTCTTCCCCTCTCCCCTTACCCTTGGATTTCTCTCATGTGATCCCTTGGGATATTAAGGTTCATATTTAGGGTTTATAGTGTCATATTCATGGGTATTTTGATTTCCATGGCTTTCTTAGGATTCCTTGAGGCCTTTTCAAACATCTTCCATCATAGGTGATAAATTCAGGCTCGATAGCCATTGAATTGAGGTAGGTTTTTTTGTTTCTTCCATTAATTTGGAATTTAATTTGATTCTTGGGGTTTCAAATTTTTTTATTTTTTTCATTTATTCTTATGTATAAAAGTTAAATTTGATTTTATAATGTTTTGAATGAGTTTTATCATGGAATTTCAACTAGTACTTGAAATTAGAATTACTTTCAAAACACATAAAGAATTATTTTAAATTAAATGTGATTTTTGATAATGATAAAAACCCATTTTGGTAATTAGTTTATATAAAATATGTTTTTTTTATAATTTTGGATGTTTTGAATGAAAAAATACTGATTTTTTTTTGATTTTTGTTTCTCAATGGATTTTTATTAATGAGTTTAGAAAATATTTGGGAAATGGATTTTTACAATTGTATTTTAAATAATTTTTTAAAATTGAATTTCAAAAAGTATTAATGAGATATAATTAAAAGTAAATTTCAAAGAGAGAACTATTTGTATCTGTTAAATAGTTCTTTAATGGTATGTGTGTGTGACCCACTTGAGGACTTTATTGAAAAATGACCCCCATGGTGGATATTTTTTATTAATTTGATATATATTGTGGCCCAAGGGAATGTTTTAAATTTCGTGTGATGTGAATAAAATATAAAAGGGGTTGTTTGTTTTGATTTTTTAAGAGGTGATATGAGATTTATTTATTTCATATTTATTATTCCTTATTATTTTCTCACCCCTTCTTGATTGAAAAACATGGGGATCCTAGGAGTCTTATTGATGTATGTGAGACATTTTTATCTAGTACTAATGAGACCGAATAAATCCAATATAGTGTGAGAGACCATACCATGTTATTCTAATGGTGAGTATTTTTAGAGTAGTCAGGTTGGTTATAGACATAGGAACATCATAAATAGACCCACAAATGGTTCCAAACTAAGTACATCTAGGGTAGCCTCATGAGATATTTAGGATTTTCCCATGTTTACATGATGATTCTACATAGGTAACTTCACTTATTTGTGTTCCCTTGTTTGATTGGAATACATGGTACCATTATCCCTATATGGTATCATGGTGTTTACCTATGTTATTCTTGTATTTTTGTATTTTTTATTAAACAAATCACTGAAGTGTTTTAAAATGGTTATTTTCAAAGTGATTTTAAAATGTATTTTAAAATTATTATTTTTATTTTAAAAGGGATTAGTAAAAAAAGACGTCTTATAAGTGATTTTTTCCATTTTAAAGAGATAAAAAATGGAGTTTTTGAATAGTACTACATGTGATATTATAATTTCTTATAAAACATAAAAAACTCTAATATATATTTTCTTTAAAACTATCATTAAATGAGATGTACTTTTTAAGGAATTGAAAAAACATTGTCTTTCTAACATACTAGGCTCAAATTTTCTTACACCCCATATACGCCACTCAGTGTAAGTAATTCTTATGGATTTCATTACATGTTCCTATACTTGGTCATATTCTAGTGGGTTTGTTAGGGTTGATAAATGATTTGTGATGTGGAGACCGGCCAAGGTTAACATAGAGATAGTATAAATTTCTTTTTGTTTATTATATTATTTTCTCTTATGATGTCTACGTATCAACCTATGGCCCAGAATCATGTTCAGTTGTTTATTATTTATTTATTTATATATGGGATGCTACTTATTTTTATATTACTCAGTCATGGAATAAATCCTTATTTATTTTGTTAACTCTATTTGTATGTTTATTTTAGCTATGTTTTTTATATATTTAGGGTGAAATCATTGCCATTGATTATGTTCTAAGGCCCTTGGACTATTTTTCAGACCAAGATAATCAAGAACATTCCTCAGTTATATCACGCTCTAGTTTAGGTGTTTAATGGGTGGATGTCTCAGGTTGGTTTGTTACAAAATGGTGTTCGATAATTCCCTCTTATTATTTGGGGTGGGTCTGGATAGTCTTGAGACTCATATCATTATTGGATCTCGGTAGGTATGTGTAGGGAAAAGTTTTATAAGCTATTTTTCATCTTGAGCCTCAAGTTTCCATGGAAATTTTGGATTTGATTCTTGATTTTTTGTTCAATTTTTTATATTTATGATGTATATCATTAAATTTAGATGATGATTTGGTCCCTAAGGATTACATTGATGATTTTGAGGGTCATTTTGAGTTTCATAGGTGGAAGTGGTGAACAAACTAGGGGTCAATGATTATCTCTCATAGTCTAGTGAATTATGTGGTGCTCATGAGAAATGGTTCTACAACCATGATAGATCCAATCACATGGTTGGAACATGATTCACCAAATTATGAAGCTAAAACATAAATATTTCTATTTCACCACTGGATTTGTTATTTTTCCTCTCTTTCTTTTTGGATTGATCCCAATTGTGTCTCTAATTTGGGTGATGTTAAGTAAGAGAGTTTTTTATGAGATTCCATTGTTTTTTAGTTAAATAATGTTTAGTTTGATATGATTTTACCCTTTTATGATTGTTTTATACATTAAAAAATGATACTATAATGGGAAAAAGTAATTTTATGAAGTGTTTTGGTTTTGAAACTCATTTCATAATGTTTATTAAAGGGTTTTAGATTGCTTGGTGTTTTAAAATTGGTTTTTAATTTTACTGTGTTTTTTCTAAAATTAACATAATTGATTTATTTTTTGAGAAAATGGTATTTTGGTTTAAAAGGTGGAATTGCTAGAATATTTACTTTCTAACTAGGATTTTAGAATTTTTCATTTAAATCTTCTTTAAAGAAATTTTATTTCAAAATGAAATTATCAAGGTTATTTATAATGAAAAGGGGAATTGCTGCCTATGGAATGTTTTGAAGGCCATCTAATTTGAAATGAAATTTGAAAGTTTTTGGAAAGGAGAGTGAGTTTTTATGAAAATTTATATGGTGTTTTGGTTTTAAAATGTTGTTATTTTAGGAATATAAAATGGGATGAAATATTAAAGGGTGTTTTTTAAATAATATGGGATTTGACATATGGGAGTTTTGTAATGCATTTGACTTAGAGAATGTGTGATTTTTGGTTTCTCTCGTTGGTTATGGAATTGTTGATTGATTAAGAAGCATGATTATATTTGATAATGTTTACCTTCAATTTATAAATAACTTACAAGAAGGTATTGATGAATTTTAGGGTGTTCCTCTCTAATATTAGGTGCATTCCTCCTAGTAGTTGGCTCTTCCTAGACTCCAAGTGGAGTGGTGACCTCGAGATATTTTTCACTCCAGGACTCCTTGAATTATTTTCCATTTTATTTTGTTATGTATTGTTTAGTATATGATATTTGTGGTGTGTATTGTAGCGGTCTTCTTGGAGATTCATATATTTTCCTTTAGTGGTGGTTTTTTAGGAGATCTCTCTTTGTTTTTTCATGATGAATTATTGGTCATTCTTTTTGTGGATACAAATGACTAATGGGTCATCATATGGTACTCTTAGTTTTTATTAAATGATGTGTTCCTTGTTTATTAGGATATTGTTTGGGTTGAGAATGTGTTTTATTTTCACTTTTGATTAGTGTTCAGTCCTTGGAATCTTGTGCATGCCTCGCTATTTTTTTCTTTCTCTATAGTCTTTGTGTGTTCTCACTATTGCAGTTATTTTGAGGTCTATTTCTTTTTTAGTTTAATTTCAGTGACCTTTTATTTAGTAATTGGGTAATTATAATGGATGTCACCATCAAGAATGTGATCACATTATGGTTCTATCTTTTTTTGTTTCTTCATGGGATGGTGTTTTTATAATGAGGTCCTAGTTTACCAGTTAAGTACAGTTACCCAAGTCAAGAACTCGTGTTGTTCCTTATTGGCATCTTGGTTAGTTAACCTTCATGAGTCTTGTGGTTGAGATGTGTGCAGATCTTGGTGGTGGATAATTTTATGGATGTTTATTTTCTTTTGGGATGAGTTTTCCTTGGTATATAGAACCAGTTTCTTTATTATTTCTTGTGTTTGATTGATTTGTATAATTTTTTAGAGATTATCATAGATATTATCTTATTTTTATTGGTTTTTGAATCACGTTTTATTCTTTACATGCCACACCATTTAGAGAATTTCTAAATTATGGGGAGTGGTATACTCTATCTTCATCCTTTAAGTTGTTTCCTTATTCTTATCATTGTTTTCATCTTGGAGATGATAATGTTTTTGTTAATTTGACCTAGTGGATTGAAGGAATTAAATTGCATAGTGTTTCCCCCTAGGTTCTCCCTATATGATTCACCATACAACTCATCTCATTCTAAGGGATCTACTAGAGGTTAGTATTTTGTAACTTCATCTCTTTATAAGGACTTTATAGTGGCGTAAAGTGTCATGGTGGTTTGTTTATCACAATCTATGTCACAATAAATGTATTTGTTTTTTTATTTTTTTGAGTAAATTGTGGGAAATTTGATTTTTTATATTTTTTTCTTTTAATTTTATTTTTTATAAAATTTTCCTTTATTTTCATGTTTTTAGTCACACAATTTGGTGGAAACCATGTGGTTACCCTTATGTGGGTAAGTTTTCAGTCTATTTTGAACACATATAGTTTGAACTAAATAGGTAGCACATGGTTTGGATGACTTGTAGTAGAAACTATGTAACTTTATCCTTATGATAGAATTTATTAGTACATATCTTATTCATGGATAAGAAAACCGTATAAAAAGAATGTGATATAGCTATATTGTTTAACAGATTAGTTTTACATGGTTGGTTCTTGATTAATAAACCATTTTGTCAAACTACGTGTTAGTTTTTTGTCCTTACAAAGAATTGTGCATGGTTGGAAAATGATTTTATACACCATAAATCCTATCCAAATGAGTTACTCAGAATTCAAAAAAAAATTCAAAAAAATCCCCAATTAAAATTAAAAGGGGTGTCCAACCCTTTATTTACTCCCCCTTCGTGCGACTTTTCTTAGGATCCCTCTAAGGAAGATCCACCCCCATCATTGTAAATTTCTAGAGATTACAATACCCCTCCTTTGATTTATAATTTTAATCATCCATCCTTCCATTTGGTTTCATCCTCCCTTATTTCCTTCTCTCATTCCCCTTATATTTATCCATTTCCAATGAATCATATGGTTGTAAGAGTTTGAATTTAGGGTTCTATGTGTTTTATCCATAAGGGTTTTAATTTCTAGGGATTTCTTGCCAATCTATGAGTATTTTTCAACCATATTTTTTATAGATAACCTATTTTTTAATAACTATCGCATCATTTTAAGATAAAAAACATATTAGTGATACAAATATAGGATAAATAGTTTTAGTGCCTTGGGAAAATTAGACTCATACATATCTTGTACATAATAAAATATAATCATTTTTATAAATAATTCTTCTTTATCCTTTTGATATCTCTATCTCTCCTAAGTACATGTAATCACCTGATGATATGCATCAAATAAAGGTATAAGATAAAATCCTAGTAAGAAGATGGATATGGGACATGAATCAATATAACATGGGTGAGAATAATAATCATCATCATATCATAAAAATATGATTATCATCAAAATAATGAGTGAAACATGTGATAAAGGAATGGAATATAGAAATGCATAAAAATGAAACATCTTGTTATAGTGGTTAAATACCACACATATTTGTGAACAAATATAGCATTGTGTTCCAAAATTACATATGTTCAAAATCATAATATTATTATTTTGAACACATATAGCATAATTTATACACATATTACACATTATCTCATTAGATACATCACATTACCTAATTAATTGGAGGGATATATAATTTTAGGCCCACTCATATTCTCATAATATTAACCTAATCTTGCATTCCCCAAAAAATGAATAACCATCATAGTCATGAATTAACCCATGTAAAGTAATGAGTATCATAAGGATTTAATAAATAATACATTAATTAATAAACATTAAGGTTCCCAAAAGAAAAATGGGAAATCATACATTGGAATAAAATATCATTTTTCTTTGGATAAGAAACAACATATGAGGGGTCAAATATTTATTTTGGAAAGAAATGTATTTTTTTTGGAAAATCATAGTATTCATATTTAAAATCAATGTGGAAATATATATATCCACAAACAAAAAATAAATAGTAATGAAATGATATTTAAGGTTTATTAAAGGAATATCCATGCTGAAGATGTCATTAAAGAGGGATAACCTATGGAAAAGGAATTTGGTTAGAGATTCCCCTTATATTAATTCTTTCTTTATTTCCTCACTTTTGTGCATCCTGAATAATAAAATTAAATTTATTAAAATATTTATCCATATGTAATTTATTATAATTTTTTACACTATTTATCAATTACATTAATTTTATTATATTAATTAATTTCCTTGGTTATAGGGTAGTTATTTTAATATCATGTTTTACTAAAAAATCAAGTTTTCCTTCGATTTCATTATTTTATTAAATGTAATTTATACATTATTAGAATTAATTCAAAAAAATTGTAAAATATATACTTAAAAGTTTATATATTATATATAATTCATAATTTCTATCCATGATAATGGTTATAATTATCGACATGGAAATGTATCTGTAGGTGGTTAACTAACCTTTGACAGGACATTATTGGGAGAGCGGGAAAGGGAAGTTTAAAATTTATATATATAGTAAATATGAAACTTACAGTATATTGACATAATTAATATAATAATAACTTACTACCAAATTAATATTTTAAGGTTTGGTTTCGAAAGGGGTGGTGAAAAAAAGAGAATAAGAAAAAAATAGTTAATAAAAACTTACTTAATCCTCGGTGTGGCTTCTCTTGCACAAAACTAAAACTCCCTTAATGTTTGGAGTATGATTTATACAGAAATTACATAAGGATTAAAAGGGGGTTTAAATGAATAATTTTTTCATAGTTTAGTCTTTTTAAAGTTGTTTATGGGTGGTTTTCCAAGGGGAGGGAGTGGTCTTATTTATACTTGAGGATATGGTATGTTTAAAATGAAATATTGAATAAAATATTATATCAAAGGTAAAACATATAATATTTAATTTTTTAAAATATAAATCACACACATATATATATAATATAATGTGTTTAATATTTTAAATCCCATTTATATTTTGAATTCCTTATTTTATAAAAAAGTAAAGTGTGAAAAGAAGAAATTGTTATTTTAAAGAATCACTTTTGTCTTTAGGTTTTGGAAAGTGTTATATAGGTTTGGAAATTAAATTTATTATATCTTTATGACCCATTTATGAAATAAAATATAACATGGAATTATATAAAGTTATATAAATTATAATTTCATTATTACATCATGAATGATGTAATTTAAGATGCATTGAATATGTGAAAAAATTATATTTTTAGTATTCACCCAAAAATGAAGTATTTTAGAAATTTACCAAACAATTACTCTTAGACAATTTCAATGTTATGATCTCAAAAATTGTATTATAATTATTAAAAATTTCTAAAATAGGTAATTTTAATTTTTAATATATAAATTATTATTTTTACAAAATACATTAAAATACATTTTTCTAAAAGTATGCTTATATTTTATTTGAGTTTCTTAACCGTGATATTTATTTTTTGGAATAATAAAATTTATATTCACATAAATTGATCACGAAAAATATTATTTTAATCACAATTTATTATTTTGAGGTAATAGTATTATTTCAATGATCAGGTAACTATTCTCAATAGCTAGGTTACTATTTCCAACAGTTAGGTAACTATTCCAACTGTCACATTACTGTTCCAACAGTCACATTACCTCCTAAAAATACCAACAATTTCCTTCACTCATTATTCAAATCAATATTACTCATGGTCCTATATTTCCATTTTCTAAAATGTTTGTTGGTTTACTAATATTTTTTTTATTTTCTCTAGTTATTGCAGTGGGGGCGATGATTCTATTTGATTATAGTGATTCATATTTTAATATTTTAGGTTTTAGATTTTAGATTTTTTGTACAATTGTATTTTTTTAATTTTAATTGGTTTAATTTATGATTAATTTAACAAAATTTATTAATGAAATAATTTGTTTTCATTTTCTTTATCTGTATAATAATATATAGTATATTATAACATACATTTATTTCAAGAGACAAATATAATTTATAAACTCCGGGTTGTTACATTCTCCCCCCTTTAGTCATTTCATCCTAAAAATTTGAACTCATATTATCAGTTGAGAATAAGTGAGGTTACTTATTTCTTAATTATTTCTTCTAGATCTCATGTATCTTCTTCATACATATGGTTCCTCTGTAACAATTTTACAAGGTTAGTTGTCTTGTCACATTAAACATTATCTCCACGGTCCAAGATCTTCATTATCATCACCTAATATGAGAGGCCATTCTCCAACTGTACCACCTATAGATTTTGTACATGTGGTGGATTGGGTATGTACTTCCTTGATATTGATATGTGTAACACCTCATGAACTTGATCCATAATAGGTGGAATTGAATGCTGATGGGCCACTACTGCTATGATACCAAGGGTCTAAAAGGGAATAATGTACCTAGGGATAAAATTCCCTTTCTTTCTAAACATCATGAATCTCTTCCGTGGTGATATTTATAGGAAACAATTTGTCTCTAAATTCAAAACCAAGTCCCTTAAATGGTTTCCAGAATAACTCTTTTTTAGAATCTTAGAAGATTTTATATGTTGTTGGATGGTTTGAACCTTATTTGTCATTTATTTCACAAGATTAGGTCCAAGTAGCTTTCATTCACCAACTTCATCCCAACAAGTTAGAGTTTTATAGTGGTTCACATATATAGCTTCATATAGATCCATTCGAATACTTGAGTGGCATCTTTTTTAGTTTGATATTTCAACTAATGGGAGATATTGATCTAATTAAACTTTTAATTCCATTGAGTTGGATCTTAGAATGTCCTCAAGAATATGAATAGTCCTTTTACACTAAAACAAAAAACACCTTTAACAGTACTAGAATCAGTCTTTATCAGTGATATAAAATCACTGACTACCTTATCATGACTAAAAGACCATGAATTTTATCAGTGCTAAAAAGGCACTGATAAAGGGTAGATTTATAATCACAAATAAAAGCATTGATAAAAATCCCCATTTATCGGTGATTTTATTTAGAGATGATAAATAGACCCATTATCATCACTTTAAATATTTCTAATAAATGAGTTCTTTAATCACCACTTTTAAAAGTGCTGATAAATGTATGATTTATTAGATCTTTTGAAAGAACTGATAAAAGTATGATTTATCAGCACTTTTAATTGTGCTGATAAAAGAATGATTTATCAGTGCATTTAAAAGAGCTTATAAAGATAGACTTTATAAGTGCTTTCATAAGTGCTAATAAATGGTAGAATTATAAGCACCTTTCAAAGAACTGATAAATCATACTTTTATTAGTGCATTTAGTAGCATAAATAATGGTAAAAATTGTAGTGTGATGCTGTAACACACTACATCACCAGAAATAGGTGTAGTGTGCTTCAACAACACACTGCATCACCAGAAACAACAAAATAAATTACCAAAATAAGATAAAAACACCGAATTTAAATAAAATAAAATTTATATAACAAAAAACAAGAAAAATAAACCACTATTATAGGGTATGTAATTTGTTTCTTACTAAAATTATTGTAAATTTTGAATAAAAAGGTGAATTTTTAGTAATACCGGTTACACTGTGTGTCGTATTGAGGTGTGGTTGATCCCTACATGTCACAAATGGTATATGGATTATTTTCCTAAAGTACCAAAACAATCCAAATGTGTTTTCTCATATAGGTCACACTATTTGTTAGATTGAGGTGTGTATTATCTCTACATGTCCCAAATGACTCATTGATAATTTTCCAAAATTACCAAAACAATATAAATGTGCTTTCTTGGTTGTGAGTACACCACATGAGTTTCTTACTAAAATGTCATTTTAAACTGAAATCACGCACTTTGATCCATATAGGTGGAATCATGTGTGGGTTTGACATGAGACTAATTCATAAAATTCAATTATTAATTATGAATCATTTTCCCAAATTATCAAGATAATTGGGGTACGTTTTCTCAGTTTTCAGTGAGTGACATTTTTTTGTACAAAAATGTCAATTTCAAATGGAAAATGGATACCTTGAGTCATACTGGTCACACTATGAATCATATGTAGGTGAGGTTGATCCCTATATTTCATAAATTATGTATGGATCATTATCCTAAAGTTACAAAATCATATGAATTCATTTTCTCAATTTTGAGTATGTTAGTTGATTTTTTAACAAACAATAATGTAAATTTTGAATAAAAAGTTGCACTTGGAGCCATACCAGTCACACCGTGTGTCGTATTGAGGTGAATCTGATATCTACATGTCAAAATGGTGTATGTATTATTTTCATAATGTACCAAAATAATCAAAATACATTTTATCAGTTTCCAATATGCCAGTAGTTTTTTTAACTAAAATTAATGTCTATTTTGAATAAAAATACATAATTGGAGTCTTATCGGTCCAACCATGCATCATATTGAGGAACTACTTATCACTACACATCCTAAATGAATCATGGATAGTTTTCCTAAAGTAAAAAAACAATATCAATGTGTTTTCTCAATTTTGAGTGTGCCACATGTGTATTTTACTAAAATATCATTTAAATTGGAAACACAAACTTTGAGCCATACCTGTGGAATCATGAGTGGGTTCTCCATGAGAATGATTCATACATATGACAAATGAATTATGAATCATTTTCCAAAATTATAATGACAATATGAGTGTGTTTTCTCAGTTTTCAGTGATTGACATATTTTTGTATTAAAATCTCAATTTTAATCTAATAATGGAAGATTGGAGTAATGTTGGTCACAACGTGCATCGTATTGAGGTGAGTATAATCCCTACATTTTATAAGGTATGTATATATAATTTTACTAAAGTACCAAAACAATTAGAATGTGTTTTCTCAGTTTTAAGTTTGTTAGTTCTTTTTTACTAAAATCTCTGTAAATTTTGAATAAAAAGGATCACTTGGAGTCATAACGGTCACATAGTGTGTCAGATTTCATTGAGGATAATCCCTATATGTCAAAAATTATGTATAGATAATTTTCATAAAGTACTAAAAAAATCTATTTTTTTCTCTATTTTGAGCATGTTAGTTTTTTTACACTAAAATTAATGTCAATTTTGAATAAAAGAAGAACTTAGAGTCATACCAGTCACGTTGTGCATTTTATTGAGGTGTGGATAGTCCCTACACATCCCAAATGACTAATGTATTTTTTTATAAAGTAATAAAATCTTTGGAATGTGTTTTCTTCATTTTGAGTAAGCCACATGTGTTTTTTACTAAAATGTTATTTTGAACTAGAAACATGCACTTTGAGATATAAAGGTGTAATTGTGTGTGGGATTGACATGAGACTGATTCATAAACATAAAAAACATATTATGAGTCATTTTACAAAATTATCAACACAATCTGAGTGTTTTTTATTGGTTTTTAGTGAGTGGTACTTTTTTGTATTAAAATGTCAATTTTAAACTGATAACAGACACTTTGAGTCATACCAGTCACACCGTGCGTCCGATTTAGGTGTGGATGATCCCTAAATTTCAAAAATGATTTATGAATCATTTTCCTAAAGAACCAAAACAATCCAAATTTTTTTCTTAGTTTTGAGTATATCAGTTGTTT
The DNA here is from genome assembly GCA_963277665.1 of Viscum album. Lineage (NCBI taxonomy): Eukaryota > Viridiplantae > Streptophyta > Magnoliopsida > Santalales > Viscaceae > Viscum > Viscum album. The sequence goes on along the minus strand of OY728145.1, from coordinate 335,354,953 downwards.
TTTACTAAAATTAATGTAAATTTTGAATAAAAAGATGAACTTGGAGTTATACTAGTCAAACCGTGCGTCATATTGAGGTGGGAATGATCCCTACATGTAAAGCAATTATGTACGAATCATTTTCCTAAATTAGCAAAACAATATGAATGCATTTTCTCAGTTTTGAGTATTTCAGTTTCTTTTCTCACTAAAATTAATGTCAATTTTGAATAAAAATATCCACATTGAGTCATAATAGTCACATTGTACGTCATATTGATGAATATATTATCCCTACACATAACATATGACTTTTTTATCATTTTATAAAATTAACAGAATAATTTGGATTCATTTTCTAGGTCTTGAGTACAGCATGTGTGTTTTTTTAATAAAATGTCATTTTAAATTGGAAACAATCACTTTGAGCCATACAGGTGTCATCGTGTGTGGGTTTTATGTGATACTAATTCATACACATCTGAAATTAATTATGAATCTTTTCCCCAAATTTTCAAGACAATCCAAACTTGATTTCTTAGTTTTTAGTGAGTGACACATTTTCTATAAAAATGTCAATTTAAAACTCATAAGAGGCATTTAGAGTGATACTGGTTAAAATGTGTGTCGTATTAAGGTTTGGATGATATGTACATGTCAAAAATAATTTATGGATAATTTTTCTAGACTAAAAAAACAATCCAATTTTTTTTTCTTGGTTTTCAGTTTGTCAGTTTTTTTCACTAAACATAATGTCAATTTTGAATAAAATATGAACTTGGAGTCATATAGGTCACACCATGCATTGGATTGAGGTGAGTATGATCCCTACACATCCCAAATTACGTATATATCATTTTCTTAAAGTACCAAATCAATCCTAATGTGTTTTCTCACTTCTGAGTATGTTAGTTATTTTTTTCAATAAAATTAATGTAAATGTTGAATAAAAAGATGCACGTAGAGTTATATAGGTCACAACGTGCCTCGTATTGAGTTGAGAATGATCCATACACATCCCAAATGAATCATGGATATTTTTCCTATAGTATCAAAATAATCAGAATTGTTTTCCTAGGTTTTGAGTATGTTGCTTGTGTTTTTTTACTAAAATGTCATTTTAAACTGGAAACATGAACAATGGATGTTATCTTAAATTATAAGTGTTGTGTGAACTTTTAAATATTTTCTCTCAAATAAATCATGTTAATATCCTTATTATACTTTATTTAACAATTTTTTATTGTTTCCAAGCTATCATTTTTTATCCTCCGCCTTAGTCTCCACCTCAGACTTCACCTATACCTCCTCTTTCATGTCGATATCCAACTCCGACTCTACCTCCTACTTCACCTTCTCCACCGCCTATGCCTTTTCCGAAGCCTCCTCCTCCAACTATGCCTTCACAATTTCCCAAAAATACTATTTTTGGTAGGTCAACACTTCTAAATAAATTTATTTTCTCCGTTATTCTTTTTCTTGAGAAAGAGATCAAAAATAATGTATAAGCATTCTAACACTAATGATTTACACCCCAAATATCAATTTGAAGGTCATAAATCATACTAGATCACAAAAAATGGTGGGTAATCACCTAAATTTGTTGTTGGCATACATTATGACAAAATATAAACTGCCCACTCATCTCTAAACAGATTTATTTCTTCTTTTGAGTAACTCCACCGTCAACAGTATTGATAGTAATGAGAAAATATAGACAAACAAATGATTATGAAATATATTTAATGAAATTGTAATTACCTTAAAAAATTACCCATTGATAGATTCTGGTCTTTTATGCTTTATAATTTCTCTCATAAATTTACAAACATAATATCCACAATCGATTTCATTATCTTGTTTCAGACACAACCAAAACATTGAAAAAAATAAGTAAATTGTTTTGAAATGTTTTTATAGTTAAATATTTCTATATATACTTTAATTTTTTCCCATTATTAGTAATCCAAATACTTTATCTTTTTAGACACTAACTTCATTCCATGATCTTTCCTATATTAATTAACTACACTATCATAAAAGAATTCTCGTTAAAACAAATACTGAACATATAATTCGAATTTTATCTATAAAATTTTGGTTTTAGGGTATTAAATATTCACAATAAAAATCATGTGTGGTTGGTTGGTTGCATATCCATGCATTGAGTCCAAAAAATAATTATTTTGGGTGTCTATATTGACTGCTGTCAGCATCCAGTTCCTACTAAAAAACAATTAAGTAATGAAAATATTAAAATATATTTTATGTGATTATATTTTAGTGTTTTACCCTGGTAAGGTAGGAATCAATAAATGTATTTCATCTGATGCTTTTTTCTTAAACTCTTTGAGTAACTCTCCTCTTTCTGGTTAATTTCTTCCTTATTCAAAGTAAATTCTAGCATAGAATGATACAATGATTAATGAATCCAAGTCATGCTTCACACGATATTCCCTTTATATAGTTGTAATATAAACGCCTTTATAAAATATTAATATTTATTAACTTTAATAAACATATTTATCTCAATATTTAGATAGATGTATTATGAAAATTTTCCTTCTGTATGTATTCACAACTAAGATGATCAGCCATTCAGGCTTGAGATTCTCAGCTAGAGTCTCGAGACCAATTACATTTGTGAAGTAATCTTCATATATGTTTTCCTCATATTCATTTTAAGACATAATTTTATCTTTAAATGTGGTATCTGTAAGAATTTTTATGGATAATAAATGTTTCTCTAGAACTGGTGGGGATAAGGTACTCTCAGAAGGATATTTTTTTTCTTTTTCGATTCACTAGATGATCTTAATTCTACCTTTCATTTCTCCACTACTTTATCCATTTATTATATAAGAACCCACTTCAGACCTTTTATCATCAACTGTTAAATGTTTTTCATATGAAGAAAAATTAAATACGTACCTTATGTATCTTTATAAGATTAGATGTCCATGTTATAAAAGCTCCAATAGATGCTTTGATTGTTGTAATGTTCAGACCATCATGTGGAAAATATAACTCAGTAGCCAGATAATAATCTACCTCAATCCCCACTCTAATGTGATTTTTTGGGAGGGGTTGATTGTGTATCTTGTCTCATGAGATATTATACATTATAGCCATCACAACACGGTGGTATGTGGGAGTTGATAGATAAAAAACACATACAGTGGTACCCAACAAAATTTTAGTAATATATTGTTATTGAAAGTTTTTTTAATTATATTTAGACAAATAGTAATGAAAAAATTGATTACCCCAAGTATGGTATGCAGTTGGGTGTAATGAATAGCCTCAAATCCAGTGGAATCATTTGATTCATGTGTGGATCTTTTCACTACTGCTGGTTCTCTTTGATCATTTACTATACATTGTTCTTCCAAAATTGACCACAAAATAATATCTTTTTGTAAGTATATTTGTTTCTAAAATCATCTCATCATATTATAAATATCTTTATGTGGTTTTATCTTCTCGAAATATATTTGAGGAGAGACTCCATAACCTAATCCTCTAACATCGCCATATTGTTTAGGCCACTTTAAAGCTAATGAAAGTCCCATTTTCTTATGGTACGATCATTTCTAATTATTTTGTATAAATCATATAAAAAGACAAACATATTTTTTATGTAATATTTTTATAAATCATAATGAATTACAATTTTTTCATACATAAACATTCTTCCCATACTGATTTTTTGTTTTCATCAACTAATATACCCTCTTTATTTACACAAGCCTCCTTTTATAGTACATGATGTGGGATGGAAGTGTCTTTAGATTTTGATTCATCAATATGTATATAAACAAAGGAAAATATTTTATTTCATATCACATACTTAAACTTTTATTATTGATTTAAAATACATAACAATTTATTCTCTAATAAAGTGTACCTCATCCATCCTTTATGATAGGGGTACATTGGTTTTGATGCACATTATTTATTTTCAAAACACTTTTTTTGTTTAATAAATTATCAATTTTGAATATAGTGGGATAAAATAAATAATATCAAATTATATATTATCGACCGCAATGAACCTAAAATGATTTCTCATTATGACGATAGTAGAAAGAATTCCATTTTTTCTTACTTTATAATGTATTTATAACTAAGTCATGGGTGGGGATTTATTTTCCCCTTAGTGTTTCTAAGATGTAACATTGTCAGAAGAGTCTTGAAGCCTCTATGGGATTTTCCAGTGGCCATTAAGACAAATTTATTATGGAAATCTTATAAAATAAATGAATTATTCAAGGAATAATGAAAACTAAATAAAATATTACATATTTTTTATGTAAAATATAGAAATTGTATTGTTACATTACCGTTATATATTTCCAGTGGATTTCCTTCATTACAGGTCGGATGTGGGGCCATGAGTCAATATCAATTGGCACATTCATCCTCGTTGTAACCCCAAGATAACTAATGAACATTGACTTGTTTGGGTTAATAGGTTGGTCATGTTGATTCCAACCAACCTAAAATTTTATACCCTAACTTCTTGCCTCAATAATTTTAATCAAAACTTTGATTTTGCATCATTGTTTTTTTCATCAACATGTTGTTGATCCCCTAATAATTCCATAGTTTCATCATCAAAATTATGTTTTTCCTTGGGATTTATAACATCATCATGTTCAAAATACATTGTCTGCATGAGTAGTCAAACATTTAATTTGTCTTGAATTGCAACAATACAATACACTCCATGCCTAGAGGTCCACATTTGAATATATATTGAATGAAAATTGTTATTGTCTTGAATAGAGATATAATACATCAATACCATAGTATAAATAACCTTCACTACCTTTATTTAATCTATCCTTAGATTATTGATTGCCTTTTATCTCTTGATGATGGATTTGAGGATACCCATTCCCTCTTTCAAATTAGCCTTCCTCACATCACTGTTTGGGAGGTATGTCATCAATGAACATTGGAACCATAATGAAGGGAGGAAGGATGGTTTAAAAGAGGGTGTCAAATCCATCATTAAGATATGGAATACAATCAATTGTGTAAGGATTAAAGTGCCCTAGGAACCTACACTATTGTAATCACACAAAAAGTTTCATCAATTAAAGAGGAATTGGAATACCCCCACTTTAATGGTCATGATGAAATTAATATCACCCCACTTACATTGGATATCACTTCTGTCTACTCAAGGATTTATCACCTTAAAATTTGGGATATTTTTTTAATCCACCATAAAATCGCTCCAATAACATACATCCCATTAAAGGGTGAATTTTTTAACTTATACTCAATATTTATCAATAATTTTTTTACTCTTATAAATGAAATGAATATATTCAATGTAATCATAAATTTATTATTATGATATATATACATAAAATTTTTGAGTAACCATAGATACTTCCAATCATTTAAAATTATAACACATATCTTGAATTATATCTACAATTACCTCTAGGACATGAGTATCAATATATGTTCTAGAATACAGAGGATATTCATTTTCTCCTTCCTATGAAGATCTAGTGGTCATAGTGGTGACATATTCTATATTAATGTAGAGATTCACATAATTTTACCCCTCCAAAAAGCAATAATATTTCAAAAATACACACAAAATAATCTATATTAAATGTGAACCCACTGCCCCTCTCTCACATTTATTTCATCTTTAATAAGTCTTTTCAAACTTTATATATAATTTAAAATATGTTAGAAGCGTTATTTTAAATATATGTTTGAAAAAACTAACTAATGGTATCAATTAAGGGTGATACTAAATAAACTCAATTAAATAATAAGTTATACAAACCTAATAATCACTAATCAGTAAATAATTATGCACTATTTATTTACTATTTATGTTTCTATTAATATAATTTATAATTGATTCTATAGAAAAAATTAAAGACACATATGAACATGAAATTTCATATATTTTTAACAATTCCTACCTATCAACTCATGAATAATAGGTACGAGACTCGAGAATATAGGTCAAAAAAATCAAAAAATACACCCAACCTTAATAAGGACAAACCACTAGTCCACAGGAAAAAATAAAAAATACCACAAATTATGTGTCCCATTATAAAATTGCATCAAGACCCTCAACACAACCACATAATTGAAGACGGATATATCCAAACAATGAAGCTCATTATGGAAAACAAAACACATCACGATTAATAAAAGAACCAACCACTAGATTTCCAAGTCCTAACCGACTCTGCATACACAAAATAAATATCCTATTGGTTTTGAGAGAAATAAGTTTCTATGTTACCCACTCAATTTAGATTTTGGGTTGAGATTGAAACAAAATTTGTCCCCTCAAAATATTGGGAGAATACACTAAGAGGGTTATCCTAGGAGACAAACCCTCTACTTTTTTCTTTGAATATTTCTGGAGGAATAATTTAAATAACACAATACATGAACTCATCTATTTAACATCTAACATATCAAACTAAATATTCCCTCTAAGACCACAAGACAAATCCAAAATAATAAACACTAAAAAACACAATATCAACATATTATAAAACTTATTTTTTCTTAAAAATCACTAACATTAAATAAATAGTTTAAAAACAATACACTCCATTAAAAATCAAACAAAACCATTTTTGGATTTTATAACAGTTAAATACAATTTTAAATAATGTTGGTTCATTTTAAATCATGTACATAAAAATCTACATTTTTTACAAACCATTTTTTCTTAAAACCCATAATGAAATCAACCACTTTTTTAAATACCTTTTATGATATAATAAATCCATATTAAAATAAACCATTAAAAATATTTCATAACCAAACATTTGTTTAGAAAATAAGAAAAACCCATTTTATCCCAAAAAACATTTGAAAGTTTCAAAATACTACACAACACTAGATCAAATTTATTTAAATAACATCAAACAAAACCAAAACCTCTTTAATTCACCTCCCAAAAGTGAGAATTAATTATTAGAGTAATTAAATAGTTAAAATTGGTTAAAATAATTCTAAAATGAAATGAAAAAACTTCTTGTGGGTTTAATGGAGTCCTTAGAAATATCCACATGGGCTCCACATGGTTGTATAGACCATGGGGACCATTCGTGTAGCTATATCTCTTCATCCACCATTACCCCAAACACAAAAAATACCAAAATCACTTAAAACTCATTAGTAATTTAAATATATATTTTCATAACAAACACATCAAACCAATCAAAATCTTAATAAAATTCCCAAAATCAAGCCCAATGTTCATGGGAAAATCATTTCTCTAAATGGAAGAGAGTGTGTAACACTCTCTTTGGCATGTACCTCTTGATTTATAACAACTTAACTCCACACTACCCTTACTATTAAAATAAAAAGCTCACTTTGAAACTTAGGAACTCTAAAGAACCTATGCTCAGATACCATTTTTCACAAACTAGATAATGTCATCTGTCAATGCTAAGGGATATAGATAACATGTTTGAGAAATGGGTTAAAATATTCAATGTTTAAATAAACTAAATTCGATCATTCTATAAATCCAGCATTAACTTTGTAGTATCATGTGGTGAAAAATCTATTTTATTTATCTATACAGGCCCATACACTTATGTTGACTAATCTTATCATATGAAAACATCCTTCATTTTCTTCAAAACCATTTTATATAGAGGAAAATGATGAAATATAACCACTATTTGTATTTAAGTAGAAAGGATAAGAGATTTAGGGTTCGTCCTAGTTAAGAAAATTTAAAAAGTGTAAAATGCGGAACCCAAAACATCAAACAATGAAAGGGGGAAAGTAGAAAATAACATGCATTGGATTCTATCCTTGATTAATCCGAAGAAACATAAAGGATTCATATCATTAGTAGAGGAGTTCTGTGAGAGTATGAGAATCGTGAGTGGCTGAGTTGTGGTTACGGTATTTTTAAATAGATCAGGGGAAATTTTATCATTTTTTTTAGAAAAGTGCTCACAAGGATCTCTTTTATCAGTACTAAAGTTATAAGCGATGCAAAATATTTCTTTTAACAGTTCTTTTTTATCACGGATAAAATTTTTATAATAATAATTATTTAAATGAATTTATTATAATTTTAAAATTAATAAAATTATATTATTATAATTTTATAATTATTTAAATATATGTAATTATTTATTTTTAATTATATAGAAATCTATTTAAAAAATAATTATTATTTATTTATAATAATCATAAATTTCATAAATTTACATTTATAGATATATTTATTTATAAATATTTATTTAAAAATATATTTTTAACATTATTAATGGATATATAATCTTAAATACATTCATTTTAAAAATGTGTGAAATTGGATAATTCAAAATAAGCACACATTAAAAATATTGTGAAAATGGATATGTTTTGTTATTTAAATATTAGTTATTATAAAATATATATATATATATATATATATTAAAGTTTATGAATACATATTGAAAATACTAAAAAATAGTAAATAAATATATATTACTAAATAATAGAAAATGATCAAATTCAAAAATAAAATAAAATATATTAATAATGAAAACCCTAATTGTAGTATTAAAAATAAATAAATAAAATTAAAAAATTAAAAACATAATATATATTAAATCTGTCATGTTATAATGAAATTCTACAATATAATAAAATTTCAATAAATTACATAAATATTATGTATATATGTTTCTATATATTTTGAAAATATGTTTATGTGTGTGTTTATGTATACAAATTAATTAACACACAAACATATATATATATATATACATGAAATAAATGAAACACACAGAGTTTGATATAGGTTAAATTGAAAAATACAACAACATTAAAAATGAATAAGACCTTAATATGTTTTTAGTTAACATTATATATATATTATACTTATTCAATTTATATATATATATTTAATATATATTATTTATTAATATTTATAATCTATATATATACATATGTATATTGAATTTAATAATTTTTATCAATAATTATTCAATTAATAAAATGTTTCATATATTTCTTAATTTACTCATTATATTTAAATTTGTTTGTTTTTCATTTTATTATGTACTTTTATTAGCACTAAAAAAGCGCTGATAAAGGAAAAATTTTATCATCTCTAAAAATGTGCTAATAAAGGGAAACTTTTATTAGTACTAAAATTAAATAGTTTATAAAGGTTACCTTTATTAGCACTGAAAAAAGCACTAAAGAATGTTATCTTTTATCGGCACTGATAAAGGGATTCATTTATCAGAACTTAACTAAGTGCTGATAAATATGGACTTTATCAATGATTGTTTCTAGTGATGATAAATTCCAAAATTCTTATAGGTGTGTTTTGTAGTAGAGTTAGATTGGAAATTAGTTTGGGTGTGATAGGTCATGCTAAAATACAATTCAATACTCAAATAATGTTGAATAATTATCTAGAATTTAGATGTGAACCTTTGATCATGATCAGATAAGATCAAAAGTGGAACCCCATGTAGCCTCACCACTTCTTTCACATATATCATTAAAATTTATTCTAGCGAGAAATATTTCTGAATAATGATGAATTGGGTCATCTTTGTGAGATTATCCACCACAATCCATATCGCATTGTTTCCTTTATATTTATTTATATTACCAATGAAAACATTCATAGTGACATTCTCGCATTTACATGTGGATATAAGAGATGGTTGCATCATCCCCTTTTACTTTTTTCACTTTGATTTAACTTGATGAAATAACAAACACCGTGATATATACTCTGCAATCTCCTTCTTCATGTTGTCCCACCAAAAGTGTTCTCAAAGATCACATTACATCTTTGTACTTCCACTATGGATAAAGAAATGTGATCTATGCACACTATCCAATAGATCCTTCTTTATCTCAGGTGATGAAGGAAAAAAACCTCATCTAAGCCAAATAAAACTATCATCATTGATGAGAAACTCATGTAGCTTCCCTTTATTTACTACTTTCAACTTCTTTTATATCTCTAGATCATCCCTTTATGCCTCCTTGATCTTCTCTTAGACAAATGGTTGGGAAACCATTTGGAAAAGGTAGGATATATACCCTATCATTATGATTTCCAAATTGTTCCTTTAGATATCCAAAAAGACAGGGTATTTATTGATCCACATCATGGATAGTTTAGCAGGTTCTTTTCTACTAAGAGCATCAGCTACCTTGCTCACCTTTCTTGTATGGTAGTGAATAGAGAAATCATAGTCCCTGATTAGATCCAACCATATTTATTGATTCTTATTGAGATCCTTCTATGTGAATATATTCTTTAGACTCTTATGATCGGTATATATTTCATACTTATCACCATAGAGATTGTTCTGCCAAATATTTAGAGAATAGATAAAGGATTATAACTCTAGATCATGCATCGAATAATTATTCTCATGGATATTCAATTGTCATGAGGCTTAGACTGTCAATTTATTATTATTTATGAGTACACAACACAATCCTTTCTCTAATTAAGCACTTTATATCACAAAACCATCTCCACTTGATGGTAGTGTGATTACAGGTGCAATGATTAGCCTCTTATTAATCTCCTCGAATCTTTCGTCATATTATTCCTTCCAGACATACTTTACCCCATTCTATGTTAGCTTAGTTAGTAGGCTATAAAACTGTGATAAATTTCTCAAAAAACATTTTTAGTAACCTTCTAATCAAAGAAAACTATATATTTCCCTGAAACTAGTGGGTTTATGCCATTTTTCAATTGCTTTTTTCTTTTAAGGGGCCACAATAATTCCATTTCTTATGATCATTTTCCCCAAGAATATGACTTGTTATATCCAAAAGTCACACTTTCTAACCTTATCATACATTCTCACCTTCCTTAATTTCACTAGGACAATCCTGAGATGCTCTTTATGTATCTATGTTATCTTAGAGTAAATCATAATATCATCGATAAAAACTTCTACAAATTTTTCGAGGTAGTCTATAAAGACTATATTCATCAGATCCATGAATATTGAAAGGATAATTAGTAAGTATGAAGGGTATCATAATGAACTCATAGAGCTCGTACCTTATACGAAGATTATTCTTCTGAATATCATTCTTCTTCACCTTTAATTGATGATATCTATAATGAATATCTACCTTTGATAAGTACTAAGATCCTCAAAGTTGATTGAACAATTCATAAATCCTTGTATGGGGATACTTGTTCTTTATAGTGATCTTTCTGAGCTCACAACAATTGATACATAGCCACATAGATCCATCCATTTTCTTGACAAGATCACCAGTGCACCCCAAGGTATTTCACTAGGGAATATGAACCCTTTTTCCAAAATATCTTGAAGCTATTTCATTAAATATTTCAGTCTAATCAGGTCCATCCTATAGGGGAATTTTTAGATAAGAGTGGCTATGGGTATGAGCTCTATTGATAACTCTACATCATGATTTGGGGGAATTCTGGTTAAATCATCAGGAAAAACATTAATGTATTGCCTAATAATGGTAATTTCCTCTAGGTTGATAGCTTCCTTTGGCTCAAACATTTGGTCAAGGTATTCTTATTTATAGGTTATCAACACCCATACCATTGAGGTATTTTCCAAAGACGGTTCAAGATCTTCTTTTAATTTTTATAGGAGCATTGGATGGTTTGAAAAATGAAAAGAGATTTTATTTTATAGACAATTGATGTGTGCTATATATAATGAGAGTCAATCAATGCCTAGTATAGCATCAAATTCTCTAAAGGGAAGGTTTATGAGATTCACAAGAATAATCTTCCTACATATGCTAATAGGAGAATATTAAAACACATGGGTTACAATGATAGAACCACTAGGTTTTTTTATATATATATCTATACTTCATGGTATTAGGTCTTAGATTCAATAGTTCTAGAAAACTTGTATGATATAAAAGAATGTGTAGAACCAGATCAAATAAAACTGTTTCCATTCTTGAGGGAATATGAAATGTACCTTTTATGACTTCTTTTTATTTCTCAACATAAACAATAATTATGGAATAATCTTTCCTTGGTTCATTTGGATTTTTTGGTTACTAACGCTGATTACCCTCAAGGACCCATTGTTTAGTGAACTGGATTGCATTGTACCCTTCCACCCTTTAATTTGAGCATTAAGCCATGGGTGGTGCATTGGGAGGTTCCTTCCTTTCCACCCTCATGTTGGTCATATTCTTCATGTCTATTTGACATTCTTGATCTAGGTGGCCATCCCCCACACACTTGAATCATATCTTTATCCCTTTGAGAGAATACCCATGATTTTTCTTCCCATATTTTTGACATGTTGTTAGTTGGATCCTCTTTCTGCCTTTGTCATTTTACTAATAATCTTGAAACTCCATTCTTATCTTCTTATCCCCATATCCAAAGTTGTAATCTCTAAACTCCATCTATACCTTTATAGCCCATCAAACCACTTGTTCATAATTCCCAAAATCTAAGATATCTATATCCTTTAAAAAATGTAGGTTTAAACCACTAAAGAATCTATCTATTTTTTATCATGGTTGATAACAAAACTAGGGAATATCTTGAAATCCTTGTGACGCTTTCCTCATAAGCTATGAAACATCTAGCTTCATTTTGATTCTACTCTATGTATTCTCTCTCTATATTTGTTTGAAGAGTTCGAGGGAAATACTTATTAAGAAATATTTTATTAAATTCTTCACACATAATATCTTCAATTTCATCATTCGTCTTGGTGTTCTTTATCAACAGCCACCATTGATCGAATTCTCAATCTAAATGATAAAAGGCCATAGTCATTTACTACTTCTCAAAACAGTGGATCATTGAGAAGATCTTCTCCATTGACCTAACCCACTATTCCGTGACTACTGTATGAGAAGATCCACTAAAGGTTAGTGCTTATTGACTCATAGAATACTCAATGGTCAATTGATACTTCTTGGGTGAAGGTAGATGTTCCACATGGTTCAGGTTATTATCTATATCCTGATACAACTATGAAATCATTTTCATGACGTTTTGAACTCCATCTATTATGGCATTGGGGATGTTGTTAGGGAAATCATTTAATTTTTCCTCACAAGGGTTGTTATCATAGTTTCTCCTCGTTCCCACCATTTTCTAAAATAGAAATGGTTTGAACAAAACATAATTCAAAAAATCATGAAAAAATAATTTATTCTATTATGAAATTAATACTAATGAAATATCTAATAGGATCCCTATGTTAATATTTTTTCGTAAATAAATCTTCTTGGATACTTTCATATAATTAGACCTATCCTAAGGGTTTTCACCAACATTATCTAATCCTAATTCCAAAGTTAAATAAACCTTGATTTGTTACCAACTATAGTGACCTTGCTATTTCTATCATAGCTTTTACATAATTTTATGATAAATTTCATAATAGAGATAAAAATCCATGATCAAAAGATTTAGTGTCATGAAAAAATTAGGCTCATACATAACCTGTACATAATAAATCATAAAATTTTTTTAAATAATTATTCTTTAAAATTCTAAATGTAATGACCCAAACTTCTTTAATAATAATTGTTTCATGAAAATGTATGTTTTTGTACTAAAAAAACTATATCCCTTTATTAATGAAGTGAGAATAATTGAAATGAGACCATTGGGTTTCAAATGTTTTATGACTGTTGGCCAATATGAGTGTTAGAAATAATAATCTTAACATTAAGATTAGTAATTATAAATAGAAAGGATAATGGTTATTATTGCAGAAAGAAGACTCGATGGCCTTATCTAGCAGACTCAGTTCGTACAAAACCCATTTTTCAGAGCATGGGATGGAGGTGGCATCGCTGGGATTCGCTATGGACCAATTCCAAGCCGAACACCCACACATTAAGCTTGAATGGAATAACTTATGAGAGAAGTTCTAATTGGTTGAAATCACCACTCAGGAAATGTTGTCTGAGCAACCCCAAGATTCTATCACAATTGCACACCTTACTCTTAGGTCCTATGTGGGTGTTATAAGGGGTTATGTAGGAGTCCGTAGTTAATTTTTGTAATCCCTTGGTATAAATAAAACTTTACTTTATAAATTGATTTTAGAAGTTAAAAATTGTACTTTTCAGAGATTTTTCTTACATAGGGAATTATTATTGTAAAATAAACATCATTTTTGAATTTCAAATGTCAAAATTAACCTAGGATGAATTTTTAGAAGTTTTCTAAGAAGTTTCTATATGATTATTAGTGTTTTATAAATAGTGTTTTTATGAATATCATTTGATGAATAGTGTTTTTTGATGAATTAAAAAAATATTTTATTATTAAATATCTTTTTATGTGAAATGATTTTAAAAAATATGACATAAACGGTTGTGATCAGGGTGAAAATGTGGTTCAATAAGATAAAAATAATTTTTTTCTGAATAAAAACTTTACCCTTTGTAATAGTACTTTTACCCTTATGAATGATAATTTTACCAATGGAATAGTATCATCACCTAAGGAGGTATAAATATGTTTTAGTCATATTAAGTGGTAATGTGATATAATTATATCATAGTATAAGTAAATAAATGGTTTAGAAATTATTAGTAAAGTATTAGTATTTTATTTGTTTAATTTAATTTAAAATGTAATTAATTTTTATAAAATGGAGTCCACTTTTGGGTTATACACGTTGAAAAATGGTTTGGGTAAATTTTTGGGATTTTTCATAAATAGTTGAATTTTCAGTGAATAATAAAAATACAGTTATGAGTTTTCAGAATGTTTAATGACATCATTAATGATGTAATAATGATGTAGTATTGATGGTTGACTCTTGAGGAGTAAAATATGTTATGTGGTGTCCCAAGTGGCCAATACCATTGTAAAATACCCTGGGCATGCCCATGCTTCTGCAAATACCACTAATGAGGTGTCCCTTGGAAATTAATAAAACATTCCATCACTTCTGCTTTATATACCAACTAATTCCTTCATTCCTTTAATAAAAATTCCTCCTAAATGAATCTATGGTCTTTTTACCTCCCAAGAAGTCCTCCTATGGTTCCCTCAAGCCCCCCAAGGGCACCGATGATCATGTTTTTGAAGTTACTCTTCAAGGTAAGGGAACCTTTCACCCTCCCCTTTTATTCAAAACATCTATTATGTTATGTATTTTAAGTTTAAATTTTATTATATTGGGGTATGTTATTATGTATCCTTATTTCTGTCCATTTTATGTCCAAATTATGAGAGTCCCTTTTCACTGTCATCAACTAATTTTCTGAATTTTTAAGCGATGAAGTTAGACCACCTAATTTTCATAAGGGAATTCACAACTTCTCTTTATTCCTTCAAATTCTATTTTATATGGTATGTCTTGAAAATTTAAAAACCATGTTCTTATCTCCATGTTATTATGTCCTTATATTTTATTTTTACTCTCTTATGAATGGGTGACCTCTGTCCTCTCTCTTTTTAATGTTTTCTAAAGCCATGTTTCATAGCCATTATGATGAAGATATTTCGTCTCAAAGTCTCCCTCTTTTTATAAAGAAATTATTTTATTTATCTTATATGAATACAAAAACCTCTTTCATTTATAAGGGTATTTATCATGACATAAAAAGGATTTATTTGACTCTGTAATTTTCATACATAAATCCCTCATTCCCTTTGTGTGGGTTATAAATGACATAATGATCATGTTTTTAAGAACCTTTTAAAACTTTGTTATTTTGGTATGAAAACCATTTATTTTATTCTCTTTGGGTTATTTTCGAAATGTTTTCTTATTTTAAGAACCCATGTTTTTAGAACTGGTCACAATTATGACCCTGTTTAAATTTTTGACTTGTGTCTGAGAAAACATAGAAAATATGGGATGTTTTGGAAATTTCTAGACTACACGACGTGTACTCTGAGGTACACACCTTGAATGGGTTAGGTGAGTACCATCTGTGTGCTCACCTAGTACATATTGTGTGATGACCAAGTAGGAATTTCCTACTACATGGCGTATAGTGTTTCTTGACACGTCAGGTATCCTCTTTTCTGTGTACCGGCTGGGTTCAATCCATGTGTTGACCCGTGTGGATCATCCTAGTCGTGTGGCTACCTCCAATTAAGTCGGAGTATAGACAAGGCTACTACACAGCATGTAGTCCTTTTGTACATGCCGTTTATTTTTATTTTTATTAGCTTAAATGAAAGAGCGTTGCGTCTTATTTTGGAAAACTGCTTCTTCTTCCCCAACTTCAGAACCGGTCCATTCCAAAGATCTGAAGAACATTCCTACCCTAAAATCATCATCCAATGTCCATTCTATCAATCTGTCGGTGGTTGTGGGATCGTAACATCAAGGATAAACCCACACACCCTATTTCATTTCAGTATCTTTGCCTCATGCGTTGCAGTTTCCATCCGAGTGGAATTTTCAGGATTTGACAGAAACATAGATCTACGAAGATCGGTTTTGAATTGGAGCTCGATATCAAACGTGTCTATGTCTACGTGTCTCAGGTAGGTGGTTCATACATTCTTTCATGTTTCCACAGACCTTCGGGTGGTGCATCTTAAAGCGTGTATTGCATTATTTTGAGAGAGACCCTAATTTATCTGTTATTGTATATTAAATTTCTTATTAGACCTGTGGAGTGCCTTTGGGTATGCCTTTTTCCTATTTTGTTATAGCGAGGGCGGGCGAGGGGCCATTGCTCATTTAGGGAATTTTGGATGGGGTGACAAAATGGTTATAATTGGTCTGATTTGTTTAGATCTGGCTTGTTTAATCTGGTAAAGCATGATGACGTTGTTTAGAGGCATTCAAGACTTCAGTGATGTAGTGTGATAACCATTAGGTTAGTGAAAATTCAACTGTTTAGATTGTTTTTCCTATTTATGTGACTTGTTTAGAAGTGTTATATATGTAATTTTTGAATTGCATATGCTATAACCCTTTGGGTTTTGTTGGGAATGGCCCAGATATTATTGAGTGATACTGATCACGGGTTGGGCTTGGGCCGGGTTACATTGGGTGGTTCTAACCACGGGATTGGGCATCATGGACGTCGGCTTGAGGGAGGGTGACTGTCAGGTCAGGCATGGCCCAGGTTACTTGGATGGAAATGCCATCAGACTTGAGCGGCATGGTCGCAGGGGCCCGAGGTGTCAAAGAGGTTGTGGCTTTGGAGATTACTACTCACCTGAAACATTGAGTGGTGTGCACACATAACAACTCTGTGATGAGGTGGTTTTGACCAATCATGTGGGTAGAGGCCCCCATTAGTTTCTTTTTAGGTACAATTGGTTTGGGGGTGTTTACTGTTGGAATCCACGTGGAAGGAGAGGAGACTTCAGGGGATATCATTGAGGCTATTAGGTTGGGGTAGAGGCTCACTATTATTTGAGGGCAGATATCGATGTCCCTCTGGTTACTTTATTTTAGGGCAGACATTGATATCCCTCCGGTTATTTATTTGAGGACATACATCATTGATTCTCCAAGATAATATTTCTTAGGCATGCCATCGGGACGTCGATACTTGATACACACAGTGTCAGGGGGCACACAGTGCTGGGTTACATGATAGAGATTCTGGCATTGGCCGAAGCAGGTGACACTCCATGGTGGCTACTGAGCACCAGTGGAGTTTTTGTTTGTTTATGTACATCGTACTATTTACAGTTTTCTTTATAACTGCTTGTCTGCTTAAACACTTATATCACGTATGCATTGTTGGGTGGTATCCTACTAAGATTTGTCTCACACCCTGCACAGGCCCTTTGGGACACATGTAGACTTTATAGATTTACATGCAGAAAATAGGTCAGCTTTAGGAGCTGGACTGTCCTACCTGTTCCCTAGAGATGGTATAGACCTTGAGGTCTTTCCTAGATGGATATTATTTAGTTTTTCTTCCTTTTCTATAACAACATTCTTACTTTTTATGTAGCTACACTTGGTTAGCCATTGGAACCCTTTATATATATATATATATATATATGGATATGTATGACTTGATTTGGATGCATATTTTGTTGTTCAGTAGTAGTTACAAGTGATTATCATGTTTTTCTGTTTACTTTCCATTATGGTTCATTATATTTATTATTTCTGCTGTTTATTGATATTGAATGTGCTTCCGCTCTGCGGGTCTGGTTTGAGTATGCTGAGTTTTTTATTCCACTGCATATTTATTATTATACCCAGACCAGTACCATTATTATCCTCAAAGAGGGTATAGTCTCCACACTATATCTATAAGACCATTGTTATTAGTTGGCATCCTTTGGAATTTGGGGAGGTGTTCCTAAGGTAGTAACACCCAACCCAATTAGCACTGATCAGGTGGATGTTCAGGTCCAGGTCATTACAAAGTGGTATCAGATGAGTTCTTGATAGGGATTTAGTAGCAGTGTTTTTCTAGATACTAATGAGATTGAGGCATCTCTTTTTATTTCTACTAGTTTTACTATTTATGATATGGTAGACTGGAACTAGGTTTCTAGCTTGTGCTTGGGTGCTTGCAGCCCCATTTATGAGGGATGGACCAAGTTGCCATGGGTGGGAATTTCTGTTTTCATTTTCTCAAATTACAGTTTATATGACTTCTACCTCGGTGGCACACTTGGTGTGTGACGTTAATGATTATGATATGTAAACCTTGACCTGGTGCAGTAAATAAAAATTGGACCTTGGTCGGTATGGAAAGGCTTGTTTTCTTGGATTTTGATAGGCATAATTTTAGGGTATTTCAATTTAATAATTGCATGTATGCTTTGTGATGTGATAATTCCATCTGAATAATATCAATTTTCCTACCTTATATTCTTGAAAATGTGAATATGTGGAATTCCTGATAATTTTTTTTTGTTTATTGCAATTTTTTATGCTATGATTTATATATTTGTAGAATTTCATGTGGTAGGGTAATTGGGTCTGGCACTTGTACGAGAAGGCAGGTACTATGGTTGAGGTGATTTTGATCGCCAGGATTGGGTGACTTGGTCATTAGTATGAGGAAACATTGTTTGTCAGGGCAGGCTTGGCCTCAGGTAATTTCGATACTTGGCTCTATTGAGGGCGGGTAAAGAGGCCATTAGGTCGGGATTCCATGGGCATGGGTTCCGATAGGGGAGAGTAAGGGTAGTTTTTTTTATCATACCTCTTTACTGATTTCCTTATATGTGTTGAATATTTATTTATATATATATATGGGTTTTCAGACCATTTATGGTATTCAGCAGGTTCCTTTTAGTCGACTCAGATGGACCGTCAGGCGAGAGATTGTACAGTGCCGCAGGAGAAGGATCAGGTTTAGGATTCGGTGCAGGAAGAGCATGAGCCGTAGGTACAGGCTTAGGGACAAGAATAACTATAGGATCCAGTGCAGGCAGGAAAACAGCTGGGTTTGGAAGCGTTCTGACCATGGCTCGATAAGTAGCTCTAAGCTATCCTGGTACGTGTCTTGTAGGGGATTGACAGAGGTGCATATGATATAGATCCATCTATGGCATATCTAATGTGGGAGTTCCAGTCGCATCACCTGCCACTTTTTTAGGCAGAGGGTGTTCTACAGGCAGCAAAGAACTAGATATAGAGAATGAAGATGATCATTGAGCAGCTCGACATGCCTCCAGGGTGAAGGGTCAAGCTGGCGACATACATGCTGCGAGGACCGACAGAGCCCTAGTGGGATGTGTAGGTTCAGGATCGCAGGCATGAGGGACTAGCATGTAAAAATATCGAGGACAGGTTCTTCGAGCACTTTTACCTAGAGAGACTAAGCATAGAGAGGGATCAAGAGTTCTTGAGCCATCGGCAGGGATACATGTCTGTCCTGGATTATGCAACAACTTTCACTGACCTGTCTCGCTTTGCACCTATAATGGTAAGTGACGACACAACAAGGGTGAGGTTCTTTGAGGATGGATTACGACATGCCATTCGAATATAGGTGAATATCTTCAGGTTGTGTTCATTCTCAGAGGCAGTAAATCAGATGCTCATAGTAGAGGGAAACTAGACGGATAGTCCCTAGGTTGGTCAGACGATAGCTTAAGGTGATGGTTCAGACAGCAGGAAGTAGGTAAGGGATGAGTTCCACGAGGGAATTCATGCTAAGGAGTCAACTAGACCACCTCGTTGCAGTTCTTCAATGTTTTTATTTTAGGGTGGATAGCCAGGACATGTTCGGACTCAGTGTGATAGTCCTCCAAAAGAGTTCCGGGTATGTGGATAGGTCGAGCATCTAGAGAGGTTCTGCACGCAGCATTCTCAGA
This sequence comes from Viscum album, assembly GCA_963277665.1. Lineage (NCBI taxonomy): Eukaryota > Viridiplantae > Streptophyta > Magnoliopsida > Santalales > Viscaceae > Viscum > Viscum album. The sequence goes on along the minus strand of OY728145.1, from coordinate 335,334,723 downwards.
CAGCTGGCAGGAAGGGACCAGATAGACTGTGGAATCTATAGTTGGTTTAGGTTCAGTACCAGGAGAGGGTAGCCGAGTTTCAACTGCATGTGGACGACGTGACAGAGACAGCGGGACCCAGCTGAGGGGTTAGTGTCCAGTGACTGGAGCAGCACCACAGGGAGGTTAGGGATCAGGCAGTCATACTTCATACCAGGTGTACACTATGGAGCTTCCAGGGGCTGAGAAGGCCAGTGAGCCGACAATGGTTAGAGGTACACCGGGAGTATGGCCATGAATTTCTTGTTTTCTTTTGGAATGACCTGTTTAGGCTTGTCCATTTTGAGTTCATGAGGAGCATAGGATTTATGTGGAATGACTAGATGCTGGTCAGTAGGATTGGCACCATATCGGGTGCGTGATATATTTATATATATGTATGAGATATGTGGCATCGAGGCATCGAGGATGTGGGTTACTTGAGGTGCCATGGGAATCAGGGCATCGAGGATTCAGGTTACTTGAGGTTCTAGGCACCGGGTTCGTTTTGAGCATCCATAGGATGCAGGACCTCATAGAAGTGGACACCGATGTGGTGCAGGATACATTGGGTGTCAGAAACGACACAGGAGCACCAATGAGGCACAGGAGTGATGATGCATCACGAGAGGATCATGATTTCAGAAATAGGTTAGTGAACCTTTGCTTTGTTGAGTTTTTTAGGGTTGATACTGAGTTAGGTAATTCCTAAGATGGGAGCCCATTGAGGAATTTATCCAGAACCTTTGAGATTGGGGTAGTCCGGGTTACTTTGATCGGGATGGTATGTTCGGTTCCATCTTCGGGTTTTGTTTGATAGCTTGAGGATGATCTATGTTAAGGTGGAGAAAATGTAAGAACCCAGGTTTTTAGAAAGGGTCAAAATTCCGACCCTGTTTGAATTTTTGACTTCTTTTTGAGAAAACTGGGAAAATATGGGAAGTTCTAGAAATTTCCAGACTACACGTTGTGTACTCTAAGGTACATGTCGTCTATGGGTTATTTGAGCACCGGCCGTGTGCTCGTTGAGTATATTTCGTGTGATGATAGTGTATGAATTTCCTACTACACGGCGTGTAGTGTTGCTTGACACGCCGTGTATCCTCCTTTCTGCATACCGACTGAGTTCAAGCCGTGTGTTGACCCATATGGAGTGTCCTAGCCATGTGGATACCTCTGCTTAAGTCAAAGTATGGACAAGGATACTACACGACATGTATTCCGTTTGTACACACTGTGTATTTTTATTTTTATTTGACTAAAAGAAGGCACGTTGCATCTTATTTCAGAAAATAGCTTCTTCTTCCCCAACTTCGGAACATGTATGTTCTAAAGTTCTGAAGAACGTTTCCTACCCTAGAATCATCATCCAATTTCCATTATTCAATCCATCGGTGGATGTGGGATCACAACAGTGAGGCTAAACCTGCACACCTTGTTTCGTTCCAGTTTCTTTGCCTCACACATCATAGTTTCCATCTGAGTGGAATTACCGGGATTTAACAAAAACGTAGATCTATGAAGATCGGCTTCGAATTAGATCTCTATATCAAACATGCCTATGTAAAAAAGTCTCTTATTGGTGGTGCAAACCTTTTTTCATGTTTTTGCAGACCTTCGGGTGGCACGGCAAAAAGCGCATATTTGGGTATTTTGAGAGAGACCCTAATTTATCTGCTATTGTATATTAAATTTCTTATTAGGCATGTGGAATGCCTTTGGGTATTCCTTTTTTTCCTATTTTGTTTGAGCGAGGTTGGGCGAGGGTTCATTTCTCATTTAGGGAATTTTATATGGGGGTTTCATAATGGTTATAATTGGTCTTATTTGTTTAGAACCGGTATGTTTAATCTGGTAAAGCAAGATTACATTGTTTAGAAGCATTCAAGACCTTAGGGATGCTATGTGATAACCATTGGGTTAGTTCAAATTCAACTATTTAGATTGTTTTACCTATTTATGTGACTTGTTTAGAAGTGTTATATATGAAATTTTTGAATTGCATATGCTGGAACCCTTTGGGTTGTGTTGGGAATGGCCTGGATATTCTTGAGTGATGTTGATCACAGGTTGGGATTAGCCTTGGTTACATTGGGTGGTTCTGACCATGGGATTGGGTATCATGGACGTTGGCTTGAGACAGGGTGACTGTCAGGTTGGGTATTACAGCATCCCACCTTTTTATCACATAAACATTCATTACATTTTACAAAATCGAGGATCTTTAAGGTTTAGTGTCTTGGAAACCAGGAACATAAAACATGAAAACATAAAACATTGTTCTTAAACACTTGAAAGGCTTATCCTCATGTTCATCCTAGTTTCATTACTGCATCTCATAACCTGGGGATATACATCAAATGAAAGGGTGAGCAGAAGGCCCAGTAAGGGAAACAAGGGGAAACATTTAACATGTGAGCTTGAGATACATCAACTATGTCATGAAAAAGAACTTTAAGGAATGAGAAAGAAATCATGTGGCATATCATAATAAAAATAACATTTTTCATAACTTTAAGGTGTGGCTACATCATTTAACATAGACAATCATTAACATATCACCAAGGTCCATCCCCAAGGTGTCATTTGAAAATTACCAAGGTTATTCACCAAGATATCGTGAAAATTGTAATCTCTAGTGGTTACATCATTACCCAATGCATTAGAGAACTATCAGGGCGCACCCTTATATTTTCTTTTGTTATCATGTGATCCACATATATCATCATCATGCATTTCATAAATAACCCATATAGCATAAAATAAATGTGTTTCATTTCATAATCATAACGTTTTAAAAACTGCTTTAAAGACATGATCTTTACGTCACTTTAATCCCACAGAAGGGGAGAGCGGGTTTCATGTATGTAAATCCCAGAATTTAAAATAGAACATTTTGGTATATATGTGAATACCCCTGTAGAAATAATAGCTTTGAGTATTCACTTTATAACATAAAATATTTTTGATAAAAGAGAGAGGCATTTTGAGATGAAAATTCTGCAGCATAACGGATATGTTTCGGGGTTTCAGAAAACATTGAAAAGAGAGGGGACATGGGTTAAACATTCATAAATGACCCATAAAACATTAGAGGGACAGAATAAGAGGGATACATGAACATGGTAATGAAATTTCAGGTACATGCCATTTGAAATGAAAAACATGGAAGGAAGACAAAAATTAGATTTCTCTTATGAAAATTCCGCAGCCTAACGGCGTCACTTAAAACTTCTAAAAATGGATTGACGAGATCAAATAGGGTCTCTAATAATATGAACATAAATTATCAGTATGATAGATATAGAGATCATACCCCAACATGATGAAAAGGAACTTGAAATACTTGACCAGAAAATATAACTTGAAAAAGAGAAGGGTGAACGAATCCCTTAAAAATTCGGCAGCCTAACGGCGTCACTTAAACTTCAACCAAAAATGAATTGACAAGATGAAAATAGGGTCTCTCATCATATGAACATAAGGGTTCAGTATGATAGGTAAAGAGATCATACCCCAACATAATAAAAAGGAACTTGAAAGACTTGACATGAAAATAGATCTTGAAAACGAGAAGGGTGAAATAATCCCTTAAAAATTCGGCAGCCTAACGGCGCCACTTAAAACTTCAAAATACTGAATTGAAGAGATCAAATGGGGTATCTCATAATATGATCATAAGAGATCAGTATGATAGATATAGAGATCATACCCCAACATAATAAAAAGGAACATGAAAGACTTGAAAAGAAAATAGAACTTGAAAATGAGAAGGGTGAAAGAATCCGTTACAAAAATTTCGGCAGCCTAACGGCACCACTTAAACTTTCATAAAATGAAATGATGATAGTAATATGGGATTTCTCATCATATAAACATGAAAAGGGAAGTAAGAGTAATATAAAAGAACATCCTATCACATAAGAACATGGAGCATAAAAGGAATGACATAAAAGAGATTACATGAAAAGAAAGAGAGAGGTCGGATCCCTTACCTTAAAACGTAACTCTTAAAACTCAAAGGTTGGGACCTTGAGGGCTTGGGGGCACCTTGGGAGGACTCCTTGTGAGGTAAGGAGACCAGAACTTAGTTGGGGGAGAGTTGGGAGTGAAAACTAAAGGAGGAAAGGGTGGGTATTTATAGGGAAAGTGAGGGGACAAGGCATTAATGGCCAAGGGACACCTCAAAAGTGGTTTTCTCAAAAGCATGGGCCCTCCCATGGTACTTCCCATGGATTTAGGCCACATGGGGACCCCCAAACAATAATTCATCCTCTTTAGTCTAACATCCCTTAAAATATCTCATGAAATCATCATGACACAGTTATGATGTCATTAAACATACCGAAACCCTAAAACTGTATTTTTACTATTCATTGAAAATTCAACTTTCTCAGAAAAATCCCAAAATTTCACATTAACCAAATATCAATGCTCTGATTTCAAAAATGAACTCCATTTTATAAAAATAATTTTCTAAATATTTTTAATTTTATTTTTAAATAAATACACTATTCACCGAAAATTCATTTTTTTCAGAAAAATCCCCAAAAATTTCCATAACATAATATCGATGCTCTGAGTTCAAAAATAAAGTCAATTTTATAAAAATAATTTTCTAATTATTTTTAATTAAATTTTTAATTAAAAAACACTATTCACCCAAAAAACTAATACTTGACTAATAATTTATGAAACCGTTATTTACCCATTTTATTGAATCCCATTACTTAATCAAGGTGTCTAAATTATATTAAAACTTTCTTTAAGTGAGATTACTAACCTATTTGGTCACATTACTATTCCTAAGCATAAAATCACTATTCATAATTTACTATTCATCAAAATTTAAGTTGATCTTATTAGACTCTAAATTCCATACTGAACATAATTGTAGAAGACCATTTTTTTAAAATCATTACACATTTTTAATTATTTAAGGTTTACATAAACTTTTTTAAAATATCCTTTTCTAAAACACATAAAAAATATGCATACTATATTTATCTGGCCATTTGAAAATTCATAAACATTATCATAAGAAGAAATCACATTTTTTATTTAAAACAAAATATTACACAAGGCAGTTACGGTCTCCTTACATAGCCCCTTATCACACCAGCATAGGACCTAAGTGTAAGGTGTGCTAAGGTGAGAGAATCCGAGGGAGGCTCGACCAACATCGCATGAGTAGTAATTTCTATCAGTTTGAACTTCTCGCGAAGGCGATTCCGTTCTAAATTCACATGATGAAGTTCGGCTTGGGTTTGGTCCAGAGCAAAGCCCAATGGTGCTACCTCCTTCCCAAGTTCTGTTAGATGGGCTTCGATCGGTCCAAGACTATTGGGTGAGGCCATCGAATCTTCTTTCTATAATAATTAACCAAGATTACTTGTATTTAGAGACAATAATGAAAATGTTTAGTTTCCAACGGTCATATTGACTAATGGTCATATAACAGTCAAAACCCAACGGTCTCATTTTAATTATACCCATGTTATCAAATGAAAATTTTTTGTTGAGTATAAAAATAAAATAACACATAAAAGTAGGAAATAAGATTTATTCAAAATTTCGGGTCGTTACAGGTATGGCCTGGGTTATTTGGATGGTAAGGCCATCAGACTTGAGCGGCATGGTCTTAGGGGCACGAGGTGTCAGAGAGGTTGCGGCTTAGGTACTATTTTGGTGATTACTGCTCACCCGAAACTTTGAGTAGTGTGAACACAGAGAGACTCCGTGATGAGGTGGTTTTGACCACTTGTGTGGGTAGAGTACCCCGTTAGTTTTGGTTTAGGTACAATTTGTTTGGGGGTGCTTTTTGTAGGAAGCCACGTGGAAGGTGAGGAGCCTTCAAGGGATATCCTTGAGGCTATCAGGTTGGGGGAAGAGGCTCGCTATTATTTGAGGGAAAATATCGTTATCCCTCCAGTTACTTTATTTGAAGGTAGACATCATTGTCCCTCCAGTTATTTATTTGAGGACAAACATCGATGTTCCTCCGATACACTATTTCTTGGGTGTGCCATCGGGACGTCGGTACTTGAGAAATGCAGTGTCAGGGGGTACATGGTGTCAGGTTACATGACAGAGATTCTGGAAATGGCCGAAGCAGGTGACACTCCATGGTGGCTGATGAGCACAAGTGGAGTTTGTGTTTGTTTTTGTACATCATACTATTTATATTTTTCTTAATAACTACATGTCTACTTAAACACTTATATTAGGTACACACTTTTGGGTGGTATCCTACTGTGATTTGTCTCACACCCAGCACGAGCCCTTCAGAACGCGTATAGACTTTACGGATTTACATGAAGGAAGGAGGTTAGGTTCAGGAGCTAGACTATCTTAGCTGTTGCATGGAGATGGTATGGACCTTGAGGTCTTGCCTAGCTGGAGATTATTTTGTTTTGCTTCCTTTCCTGTATCAGCATGCTTACCTGTTAGGTAGCTACACTTGGTTAGCCATTGGCGCCCTTTATATATATATATATATATATATGGATATGTATGACCTGCTTTGGATACATGTTTTGTTGTTCAATAGTAGTTATAAGTGATCATCATGTTGTTCTGTTTACTTTCCGTTGATGTTGTTTATATTTATTGCTTTCGCTGTTTATGGATATGGAATGTGCTTCTGCTCTACGGGTCTGGTTTGAGTCTGCTGAGTCATTTATTGTGCTGCATATTTATTATTATACTCGGACCAGTACCACACTAATAGTGAGGGTGTTATAGGTATACTCGGACCAGTACCACTATTATCCTCCAAGAGGGTATATCCTCCCCAATATACCTATAACACCCTCACTATTAGTCAGAAAATTTTGGCGTTCGGGGAGGTGCGCCTAAGGTAGTAACACCCGACCCGTTTAGCACTGATCGGGTGGTTGTTGAGGTCCGGGTCATTACACTTATGATCTATGTGGATCACATGAAAATAAATACATATTAAGGGTGCACTCTAATACACTCCAATTCATTGGGTAAATGAATTAATCTCTAGGGATGACAAGTTTTATGATACCTTGGTGAAGAACCTTGGTAATGTTTATGAAACCTTGGGGATGGACCTTGGTGATATGCTTATGAATATCTAAATTAAATGTTGTAGAAAAATTTTCAAGTCATTTTTCTAGTTATTAGTATTATTATAGGCCTCTTTATCTTGCCTTTATGATATTCTCCATGTTCTTATTGATATCCCTCAAGTTCACATGCAAACTGTTTCACTTGTTATTCTTACTGGGTCGTATGCTCACCATTTCCTTTGATGTATGTACCCAAGTTATGAGATGAATTATTTGTACTTAGGATTAACATTTCCAGAAGCCTTTCAATAGGATTAAAATAATTTTATATGTTTTCATGAATTATGTACCTTTTTCCAAGGCACTAAAATTTAAAGATCCTCTATTTGTAATGTAATGAAAAGTTATGTAATAAGAAGGTGAAATGACATAGTTAATATCAAAGGATAGTTTAATTATTTGTGGAAATGAGGTTATGAAAAGTTTAGGAAGAACCCTATAGAAAAGTTTAAATATAAAAAATCTTATTGGTATTTTGGTGAAATATTAATTAAGAAGTTTCTAAATAAATAAATACATGTCTAGATACGAACAAGTGGATGTGGATTTGGAACAGATGTATCTAGGTGTAAAACCCAAAAACACTACTTTGAGCATGACTCGAATGGGGAGTGGTGCAGGACAATGGGACTTGCTGCACTCCTAGTTTGACACTCTCGGGGGATATGTTTGGTTAATAATAAGCTTTTTATGAATCATTATGAAGGATTTATTAAGAAATGGAATTTTTTTAAAATAATAATATGTTTAAGAATTATGTTTTAAGACATAAAAATACATTATTGATAATAGATTACTAAATGAAATAAGTTTCTCAATAATGTTTTATTCTTTTAGAAAATGAAAAAAAATAGGAGGAACCGTGAAAATGGTGGCCGCAATGGACTATGCGCTGATGATCCTCCGATGGAAGCCATAATGGAAACTTTAATGAGAATGATGAACCAACAAACTCAAATTCTGGGAAATAACTTGAATAATGATGAGAGACCAATTTCACCATAAATGGAACAACTTTATATTGAGTCCTTTTTATGTTAATGACCACTAACATTCAGTTGATATACCAACCCATTGATTAATGAATAGTGGATCAGCTCTTTCAAAAAGATATTTTTTGTGCTTCGTTGTTCCGAACAACATAAGGTCACCGTGTATTTTTACTTCTTAGAGGGAGAAACTGATTAGTGGTGGGAACTAATTAAAAACATGAAGTCAAGAGTGGAGGTTGAAACTATATAGTGGTAAGATTTCAGAGGTATCTTCTTCAATAATTATTTCCCTCATTCGATGAGAACAAAAAAGGAGAAGGAGTTTCTCAAGATGAAACAGAAGGAGAATGAATCTGTTGGAAGCTACGATATGAACTTAACAATACTTTCCCATTACACCTCATGTTTTTTAATGGATCCTAATGGGAAGGTTGATATATTATTTGGTGAACTGCGTACTAATCTACAGAAGAATCTATCCAACAGACACTATAATAGCTATGAGAAGATTGTGCAGAATACTATGAAAGTCGAACTAGATTTTTGTGAGATGTAGTGGTCTCATAAATCTAATCAAAATAATAAATAAATGTCGCCAGTATTAGGGAGGATCTTTGATCAAGTAATATAATTCAATCAAGTTCAAATTTCCATGTGTAATAAATGTTGGAAGAAGCATTCAAGGAACTGCCTGCTCAGGAGCGGGAAGTGATACAAGTGTTGAAGAAATGTCCATATCACGTGAAATTTTCATAGTGAGGTGAAGCCTAAAATTTACAACACTAATGATAAAGAGAATATGATGTATGCCTTACCTAAAGTTCTATCCTATGAGTGTGTATATCTTGGTTACTTTTCCAATCACTGTCCAAATTTGAGGGTAGTGGAGGGGAATCACCATCAGCCTCAGTAAAGTCCAAGGGAGCAGCGTTGTTCTTTTTCTATCACGACAGCTAATGTTGATGCTCCAAATGATGTGGCGGTATGTACTCTTATTGTTATCTCAAATATAGAAAGTACTTTGTTTCTTTTTGGTTCAACACATTCCTTTATTTCCTCCAATTTTGAAAGGAATTTAGAATCAACCCATAAATTTATAAAAGTAGAGTTATCAGTCAAGACTTCTGGAGGGATTATCCTAGCATCAATAGTATTTTAAAACTCTAGTATTTAATTTAGTGAGCACAATATTATCACAAATATTTTATTCATTCCCATGTTGGAATTCGACATTATACTAGGGATGGACTGACACTCAATGTATAATTATCAGATAAAATGCCAAAGTAAGGAAATAGCAGTGGTATTGAATGGGAAACCTATAGTTATCTTCCAAGGATAGATGTATCATCTTGATATTTTACTAGAAGAACCTACTATATCCTTATTTAATGATTTGATCGATGAATAAAATTAAGGAAATGATAGTATAATGATATAAAATGTCCTCATCATCTAGGAATACATTGACATATTTCTTGAGGAGTTACTCGGACCTACCACTAAAAGAGAGGTAGAGTTATCCATTGAACTCATACCTATATATCATCTAATATAAAAGACCCCATATAGGTTGGAAAATGTGGAGCTTGAGAAATTAAAGAGACAAATCCAAGATATTTTGTAGAATGTGTTTATCTGACCGAGTGTTTCTCCTTGGGGAGCACTTATTCTCTTTTTAAAGAAGAAGGATGGATCAATGCAGCTATTCATTGATTACAGAGAACTGAACGAGATCATAGTGAAGAAAAAATAACCTCTTTCAAGAATTGATGAATTATTTGACCAACTTTTTTGGGATCAAATCATCTCTATGATTGATCTTCGATCTAGTTATCATTAATTGAGGGTGAAGAAAGAAGATATTTCAAAAACTACCTTCTGAACAACATATGGGAATTATGTGTTTGTTGTTATGCCATTTGGCTTGACTAATACTCTTTATATTTTTATGGATTTGATGAATAGAGTCTTTAAGGACTACCTTGATAACTTTTTTGTAGTTTTTATTGATGGTATTTTGATATATTCCAAAACTCACGAGGAGTATGAGGATCATATATGGATTATTTTTCAAACTCTTTAGAAGGAGATTCTTTTTGTAATGTTTATAAAATGTGAATTTTGGTTACAACATTTTGCTTTCTTGGGGAACATTGTAACCAATAAAGGAATCACAGCTGACCCTACAAAGACAAAGGTTATGGAGGAGTGGCCTCATCCTACAACAATAACCAAGATTCGTAGTTTCCATGGATTATAGGGATATTATAGGAGTTTTGTGAAAAAAATTTCACGACTTTCCAATCCACTAACTAATTAAACTCTAAAAGCGGTTAAATTCATCTAGAAAAAGGTGTGTGAGGAAAGTTTCTAAGAGCTAAAGAAGAGATTGGTTACTACACCCATGCTAACTCTACCCTCATGCGAATATGGATTCATTATTTGTTTCAATTCATCTCTAAAAGGGATTGGGTACATCCTTATTCAAAATGACAAGGTGATTGTTTTTGCATGTAGATAGTTGAAAACTCATGCTAAAAACTATCTTATGCATGATCTTGAGTTGGATGTAGTTGTTTTTTCTCTGAAGATATAGAGGCACTATCTTTATGGGGATACATGTGATATATAAACATACCATCAACTTTTTAAGTATATTTTCACACTAATGGAATTAAACATGAGACATAGGAGATGGTTTTAACTTCTTAAAGACCATGATTGTTCAATTCATTATCATATCGAAAGAGAAAACAAAGTCCTTGGTTCATTAAGAAGGAATGAATCGGTTGTTACGTCCTTGATGAGGATTCAAAGAGATTATTTTATTAATGACCTATTAAATCAAGAAATGGGAATTATATGGGAAGGGACATCACTAACCCTAACCCAAATTATTTTTCAACCTTAATTACTAGAGAAGATCATGAAAGCTCATAAATAAGATCCTTTGTTTTATAAGAAGTATGAGGTTGTGAAGGATGGAATGTTTCTTGAGTTCAATTTTTACCAAGATGATGTACTGAAATTCTATACAAGATTGTGTTCCATCTGTTCCAAAAATAATGAAGGAGTTGATGGATGAAGCTCATAACTCTACTTTGTCTATACATCTTGGAACCAAGAAAATGTAAAGGAACCTTCGTGGTTAGTTTTGGTGGGATAATATGAAAAGGGATATTTTTTACTACACTACAAGGTGCCTCGTATGTCAGTAAGTGAAGCCAGAGTGACAAATTCCTAAAGGGGTATTACAACCACTTCCCATACCAGCATGGAAGTGTGACAATATCACCATGGACTTTTTCACTGGTCTCCTAAGAACTTCTAAAGGAAAAAATGCGATATGGGTTATATTAGAACGTCTCACAAAGACTTCCCATTTTATCTCTATTCATGAAGATATTTCTCTTTATCAACTTTCTAGGATTTATGTGAAGGAAGTGGTAAGGATGCATGGAGTTAAGCTTTATATCATATTTGATCATGATACAAGACTCACATAAAAATTCTAGAGAAGTGTTCAACATGATTTGAGTACCGAATTGAATTTCAGTATGTTCTATCACCCACAAAATGATGGCCAATCTAAAAGGACTATTCAAATACTCAAGACATGTTGAGAACATACTCAATGGAATTTAAAGGTGGATGGGATCAATATCTCCCATTAATTGAGTTCTCTTACAACAACAACTTCCACTCGAGAATTCAAATGGAACCTTATAAAGCTCTATATGGGAAGCGATGTGTAACTCTTACCGGTTGGGATGAGGCTGGTGAGAGAAAGCTTCTTGGGACCGATCTTGTGCAAGAGATGATAGAAAAGGTTTATGCCATCCAACAACACATTAAGGCTGCTCATAGTCAACAAAATAGCTATTCCAACATCCATCAAAGGGAATTGGAGTTTGATTTTGGTGAAAAGGTATTTCTTTTAATTTCACCATGGAACAGACTCATGGGGTTTGGGAAGAAAGGGAAGCTCAACCCTAGGTATATTGGCCCCTATAAAATCCTTGATCACATAGGAGAAGTTTCCTATCAGCTTGCAGTTCCTCCAAATATAGAAAAAGTTCATGATTTCTTCAATGTATTCATCTTGAGGAAGTACATACCTGACCCTTCACCTGTACTAAATCCATAGGTGGTACAACTGGAACATGACATCTCTTATGAGGAGTACCCGGTGGAGATCTTGGATTGTAGAGATAAGGTTATACGCAATAAGACTACCCACCTTGTTAAATTATTGTGGAGGAACCACAAATATGAAGATTCCACATGGGAACTAGGGGAGTATATGAGGAAGAAGTAGACACATATTCTCTCCTCTAAGGGTAAGAGTTGAAATTTTAGGGGAAAATTTTCTTAAAGGGGGATAATGTAATGACCTGAACTTTCTAAATAATAATTGTTTCATGAAAATGTATGTTTTTGTACTCAATAAAACTACAACCCTTTATTAATGAAGTGAGTATAATTAAAATGAGACCATTAGGTTTTGACTATTACATGACTTCTAGTTAATATGACCATTGGAAAATATAATCTTAATGTTTAGATTAGTGTTTATAAATAGAAATGATAATGGTTATTATTGTAGAAAGATGACTTGATGGCCTCATCTAGTAGACTCGGGCCATACGAAGCTCATTTGTTAGTGATTGGGAAGGAGGTGGCATCATTGGGCATCGCTCTGAACCAAGACCAAGCCAAACTTCAATATGTTAATCTTGAACAAAATCTCATATGGGAGATGTTCAAGTTGATAAAAATCACCACTCAGGAAATATTGTCTAAGCCACCCCAAGATTCTATCACCATTTCACACCTTACTCTTAGGTCATATGCGGGTGTTATAAGGGGTTATGTAATGAGTCCCTATTTTCATTGTGTAATCCATTGGTATTAATAAAATTGTACTTTAAAAATTGATTTTAGAAGTAGAAAATTGAACTTTTCAGAGATTTTTCATACATAGAGAATTATTATGGTAAAATAGACATCATTTTAGAATTTCAAATGTCAAAATTAACTTCGGTTGAATTTTTTGATGTTTTCTAAGATTTTTCAATTTGATGAATAGTATTTTATGAATACTGTTTTTTAATAGTATTTTATGAATAGTGTTTTTATGAATAGTAAAAAAATATTTTATTATTAAATAACTTTTTTGTGAAATTATTTTCAAAAATTTGATAGAGATGGTTCTAATCAGAGTAAAAAATGTGGTTCAATAACATCAAAATAATTTTTTGGTGAATAATAACTTTACCCTTTGGAATACTAAATTTACCCTTATGAATGGTAACTTTACCAATGGAATAGTAACATTTCCTACGGAGGTATAAATATTTTTTAGTCATCTTTAGTGGTAATGTGATATAATTATATCATAGTATAAGTAAATAATGGTTTTAGAAATTATTAGTCAAGTATTAGTATATTATTTATTTAATTTAATTTAAAATGATATTAATTTTTATAAAATGGTGTTCAATTTTCTATTCTACACATCTAAAAGTGGTTAGGGTGATTTTTTGGGATTTTTTTGAAACAGGTGAATTTTCGGTGAATAGTAAAAAACAGTTTTGCGTTTTCAGTATGTTTAATGACATCATTAATGATGTAATAATGATTTAATAATGCTGGTAAAATCTTGAGGAATAAAATATGTTACTAGGTTTCCGATTTGTCCAATACCTTGGGAAAATACCATTTTCATCCCCATGGTTTTGCAAATACAACTAATGAGGTGTCCCTTTGAAATTAATAAAATATTCCCTCATTTTTTCTATATATACCAGCCCATTCCTTCATTCCTTTCATTTAAAATTCCTACTCAATGAAGCTATAGTCTTTTATCTCACAAGGAGTCCTCCAAAGGTTCCCTCAAGCCCCCAAGGTCCCAACCTTTATGTTTTTGAAGTTACTCTTCAAGGTAAGGGAACCTTTCACCCTCCTCTTTTAGTCAAGACTTCTTTTATGTTATGTCTCTTAAATTTCCATTTTATTTTATTAGGGTAAGTTATTCTGTATCCTTATTTATATCAATTTATTTCCATATTATGATAGACCCTTTCCGCTCTCATCAATGGATTTTTTGAATTTTTAAGCAACATCATTAGGTGCCGAATTTTCATAAGGGAATCCGCAACTTCTCTTTTTTGTTTAAAATTATCTTTTTTGTGGTATGTCTAGAAAATTTACATAACATATTCTTATATCAATGTTATTATATAATTATACTTAATTAATACTCTCTTATGAGTGGGTGACCTCTGTCCCCTATCTTTTTAATGTTTTCTGAATCCCTGTTGCATAGTTGTTATGCTGCAGAAATTTCATCTCAAAGTCTCTCTCTTTTTATTAAGAAATTCTTTTATTTTTATTATATTAATACCCAAAACTCTTAAATTTATAGGTGTTTTTATCATGAAATAAAAATGATTTATTTTATTCTGGAATTTTAATACATAAATCCATCATTCCCTTTTCGTGGGTTATAAATGACATAATGATTTTGTTTTAACCACTTTTTAAAACAACACAATTTTGATATGAATCCCATTTCTTTTATTATATTTTCAGTTATTTATGAAATGTTTGATTATGATCTATATGTATCACATGAAAATAAATACATCTTAATGATGTTCCCTAATAGCACTTCAATGCATTGGGTAAAATAATTAATCTCTAGGGATGACAAGTTTTATGATACCTTGGTGAATAACCTTGGTAATTTTTATGACACCTTGGGGATGGACCTTGGTGAAATGATTATGAATGTGTAAATTAAATCTTTTAGCCACATTTTAAAGTTATGTTTCAGGTTACTATTATTATAATATGAATCTTTCTTATTCCTTTATGATATTCCCCATATAAAATGTTTCACTTATTTTTCTTTACTAGGACTTCTTCTCACCCTTTCCATTGATGATTGTCCCGAGGTTATGAAACGTAGTATTTGTACTTATGATGAATATTTCAAGAATAATTTCAACAGTATAAAAATAATTTTATATGTTTTCATGTTTTTTGTACCTTTTTTCCAAGACACTAATCTTTAAAGATCCTCTGTTTGTAATGTAATGAAATGTTATGTAATAAGAAGACATGATTCTATACTAAAATCTTTTATTCTAATTAGTACATGTTATCAAATGGGGATATATATTAAAGGTAGGGTTGAGATAAAATCCTATTAAGAGGATGAATAAGGTAAATTAATCAATATAACATAGGTGAGAATAATAAAAATAATCATATGTTTCTTCTGGAAATAGGGATGACCTTGTTTGTTTAAGGTTCAAACATTCCAATCGGTTTCTAACGGGTTTGTTCGTAGAACCGGAAACATCCAATGACTCTCTATCCATTAGGACCTACTTTCCAAAGGTAGGATCTCATTAGTTGTGAGCCGATGAGGCTTAAGAATTTGCATTGGTCGAGAGGATGGGAGGTCGGACTCATCACACCTTTTTGAGGGGAATTATTATTTACTCCGGGACTCTCTTTATAGATTTAAGTTATGTTCGTGAATCCTTATTATATTACCAAGTATGAAAATGATCTTTCCTTTAGATTTGAAAATCAATGATTAATATGTATGAGTTTTATAGAATATTTTATATGTATTCGAGGTTCTTCATAGATAGAGAATCATCTGTATTTGTTAGAGATTCTTGGTCAATGGTATCATTCGACACATTATATAGAAATATCTTGGTCTTTATGATAACCATACTGGTTTTAAAGCCACTCAGCAGGGCACTTGAAGTTTATTTTCATTCATAAGGATATAGATTATTTTAGAATTGGGATCGTACCCACAGATAGGCTACCTATGTATCCTTTTTTAGAAAAGGAATCATAACCCATTTAGTTTAGGAATTAAAATATATTTTAACGTCCTATGGGACATATTAGAATTAATGGGTTATGGGATTGAACCTTAGAAAGGCTTCCTATGTACTCTACTTTTAAGGTAGAGATCAAAGTCCACGTAGTTCGGGAGAGAAGTGTGAGGTTTATGCATGATTAATGGATTAAAGAGAGATGTCATAATTACTTTTACACTCTAAGATCACATGAGTCATTCTCGATGCGGGAAACAAGAGGTATTGGTAAAACCTGACAATTTTTCCATGAAAGATTAAATCATAAGAAATAATGTGGGGCTTATGTATATATGACTGCCCAAATAGATAGAGATCAGGACTTATTTCAGAGATGAAGTCCAGGAATAGGGTCCATAAAAGTATATGTGCTTTTATGGAGATTTGGATACTCTATCTTGGGGCTTACTACTGAGGAAGATTCCAAAATTAGGAGGGGACTTGGATATTATTCCTAAAAAGGATGCCCAAATCAAAAGAAATTAATACTGGTAAAGAGAAATTAGAACTGAGTCTTACTCCTGAAAAGGAGGCCCAGGTTAAGGAGACTTTGAGACTTAGGACTTATTCCTGAGAAGGAGGCCTAAGTTAAATGGAATTTATGAGTGGGGATTACTCCTAAGGAATATTCCCAAAATAGAGAAATTATGACTGGGGATTATTCCTGAAAAGGAGGCCCAGGTTAGGGAACTTCTCATCTTAAAGGATGAGGTTGAATGAATGAAATCTCTCACCTTAGTGACATAAAGATATGTAAATCACTAGGTTTTGAGAGATGTTCCACAGAATTACTTTCATATAAGGAAACCAACAAAAGAACCATGCCATAAATTGTTTTAAAGATGGTTCTGAAGGTTAAATCTTGAAGAGGAGTGGTGGATTTGAAGAAAGCAACTGATTTGGCAGGAGAAGCACCCAAAAAGGAAAGAGGCGTGCAAGTCCTGCATGGGCACGCAAGTCCTGTTCGTGCAAGTATACTTTCTTGACACATGGGTACTTGCGTGATGGTCAACCCTTAGGGTAATACTTGGGTGAGACTTGGATCAAGCCCTTAGCATTATCCCTAAAGTCTTCCAAAAGAGTGGTGTGCAAGTTTTGTTTAAGGGATAAGGTGGCGCGCAAGTGTGGCCATTTCCCTTAAGGGATGGCCACTTAGGTGTGAAATTGTTGATGAGTATCAATACTTAGGCCTTGTTTACCATGTTTAGATCTTCCATTCTATGTAAGAAATTACCTTAGAAGTGACCGAAAGACTTCAAGCAGAGACTAGGGTGACCAGAGCTTAAATCTGACTTTTGGAATTTTTCTATCTTCGAAATAGGGGGCCCAAAAGGGGTATTTATAGGCTGCTGGAGACCCTGAGCGAACATCAAAGAGGGCACGCAAGACACCTGCGTGACCAATGTGGGGAGCGTAAGTATACTTGCGCGACCATGATGAAACTTTCACAACCCAAGTGTAAAGAAATCTGGGTTCATGACTTTTTCAATTATTGATGATTCTTCAAAGGATGACTCACTTTGGACTAAGGTGTTTCCTTTTTTCAGTCGTTAGAATCTGTGACGGAAAGTAACATCAACAAAAGTCCCCCCTCAGAGTTGGATCCGAATGAATTAGGATGTGACTCTGAGGAAAAAAGGAAAAAACCACGGAACTACGATGCGCAAGTGTTGAGCGCGCAGATGGAACCACGCAGGCTTTGGCGCGTAGGCTTCGGCGCGCAGGGTGGCAGCCTTTCCTATTAATATGGCCTCATTCTCATGCAAAGCACCCAACTTTAGACAGTTTCAAGCTCTCACCGTGCAAGTTTCCTTCATCGCGCAAGTTACTTGTTTTCTTCTATTTCTTTGTGCCGCACTTTTGTAGAGGGGTTTGGACTTGCGCGGTAATACCTGCATGCCAAAAACTTGCGCGACACAACTATACTTGCGCACCAAAATTGGACTTACACGCCTTAATGCCTTATGTATTTTTTCACTTTTTCTTCACAAATTTTATGAAAAATCAACTCACTTAATAATTAATTTATTCGACCTTTGTGTAGATTCAATGGCTCCTTGAAGAATTGGAACGACTGATGAACTGGATAGCAAGAGAATTGATGACATGATGAGCATCGTTGGCCATGATTATTACAATATCTGCAACAACACTCTCCCAGATTTGGCCAAGTACTTGAAGAAGTATCATCTTAATTTTCCACAGAGCATCTACTTGCCTATGTATGGCCATGATCATCTACAAGAAGTCAACATTCCAGAACCAAAGAACTATCTACCCGAGATGCAGCTGCACTGCTACTCCTCTATTTGGGTTATGTTGTGAATTAAGAGAAACAACAATGATGTGAACTTTAAAGTTTTTCCTCTATTCCATTTCCTTGCAGATATAAAAATGGCAAACCCATGGGCTGAAATGTTTTCCGCATCCAGTTGGTGGAGAGAAGACAATCATGAAATCAGAATAATATCTAAAAATAATATACTCTCCAAATGGATCTTTACTTCCAATTCTCCATTCTCAAATCCATGTATCCATCTTCCAAGTCTCTTGGACAGAAACAGAGTCACTGTCTGATCAGCAGAAAAATTTCTCAAACCGCACTCAAGAACATTCTTTTACAATTATTCCAAGAATATCTGGTATCACTGCATCTCTTATTGTGTCCTGTTGAATGAATAAATTCCCCGTGGCTACTGATGAATCTCGGGATGCCGTAAATCAAATAAAGAGTTATGTTGAAAGCCTCTTCTAATTCCTGAAAAATAGAAGAGACTCCAGTCTATGGATGTCCTTCTAACTCTTGTGCATCAATGAAAAACACTTTCATCTTCAATCATTTGTGCTTGCATTCTCTTGCTACCTGCTTTAAATTTTTACCTAATCCAATGGGCCTAATAAGCATAGTTTGATTTTTACTAGGATTATAAAAATAACCCTACAAACTTTGAATCTTTTTATTTTCTCAATATTACCTAAATCATACAAAATATATTTTTAGTGAGCTGGAAGTTGACTTTTTTTCATAGTTCCCCTGTCTTTTGTAGGCAGTTTAAAGTCATGCATGCTGGACATAAAAAGGATAATGTTTTAAGGTCGAAATAGCTTTGAACGAATGAATTAAAGCTGACTAAATTCCTTGATAATTTATCTGAAAATATATTACCATATTCAAGTATGGAGGAAAACATGTAAACTATGACTTAAGAAATTTTGAATCTGAGGAATGATATGAAAAAGGGTTAAAAGGCATTAGAAGAAGTAGTTCCCAAGAATTAAGTTACCACTATATAACAAACACGTTAGAGGGTTAAATTAGGCAGGTCCACTTAAGGGCATTGGCTGGATAGTCAAATAATAACATCTTTTGGCTGACAGGTCTGTTATGTATAATACTTATGCAAGGCCGCCTGAGGGCATGTGCTGTATAGTCAGGCAAAAGAACTCTCAGAAATTTACTTTTCTACTGCTAAAAAGCTGATGGAAGCTTATAAAGATTCAAATTTTCCAAAGCATAGAGATTGTTGTATGGAGAGAGGTACTTGAATATGGAAAAGATATTTCCAAACAAGATTGTCTAAGAACTGGATGAATGTCACTCCTACGAAGGTCTGACCCAAATATAGTGAAGGGAGATATAAACCATAGACTTAAATACTTTCATATCATGAAAAAGAACATGGGAAAAATATATTAAGGATGGCTATTTTTTTGTGGATCCCTACATATTGTTGTTAAGAAAACTAAGAACAAAAGAGGTTTTCATCCCAAGAATGAAGTTAACACTATTTAGAAAACCCATTAGGGGGTCGAATTATGCAGGTCCACCTAAGGGCATTTCCTGCATAGTCAAATAATAGCATCTTTTGGATGACAAGTCTGTTATGTAGACTATTTATGCAAGGCCGCCTAAGGTAATGTGCTGCATAGTCAGGAAAAAGAACTCTCAGGTATCAAACATTTTGTGACCAGAATCCAAGAAAAGGGTTATAGAGATCTGGAAGTATTTAAGGTTAGGAGTATGATACATCAAAATTGGCATTGTCCAATGCATGTAGAAGATACACATGACAATTCTAACCATAATCATGTTGTGGTTGGGTCTTGAACTAAAATGTTGGACTTCACTACATATCCCATAAGGATGGGAATCAAGCCATATGTAGTTCTTGAAATACAGTTTAACGTCATATGGGACGAGAGTGTAGGAGATCTTATTTTAGGGTCATAGAGATCATACCATAATAATGAATACACAGTGTGTGTTTTCATAGGGAATTTTCAGCCAGGAATGAAAGTGGAATTTGGGGTTAGGCCCAAAGACTTGGGGATAGATTCGAGGGATGCTCGAACGTTCCTATGTATCCCATAAGGATGGGAATCAAGCTGGACATAGTTCTTGAAATACCCTATGTACATATTTGGTTTATACAAGTGAAGGTTGAAAGGGGACCTTAGTGAAATGATGGTTTGACCCAAGATAAAAGGTTCGGGCATTTCCATGTATTCATGTAGTATTTAGAATATAACATGATTGGAGATTAATGTAAATAATTATTCCCTCTCAGGTGAGGGTGTTAATGAATGTTGTAGTTTATTGTCGTACAAGACAAAAGTGAGAACATTTTAACGTCATATATCAAGGACGATGGTGAACCAATGTAAAAAAAAATATTGGTTCTGGGGGCGGTTACATGAATCAAATTGTATGAGATGAAGGTAAACTAATGTGAATAGATTAATTTTGGGGTTGAACCTTAGGAGGTTGCCTACGTAACCAGTCCAGAAGGAAAGGATCAAAGTCTGCGTAGTTCAATTAAATAATGAATTGGAGATCAAGTTGTTTTTGAGGACAACGACCTAAAAAATGATGTTGGGACTTATGCATGGTTAACGGCCCAGAGAGGGTGTTATGGTTGATGTTTACCCTAAGATCACGTGAGTCATACTCAGTGTGAGAAACAAGAGTTAGCAACAACCTTAACGATGTATAATTTAATGTCGTGTAGGACATAGGTAGGGACTGTGCAGTTTAAAGTCTTGCAGTGAGGACTATTAGTGTTGCACAGTTTAGTGTCATGTAGCAGGGACAAAATATAGTTTAACGTAATGTAGGACGTATTAAGGGACTTTGTTCAGTTTTACGTGATGTAGGACGAATGTAGGGAAACAGTTTAACGCCATGTTGGATAATAAGGGTGTTGTACAGTTTAGCATCCTGTAGCTAATACGATGGGGATAATACAGTTTAACGTCATGTTGGACGAAAGCAGGGGACTGTGCAGTTTAATGTCATGCAGTAAGGAAAAATTAGGACACGGTTTAAATTCATGTTGGATGTATTAGGGTCTTTTTCACAGTTTAATAGTTTTCTGTACGTAAGGGACATCTCTACAGTTTAGCATCATGTAGCTAGGACATCACAGTTTAACATCATGTTGGACGATGGTGCGAGTAGTTTAAGGTCATATGCATGGACCAGTTCTACAAATTTTAGTGTCATGTTACTAGGACAACACAGTTTAACGTCATGTTGGACGTAAGTGCAAATAGTTTAAGGTCATATACATGGACCAGCGATGATGCAGTTTAATGTCTTTTTGGATGATAAAGTATTTCTGTTACACAAAATACTTCTTCAGAAATCTAGCATTAGTTAGAGTAGTGATGAGTTCTCCATCCGTTGAGATTAAAGAATAAGCTCTATTGGAGTATACCTTATGTATTGAATAAGGTCCTTCCCATTTTGGTTCCAGCTTGGGAGGTTTCTTTCCTGGTATCATTGGAGTTCTGAGAACCAATACCAATTCTACCTGAATGGATGAACAAAGACGAACTTTTTTTGTTGAAAGATCGTGATATTCAATTCTAATAGACTTCCAAGTGGTGCAAGGTACACAACATTTTCTCATATAATCATTCCATTACATCCAATCTCTTTTGAGATTATTCATCTGTAGATGACTGATCACAAATGGCTACCCTGAGTGAGGGTAATTGAACCTAAATAGGCAAGACTTCTTCTGTTCCATATACTAATGAATATGGAGTTGACCGCGTTGTAGTGCAGGTGGTGGCTCGATAATCCCATAAAGAATGAAAAAGATTATCAGGCCATGAATTTTTATCTTAATCCACCATATTTTGAAGTATATTTGAAAGATTATTTTTGAAGTCTTCTATTTGGTCGTTGGACACTGAATGATACCAAGAGGAATGGTTGGATTTGATGTTGTATTCTTGATACAACTTCCTTACCTCGGATGAACAGAAGTTGGTGCCATTGTCCGGCAATATGGTATGAGGGACACCAAATCTGGTAATGATGTTAGACTTGATGAAGCTAAAAATGATTTTAAAACTGACTTCCTTGAGAGGTATTGCCTCTTACCATTTGTAAAAGAAGTTAGTAGAAGTAAGAATGTACTTGAACTACTTGGATGTAGCTGAAGAATAAGCTCCTAATACATCCACTCCCCATGTAGCAAATAGCCATGGGTATTTAGTTGTATGAAGAAACTCTGGGGGTTGATGAATGAAATTGGCATGTACTTGGAAAGAATGACACTTCTTTGTGAAATCAACCCAATCTTGTATCATTGAAGGACAAAAGTATCCAAGACTTTGAATTTTATCAGATAGTCTATGTTCGGACTGATGGGAACCACAGACTCCTTCATGCACTTTTTTCATGACAGCCATTGTCTCTTCACCATCAATGCATCTGAAGAGAATTCCATCAAAACCACTTTCGTAGAGAACTTTCTCTAAGTGATATTGGCTATCATAAAGAGTAAAATTGACCACACGTTGTTGGATTTGTTCTTTTTCCGACTCTATCAGGTGGAAGTGTTCCATTTTGAAGGTATTCCCTGATAGGTTCCATCCATCCTATAGTATGACCATACAGTTCCGGAATAGGACTAATTTCATTGATTTCCTCTGTTCTGATTTGAACATAAGGTGAAACTGTACGACGGTGGGCAATACTGATGATTGTCTCGTCCCGATTTGGATCTGCCAGAGCTATGGCTATATTAGCCAGTGCATCAGCTTGAGCATTTTGTGATCGCGGGACATAATAAAATGTCGGTTCCAAAGGAAATTCTTCCATTAACTCTCTGACGTAATCATACAAAGGGATTATTTCTTCTTTTCTGATTGCATAATCCCCATTAACTTGTTTGATAACCAAGTCTGAATCACCTTTCACCTTTAAGTAATTCACTTGTGCTTGAAGCACCAATTCCAACCATGTGATGAGAGATTTGTATTCTGCTTCATTATTTGTACCGCCTCCCAATAATGAGAAGGAATATGGTAACACTGCCTTTTCGGGAGAAATGAGCACAATTCCAAACCCAACTTTGTTGAATTTAGGATCTTCCATTTTCCTCCATGTTGGTCTTCTGGAAGCACCATCAATGTACATTTCCCATGTTTGAATACTATCTTGAACAAAGAAGACTTCCTCATCAGGAAGTTCGATATCTAAAGATGTATCTTCTAATGAATGGTGTTCAGCAAGGAAATCAGCTAGATCTTGGCCCTTTATTGCCTTTTGAGACACATATTGGATATCAAATTATTGCAAAATAACTGCCCACTTTGCTAGACGTCCTGTAAGCATTGTAGAACTAAGGATGGATTTGTGAGGGTTATTGCAAGATACCAATTGGACCTTGTGATGTTGCAGGTAGTGTCTCAACTTCTGGACTGCAAAGATTAATTCTAGGCAGCACTTCTCAATATTTGAATATCGGGTTTCTGCTTCATGCATAGTCCGACTGAGATAGTAGAGGCTGTTTTCATTCCCAACATCATTCTTCTGGGCAAGGAAGGAACCCAATGATCGCTCTAAAGTTGTCACATAAAGAATTAGTGGTCTTCCTTCAACAGCTAGAATTAATACCGATGGACTCAAGATATATTTCTTGATAATATTGAATGCTTCTTGACATTCTTCAGTCCTCTGGTAAGTGACTCCCTTTTTCATCAATTTGGTGAAGGGTAAAAAATTTCCTGCCAAATTGGTGATGAAACACCGAATATAGGCTAAGTTTCCTTGAATTCCTCTCAATTCTTTCAAATTTTGAGGAGCTGACATACCAAGGATTGACTTTTTCTTCTCATGATCTACTTCAGTACCACGATGGTGTACAACAATGCCAAGGAATTTTTCTGAGGTTACCCCAAAAGCACATTTTATGGGGTTCATCTTCAAATTATATTGTCGAAGTTTGTGGAATATAACTTCTAAATCAGCCAAGTGATTAGAAAGTTGCCTGAATTTAACCACCAAATTTTTCACATAACATTCAACAAACTTCCCTAAAAAGGGTTTGAAGATACGATGCATGGCACACTGATATGTTGTGCCTGCATTCTTCAGGCCAAAGGGCATTACCTGATAGAAAAACACACCCTGAGGGGCTCTGAAGGCTTTAGATTCCTCATCTTCTGGATCCATTCAGATTTTATTATATCAAGAATATCCATCCATGAAGGAAAGTGATTCATAGATAGCTATTGCATCAATTAATAGTTCTGCTATCGGAACTAGAAAACCATCCTTAGGACAATGCCGATTAAGATCTCTAAAATCAATGAAAACTCTAATTTGTCCATTCTTCTTTTTCATTGGGACAATATGAGCCAACCACTTGGGATATTGAAATTATCTGATGAAGATAGATTTGATAAGCTTATCCACTTCAGCTTCAATTTTGGAAACATAGTTTGAGTGTGTTCTTCTAGCGGCTTGCTTAAATCCTCGATGTTCTTCTAGAAAACCCAAATGATGAGTACCAACATCAGGATCAATCCCTGACATCTCTGTATAGTTCCAAGCAAATATATCTTGATTTGGCTTTAAAAATGAAACATACATCTCTTGTTCTTCAAGAGTCATGGTCGCACTAATTAATTTGGGGCGTGGATATTCTTTTGTACCCAGATTTATATCACTGAGTTCATCCACAATGGTAGAGATACCCTCTTCAAATGTTGGAGGAGCATACCTGAGATATTTCTCTTCTTATTCAACATGTTTTATTTCTTCTATTTCTACTTCCATAGTAGATGACGAAGTAGAATTTTCATGATCAGAAGAGATGTTAAAATTTGAACACTGTGAAGAAGAAGATTCCATTTCTGACCCGATTGATGATGAAGGGTCTTCTTTCGGTAATAAAGAGGATATGATGGATTGAGAATTGAAATCATCATTGACATATGACATTGCTATAACTTCTTCTGGCCTGGTTGGAAAAGTATAGACTTGATGAATTTTAACAGATGAAATGAAGACATCCCCATTTGAGCTTTCATCATTTCTTGGTGAATCACCAATTTCTCCCATGCTGTCTGACTTTATTTCCGTAATTGACATTATGGATGTTTCCATAAGAGTACTTGGATTTGGGTATATCCTATCAATTTGACTGATAGGAAACACGTAATCTATACTCACATGTGTGAATGTGTTTACTGGAATCTTTTCCAAACCATATGGAGCATTAACTTTGGTAACCTCCTTTCTTGTGGATTTCACCTTACCCTTCATGTGATAGAATTCCACCTCAATGTATTGAGATTCACATGTTTTGAAGGGGTCCTTATCACCATAAAATGTCCCAATTTGACCATCGAAACAATATTTGAGACATTGATGGTATGATGAAGGGATAGCCACATGTTGATGTATCCAGGGTCTTCCAATCAAGATGTTGAAGGCTGTGTCATGATCAACAACCATGAAATCTGAATTGGATACAAGATCTCCAAACTGAGTTCTGAGTGTAATCTCGCCCAGTGGTTCTTGTTAATTTTTATCATATCCTTGTAATATCAAAGTAGAAGGAGATAAATCAGATTCTATGAGGCCCAATCGAAGAAGTGTACGAATGGGGATGAGGTTGACTCCTGAACCATTATAAATGAAAGCTCTTCGGGAATCTACACCATTGACCTTTCCAGATAAATACAAAGGTCTAATATGTCCATGTATGACCTCATCTTCATCTTTATCTGTGAAGGATATCACTGCATGGCATTATGTAGGACTATTCTCAATATGGTAGACTTCAACCACAACAATTTCAGTTTCAAATTCCTGAGGACTTGACAAAGCCTCGATGAGTGCCTCCCTAAGATCCTTTGATAGATTCAAGGTATCCAAAATTGATAACTTGGCCGGTATTTGGGCCAAATGTTTCAATACATCATATTTTTGATCCAAAGGTTTGCATTTCCCAATAGGAACATGTGGTTTCACAGGTACCTTAGCAATTGATTCTTTGGAAGTAGATGCTTCTTGTATCGGGTTAGGGGTTGGCAATACTCCTGGCTTCAGAAGATTAGACCGAATAGGTCTATTTACATGCTGAGAGGAAGAAGGTGGAATCTATAACCGATCCTCCAGAATAATTGTTTCAGGAATGAGTATACTATTGGTGGAAGAATTTTCTTGTTCTTGTTGAGCCCATTGAAGTGCTCTGCCACACGTTTCTGCTGCATACACAGTTCTAGCAGGGGTAGAATTGGAATAGTGGCCTCTAAAAGATCCATGTTTTCCCCTGTACCCTGAGCCTCTGGAACATCCTCTAATTCCTCTGTTTGATATAGATAATTCAGACTCATTGAGCTCGAAACTGTGACTGGCATAAGGATCTGTTAAGTGAATCATATTAATAGAACCAAAGATCAACTCTTCATATGATGACGACTCTTCCTAATTAGCCAGTTTAGGCTATGCCGTTTGGTGGGACGATGCCCATGGATTTGAAGTAGATGTCATAAAATCTGCCAGAGTCAAAAACAACTTGGGATTTGACAAGATCTCATCCTCTTATGAATGTTCCTATTTCTTTTAATTATGCCACCCCTTTAAGGATTTTACCTCTGATGAAGAGGGTTTTGTTGTGGCATTCATAACAGAAGACACAATTGGTTTCTTCAATTATGTTCGCAAAATGTCATGAGTTCGGTTGATTGTTTTTCTGACCATCCAATCATCATATTTTTGTGAATTTTTGTTTTTGACTTCCTACCACTCGCCTTCGTTCTCAAGATTTGTAGTAGTAACACATGCTACTTGAGCTGAAGAACCTTTCAGTTTGACTTTTCCCGAGTCCACCATCTTTTGTAGGAGGTTTTTGAAGACAAAACATTACTGAATGGGATGCCCCAACATCTGATGAAATGGGCAATAGTTGGGACAGTCTTCATCTACTTCCTTGTTTGGCCTCTTGGGCCTTGGAAATTAAACCAAATTTTTTTCCAGAGCCGAAATGAAGTAACTAGGAACTTGTTCATTTTATAAATAATAAACTTTACTCTTCAGATCCTAAAATTATTTCCATCTTTGATCTCTTTGATCATCTTGACAAAACAACCACTATTTTTGATGCTCAGGAGGTGGAGCCCTTTAGTAAGATGAAGGTTTTGACGTAGAAGCAGGTACATATTCTTATTTCAGCGTAAATGTAGCAGTCTCTGCTTTACCCATTATCCTTCTTGTGGATGATGGAATTACACGATCATTATCCTTAGTCTTCACAAGAGAGTCTTCAATCTGTTGAGAAATTGAAGTAATGTCTCAAAACCCTCCGGTGTATTTCACAGGGATCAATGGTGTGCGCAACTCATCATGCAAATTTTCCACACAAATTGGCAACAATTCTTCTTGAGGGAGTGCTAAACTCAGGGAACTTGTTAATCCCTTCCATTGAGTAATGAAATCTGAAAACCTTTCATTCTTCATTTGCTTACAGTTTGTAAGATCAAAAACTATTGTCTTTGGCAATGTTGAGCTGAATTGATGAAGGAATCGTTCACTGAGGTCCTCCCATCCAGTAATTGACTGGGATTTCAAGATTATATACCAAACAAAAGCAGGTCCTTGTAATGACTGTACAAATCACCTGATCTTAACTGCTTCCTATCGCTGAGGGGTTCACATCATAGGATCACAACGAGAAACAAAATGTGTTAAGTGTTTCTCTGGGTCTCCTAAACCATTAAATATTGGGAATGTGGTACTTGAAAAATTTTATGGGGGAGGAATTTCATCAACCCATTCAGGGTAAGCTCTCTTTTCTGGTTGAATTTGAGCTCCTTTTCCCTCCATAGCTTCCAACCGATCTATTAATGACTCAATAGTAGTTATTAACTTTTGAGAAACATCTGGTTGAGCTTGGACCTAAGAAGGTGCAATAACTGGAGCTTAGACAGATGTGGTGGCTGGTACTGCAATTGATGATAACACCACTGGTTGTTGTTGCACCTGACCCATAGAATTAGACCTGTGAGGGTGTACTGATAAAGGAGTATATTCTTGATCCATCTTAATAGACACAAAAAATTCCCTTGGCTAACTGACTTTAGCATGCTTAGGAGGAAGACTACCTTGAAGTAGTTTTGTGTTCAACCTCCCCAATTCCTTCATTTATTCCTCTTGTTGTGTGAATCTTTGCTCTAATGAGAGAGATTGGCCTTCTCTAGAGGAAGGTTATGTAACCTGATTCTTTCCTTTCCCCTTATTTGGACACCTTTTGGAGAGGGGGAAGTGGGTTACTTGAAGGATTACCTAGATTCTGGGTAATCCTTTGATTTCGTGTACACACACCTTCTTTATTTGTGTATGTGCGTACAACCTCTTGAGCAGGAGTTTCCTCATCTGATCCCTCTGAGTGAGCCTCATCTGGGGGATCAGAAACAATGGAATTGATAACATTTATTGATGCATAATGCATTGCATCCCTTCTATCAGCATTTCTTCGATATTGTCTACTTCCATGTCCTTGATGAGACATTTCCTTTTTTTGATTCGATCCCTCAAAAACTTCTTGACGAACCGTAATGTGGAGGGAATCTACTGATAATTCAGCTCTTCGTTCCTCTTGTGGATTCTTCCCTAATCGAGAGAAGACTGACTTTCTCTGAGGGAGAGATTGAGGATTTGAAAAAGTCCCCAGTCCTGTGGACTGGGGCTGTTCCTGCTGTTTCTACTCAACTCCTCGAATCCTATTTGTTGATTCTGAGGGTTGGGTTAAAAGAGTCCCCAGTCTGCCAAGCTGGGGTGGCTCTTGAGTTTCTATATATGAGACTTTCTTGAAACCTCTCCTGATCTTGTGGACATTAGTTCAGAAATTAGATGGATGCATCAACCTACATCCACTCTTATCACCCGGCTCAAAAGACCGTTGGAGGATTTCTGACACTTATGTCACTTGATGTTGTGCATGCTCCAAATGAGAAGCCTGTTCAATATTCTCGTTCTCTTGATGCAAGAGTAATTCAAAAACCTTTTCTCTGTATGCCTGATTTTGAGAAGAACTAGTTGAAGAATGTTCTTGAGTGAGCCTTTGATTACAAACAAAGCCAATTGGTTATGATCGGCCATGGGCAATAACATTCCATGAGACCATTTTTGGCAGGCCTTGTTGGCTAGAGAGTACAGTGAAATGTGGTGCTCCATGAACACCCCATCCCCTGATATGAATACCGGATGAGGCATTGGCAATTAACTGGCGCAATCTTCTTAGTGTGCCAAGGCATTAACACTGAAGGGCTCTCTACTGCTTTTTAGCCTTCAGATATCGAGAAACTGAGATAGATGCCAAGTCAATTTGGCATTGTAACCCTTATATTATCTTGACATGATTTTCATATTCATCATAAGATAATATTTTCTTTTTTAATTGAAAAATATTTTTCCACATGTTGAGATGAATATCTTGAATTCAATCTTCCTTCAACATCTCTGGAATGTCATACTGAGAGTCAACCAAAGGCCAAAACATGACTGGAACTTCACCTTTTTCCAGTTGTTTTCTCATATTAAGCATTTCCTCTTTATCTTTTGATGAAGATTCTTCTACCTGATTAGACCAAAGCTAGTGCTTCTTTGTTGCATCATCAGATTCAACAATATTGGTAGATAATTCATTTACCAAATTAGAATATGCATGACTCAGGGGTGGTTCGAAGAATGACCTACACCCCAGGATATCTTCTAGTTGAGAAAGTATTTTACCTGCTAATGGTAAAGCATCAGACATGACTAGCTTCACATTTGCAAGTGCCACAAGATAAGAGGGCTTCCTCGTCACTACATTTTCCATTGGAGCATTTTCCATGAAATGTGAATTACTACTGCGGAGAAGACTTTCGCAACTAAATTCATCATCATGGGGAGGACCACCATGGTGGGTTACAAAAAAAGATGAAACATTTTTCTCCTTGGTCCTTTGGCCACCCAGAGGGTTCTTGTGGCTCTCATTTGAAGATGAAACTTCAAGATCGACCGAACTATCATGAAGCAAGCCTTCATGAGGAATTATCTGATGTAGACCTCAGGAATTAATGTTCCCACTATTCGGAACTAAGAGAGTAGAATCTTGAGTTTCAACAGATAATTGTCTGAGTGCATCAAGAACTCTAGCATCGAGCAAGGCCTTGTTACAGATTGGCCCTTGATTTCTTGACTGTGCTAGACGAGTCTTTTTCTTAGACGCATTTTTACTTACTTTGGGAACCACTTGTTGACGAAAGTGGTCTTTATGGGCAGGTGTATGTGCCTTCTTAGGAGAAATGATCAGGTTAGGCTGATTATCTCCACTCAAATCAGGTGTATGTGCCTGACTTGGTTGTCCGTATGATATGGGGGATTACGCCCCACAATCCTCTTGGATTGGAACAGAAGTGTGTGTCTGTTCTGGAGTGACATATTGATGTGTCACTCCACTGGTAGGGATATATTTTCATTTCATTCCCTATGATGCTGGTGAAGCTGTTATAATATTCTGGTAGGCATCCAGAATATGAGCAGATATTTGCTTCTGCGCTTTCGCCATTGACAAAATATTCTTGGTGACTTCAGCTGCCGGAACAAGAATATATGTCCATTCCATGCTTGGAGTAGGTGTGTGTTCCTGCTCCTGTCCTCCTTTTCTTATCAGTGAATTCTGATAGTACTCATGTGTGGGGGCAGAGAGTTGAGTCTACCTTCTGTTTGTTGTCGGAGCTTTCCGGCTGACTTCTCCGGGTGCTACCAAACGAGACTTTTGGTAGGATTGATCAATACTGGAATGTGTATGTGCCTTCTGATTGCACTCCACATAACGTGGATGAAGAACTTCCTTCAATACTGATAGACGCGGCTGTTGGAAGGATTGATGAGTGTAAGCAGGTGTATGTGCATGTTTACCAGTTGTCAACACATTAGGTTGGCATGCTTCATCGTATGTAGTTAGATGAGCCTGCTGACTAGCTGATGACTTATAAACAGGTGTATGTTCCTGTCTATAGTACTCCGCCAGAATTTCCTGGCAGGATTTGCGTGTTGCTGCCAAACGAGTCTGCTGGATAGTAGAATTAAAACGGACGGGTGTGTGTTCCCGCTCGTTACTTTCCACCACGTTAGGTTAGTGGACATCTCCAGAGATGGAAGAGATAATAACCTGCTCACTGTTGACCGGTCGTCACCTCTCATGGTTCGTCTTTCCTGGTTGGGTTAGAGGAAACTGAACCAAACACCTGGAGATGACACCCTCATCATATTGAGGGCGCACTACCGCACGAGTCTGGCGGTGATTGTTGGTGGGAGCCCTCGGGAAGGACTCATGTTTCCTTGAGTTATGGCCTTTTGTGACCTTCTCATTCACCTCCTCAGAATATGGGAGGGAATGGTGATTGAGTTCTGGGGATAATGACCGAAAATGGTTGGAAATGGTGGTTGGCACCACCAGCTTCTTGATCACTGGTCATCACTGTCCGAACGACCAGGGAAAATTATTGACTTGGAGGGCTTGTCGAGCGGCCTCCAGAGTCATAATAGTACCATGTTGATGGTATTCCTTAACCAGCGCATTTGATACCCAATGTTGAAGACGCTGAGTAGGACATGTTGTCCTCAAAGCAGACGATGATCCAGCAGGAGTAGCAGCAGAGGTAGTCACAGCAGAGGTATTCACAGGTTTGAACATAAGAAAATCCATTTCTATAATGTACAAGATCTTTGGAAAAGGGTGCATGTTTGATATAACAGACATAATCAATATAATTTAGGCCACTACATCTTTTGGATGAGCACATATGTTATTGATTGTTTTTTTGGCCCTCTCATTGAGTTTAAATAGGGGCCTATCAAAATAAGTAAAACATCATTTTAACTTGGTTAAGGATTCACGTCAGGTTCACCATTTTTTGTTTCCTCTGGAAATAGGGATAACCTTGTTTGTTTAAGGTTAAAACATTCCAATCAGTTTCTAACGGGTTTTTTCATAGAACCGGAAACATCCAATGATTCCATATACATTTGTACATACATTCCAAAGGTAGGCACTCATTAGTTGTGAACCGATGAGGCTTAATAATTTCATTGGTCGAGAGGATGGGAGGTCAGACTCATCACACATTTTTTAGGGGAATTATTGTCTACTCTGGGACTCTCTTTATAGATTTAAGTTATTTTCGTGAATCCTTATTATATTACCAAGTATGAAAATGATATTTCCTTTAGATTTTACAATCAATGATTAATAAGTATGAGTTTCCGAGAATCTTTTATATGTATTCGAGGTTCTTCATCGATAGAGAATCATCTGTATTTGTTAGAGATTCTTTGTCAATGGTATTCTTAGACACATTATATAGAAATATCTTGGTCATTATGATAACTATATTGGTTTTAAAGCCACTCAGCGGGGCACTTGAAGTTTATTGTCATTCAGAAGGACATAGATTATTTTAGAATTGGGATTATACCCACAGATGGGCTACCTACGTATCCTTGTTTAAAAAACGAATCAGAACCCACATAGTTCATGAATTAAAATATACTTTAACATCCTATGGGACATATGAGAATTAATGGGTGATGGGATTGAACCTTATAAAGGCTTCCTATGTACTTTACTTTTAAGGTAGAGATCAAAGTCCACATAGTTCAGGATAGAAGTGTGAGGTTTAGGCGTGATTAATGGCTCAAAGAGAGATGTCATAATTACTTTTACACTCTAAGTTCACGTGAGTCATTCTCGGTGTGAGAAACAAGAGGTATTGGTAAAACCTAACAATTGTGCCATTAAAGATGCAATCATAAGAAATAATGTGGGGCTTATGTATATATGACTTCCCAAACAGATAGATATCGGGACTTATTTTAGAGAAGAAGTCCGAGAACAGGGTCTATACAAGTATATGTGCTTTTATGGAGATTTGGATACTCTAACTTGGGGCTTACTCCTGAGGAAGATGCCCAAATTAGGAGGGGACTTGGGGCTTATTCCTAAAAAGGATTCCCAAATCAAAAGAAATTAAGACTGGTTAAGAGAAATTAGAACTGGGCTTACTGTTGAAAAGGAGGCCCAGGTTAAGAAGACTTTGTGACTTAAGACTTATTCCTGAGAAGGAGGCCTAAGTTAAATGGAATTTATGAGTGGGGATTACTCCTAAGGAAGATGCCCAAATTAGAGAAATTATGACTAGGGCTTATTCCTGAAAAGGAGGCCCAGGTTAGGGAACTTCTCATCTTAAAGGATGAGGTTGAATGAATGAAATCTCTCGCCTTAGTGACATAAAGATATGTAAATCACTAGGTTTTGAGATATGTTCCATATAATTCCTTTCAGATAAGGAAACCGACAAAAGAACCATGCCATAAATGGTTTTGAAGATGGTTCTGAAGGTTAAATCGTGAAGAGGAGAGGTGGATTTGAAGAAAGAAAGTGAATAGCCAGGAGGAGCACCCAAAAAGGAAAGAGGCGCACAAGTCATGCGTGGGTGCGCAAGTCCTGGTCGCATAAGTATACTTGCGTGACACATGGGTACTTGCGCAACAGTCAACCCTTAGGGTAATACTTGGGAGAGACTTTGATCAAGCCCTTATCATTATCCCTAAAGGCTTCCAAAAGAGTGGCACGCAAGTTTTGTTGAATGGATAAGGTGGCGCACAAGTGTGGCCATTTCCCTTAAGGGTTGGCCACATAGGTGCGCAAGTGCCGATGAGTTTCAATACTTAGGCCTTGTTTCCCCTGTTTAGATCTTCCATTCTAGGTAATAAATTACCTTATAAGTGACCGGAAGACTTCAAGAAGAGACTAGGGTGACCAGAGCATAAATTTGACATTTGGAATTTTTTCGTCTTCAAAATGGGGGGCCCACAAGAGGTATTTATAGGCTGCTGAAGACCCCGAGTGAAAATCAAATAGGGCATGCAAGTCACTTGTGCGACCAATGTGGGGCACAAAAGTATACTTGTGCTACCATGATGAAACATGAATGACCCAAGTGTGAAGAAATCCTTGTTCATGCCTTTTTCAATTTTTGATGTTTCTTCAAAGGATGAATCACTTTGGACTAAGGTATTTCACTTCTTCAGTCATTAGACTCTGTGACGAAAAGGAGTGTCAACATCATGTGATTAGCATAATATCATCATCCACATCATTAGGGAAACACGTGATAAAGGTATTGAATGTGGACATGTATAAAAATGAAACATCGTTCAATGGTGGTTAAATACTGCACATAATTGTGAATAAGTCAAGAATCATGGTCATGCATAACATATGTTCATAATAATAACATCATTATTGTAAAACAATATAGCATAATTTTCACACATATTACACATTATCTCATGAGATACATCACATTACCCAATGTATTGGAGGGATATATAATTTTGGGACCACCCTTCACCTCATAATATTTACATAATCATGCATTCCACATAGAACATATAACAATCAGAGTCATAAATTAACCCATAGAAAGGAATGGGTTTGTTAAGGATTTTATAAAGAATAAATTGATGAATAAACTTTGGAGTTACTAGAGTAAAAAAATTGAAATCATGCATTGGAATAAGTGATAATTTTTCTTTGGATAAAAAACAACACATGAGGAATCAAATATTTGTTTTTTGAAAATAAATGTATTTATTTGGAAAATCATTATATTTTTCTCAAAAAAAAAAGGTGGAAACATGTATATCTCTGAAATATATTCAAAAAATAATGATATGTTATTTATGTTACATTAATGGAATATCCACACTTGAAATTTCATGAATGATGGATAACCCAAAGAGAAGGAATTGGGTTTGAGAATCTCTGTACCTTGATTCCCACATTATTTCATCACTTTTGAGCCTCATAAATAACAAACATAGATTTATTAAAATAGTGTTCCATAAATTAATTGTTTTAGTTTTTAACATGATTTATAAATTATATTAATGTGATTATATTTATTAATTCCTATGGTTATAGGTTTTTTATTTTGATATCATGTTTTACTTAAACATTTCTCATTTTTATTTGATTTAATTATTTTATTAAATGTAATTTATACATTAGTTTAATTAATTCTGGAAGATTATAATAAAAAAATAAATGTTTATATATTATATATAATTCAAAAAAATTATCCATTATGATGGTTATAAGTGTTGACCTGACAATGTATTTGTATGTGGTTAACTGATCTTTAACGGGACATTGTCAGGAGAGTGAGAAAGGGAAGTTTGAAATTTATATATAGTGTAAATATGATACATACAGTAGGTTCACATAATTAATATAATGCTATATTAATTACCAATTGTTCTTTTATGGTTTTTTAAAGGGGTGGTGAAAATAAAGAGAAGAAGAAAAAAATGAGAAGATTTAATCGAAACTTTCTTAATCCTTAGTGTAAATTCTCTTATACGACACTAAAATTGTAACACCCTGACCCTAGTTACCTAGAGTTGGTGCATTATTACATAACATTGGCATGATCACAAAATATCAAGTCTTTAAAGACCGATTAGTTTAGTATCCTTGGAAACCCTAGATATATTCATTAGCCTTACATTACATCATAAAGTCAAAAAAAAACTACAACAACATCTTCTCTTCATATCCCCTCATACTATCCCTGAAGGTTATTCATAAATTACTTCTTCACATCCTGGGAAAAATAAAACATTGAAATGGGTGAGCTTAGATGCTTAGTAAGGATAAGAATATAGTGGAAACTTTCATAAATAAACATAAACATTTAAGGAAATGTATAATTAAAACAAAAGCCTTTTAAACATGAACTTCAACATAATATGGAAAAGATAAAATGAAATAATTTCATTTACTTATTCACATGGATATTCTACTAGTCTAATAACCACATGCAATATCAATAACCACTTTCATAATGATGGAATGCATAATTCCAGACTATCATAACCACATAGTTAAGGCCTTGTGCCAAGACTACAAATAAGATTTTGTCAAGGCCTCGTGCCAAGACACTAGTTTTTCACATGATACCTATTGATGCATCTAAGAGCTATAGAGGGATCCACCCATCACTTATTAAGTCCAATGCATTCCTCATATGAATAGGTTTAAACATAACATAAACATTCATATTAAAACTAGCATATGAAATGT
Organism: Viscum album; assembly: GCA_963277665.1. Lineage (NCBI taxonomy): Eukaryota > Viridiplantae > Streptophyta > Magnoliopsida > Santalales > Viscaceae > Viscum > Viscum album. Next base: position 335,298,265 of record OY728145.1, on the reverse strand, counting down.
CAATACTTTCTCCATAAACCATGAATGGTATAAAAATAACACATCCATATTCAAACATATCACAAAACCTTCAATACAATATGGATGTTTTGTATCATAATAAATCAACATCAAATAAGCTTAAAATCCATCAAAGGATGTTGAGATAGATGAAATCAAAACTATTTGATAGAAATATCTCTTTTTTTAATCATTTAAAAGTCACATAATTATAAAAGAAAACATTTACTTTGAAAATATTCTTATAATATCGTAAGGGAAGCTTAGACGATTTTATAACGGCAGAAAATAGTCGCACCCTCCGTATAAGTTAAAAAGACATTCTTACCTTAATTCTGTCGAAAAGGTTAAAAAGGACCCTATTTGAAAAAGGACAGAAAGAATACTTTATAAAATTATTATAAAATGTCAAACAAGGGTATAAATGACTTTAACCCATATTCTATAAAATAGTAATAATGTTTTTAAATACATTTTTAAGAAATATGGATGTGGATGATAAGAGGTCCCAGTAGATAATTACGTATAAACAACCTCGGATAATGAAGAGATTGAAAAATAAACCCTTACCTTGCACTTTTCCTTGATTGAGGGTAGGTTATCCTCCTGTATAATGGTGAAATAATTGTTATTAAATTATAGAAGAATCATATATACTAATATGATATCATATATTATCTTTTAACATTGATTTGTTATTAATATCTTAGTATTATCATCATTTCAGGTGTTAACTTAGTCATTTTCTTTTATATGTTTTGTTACGTAAGCCATGTTTGTTATAGATTGGTTGTATCTTATTCAAATAAATAATGATATCAAGTCCTTAAAAATTATTTTTAATCATCAAATGACAATTACACTTGAATGGATACGATGGGGAATGAATCTTATCACGTTCGTGGAGACGGTAGTCCGTACATACGCACGAGCGACAATATAATTATTTTGAGATTAAAATAATATATAATTGGATGGTATATCATATATACAGAATAATTATCATGTTTTATTTATTATTTAAATTAATTACACATCAATTATTATACCCATCCAAATAAAAATGTTTTGAATAACAATTACACCACGACGTGGAGACGGTAAGCCGTACGTACGCACGTGTGGTGACATGTCATTAAAAGGATGGATATAATACTGAATATGGTTGTACCATATTTATAATAACATCATAGTATATAAAATATACTGGAGTTATTATTTTAGAATGGGAATAACAAAGAAAGAAGAATTTGAAGAAGAAAGGAACTTGAAAGAGGGTGGTGAAAACATTACCTCTTAATCGGGTTCTTCCTTGTGATTTGATCAAAAGGGATCCTTAGGTTGAATTTATTATCAAAAAAAGGCCTCTAGGTCTAAGTGAGGGATGTTGAGAGAATATTTGGTCAGGGTTTGGCTGAACAAAAAGGCTTTTATGGTGTGAAGAATTGGTTAGAAGTGGTGTCCTTTTATAAGGGGGAGGAGGGGCTCTTTAGAAAAAACATAAATTATTAATTTATAATAAATTCATATTCGGTTTATAAAGGCTCTAAAGTGTATTATTCAAAGTATAAGGTGTTTATGGGTCGAAATCCTTTCAAACAATAGATTTTAGATAGGTTTGGGCCACTATATTAACCTTATATGTTAGTTTTAACTCTTAGTTAATTAGTTTGACATTTACCATGTCACTTTTTATTTTTATATTATATAGTTAATAAACTTACTATATAAATTAAATTGACCCCCAAGTAGTCTATTAATGATACTCATATCATGATATAAGTCCTTTTTCTGAACATTATATTTTTAGGAATTTAATATCAATTAATAATATAATATTTGTTTTAAAAACTCTTTTATGTCAATTTTGACACTATTTGGTATTTGATTTTTGTGAAAATCATAACAGCATGATTACTTCGAAAAAACATTTTTATGTCAATACTAACATGTCATATTATGATATAAAATTCTTTTAATTCATTAAAAGTCTGAAATTATATTTATTTTGGTATTTATAATATCAATTATTTTAATATTTTACTAATTAGGAAATTACTGCATCACTATTGTGTCATGAATAAATTAAATTATAAAATGTCTAAAAATTATAAATAAAATATTATTATGTAGTAAATCTTTTTAACTTTCTAATTAATATTTACAATCTAATTTATCTTATGTATAACCCTATATTAAAAATCTTTTAGTAATAAAAATTTGATTTTAACTCTTTCAACTCTTCTTTGAATTAAATAATAATAAATGTCCTAATCTAATCCAAGTGGATCTAAATGATAATATTTTATTCCTAAGGTTATTTTTGGTCTATATAAACTTTTCCAATAGAATTAGTACATGTGTTAGGGTAATATTAATATTATTTTTACCCTTAATTACACTATTTACTTTTAACCGTCGTAAATAAAAGAAAAAAGTTAATATTCACCAAAAATTATTTTCACCTCATTGAACCACATTTTACTCCTTGATATTAACTGTTTCTATCTGATTTTCGAAATTCCACTCATAGAAGCGGTAAAATTATGTTTTATGTGAATTTCCAAATTCTCCTATGAGGTGGGTAAAAGACGGTGAAAAGTTCAATAAACTTTCAAAATATCTAAAATTATTCTAAACTAACTCCAATGAATTACATTTAACTTATATATATATTATTTATCTATTTTGACCGTAATTAAATTTAAATAAAATAAATAATTATTTAGATAAAAAATTCGGTTTCAAACTATAACTCAGTGTTTTTTCACTCTTCATAAAAAATTGAATGTTTTCATAAAAATACCAAAAAAATCACCCTAAGCTTATTTCGATATTTAGAATCCAAAAATTAAGTCCATTTTGAAAGATAAAATTTATAAAATTTCAAAAAGTGTTTATTACTATTCATAACGGCTAGTTTGATTGGTTGTGGTGTGTGTTAGAACTCGAAGTTATGTACAACACATGCTACTATATTATTCAAAGGGAAGCGTACCATGGAATCTTGGGGTGTTACAAAAACTTCATTGATGTTTGGAGTTGGATTACTCCAAAACTTCCCTAAATATTATAAGGGTATTGAGAGTAATCATTTTGTTAGAGTTTAGGCTTTATAAAGTGGGGGAAGAGTGGTTTTTCCACGGGAGGGAGTTGGGTTATTTATACTTAAGAAGAGGGGTATATTTCGAATAAAATATTATATCAATGGTAAAAGATTTAATGATGATTTTTTTAAAATATCAATAATATACCAATACAATATAATGGTTTTAAGACTTTAATTCCCATTTATAATTCTAATTCATCAGTTTAATAAAAATTAAAGGGGAAAAGTGAAATTATTATTTTAAAGAATTGCTTTTGACTTGTGTTTTGGAAAGTGTTTTCTAGGTTTGGAAATTAAGTTTATTATATTTTGATGAATAATTTATTAAATAAAATATACCATGTCTGAAACTCAAGTTATATAATGGATTAAGTAATTATTAAATCATGAATGATGTAATTTAAAATGCACTGATCATATGAAAACCTATATTTTTACTATTCACCTGAAAATTGAATTATTTCTAAAAATTACCAAAAAAATAACCATTGGAAAATTTCGATGTGATGATCTCACAAATTATATTATTTAATAAAAATAAATTTCTAAAATAGGTAATTTTATTTTTTTATATAAAATTATAATTTTTAAAAAATACATTAAATTACAGTTTATTAAAAATATGCTTATATTTTCTATGTGTTTTTAAGCATGATATTTATTTTTTAGCATTATAATATTTCTATTTAATTAAATTTATCATGATAAATATTATTTATATAAAAAATTTTTATTTTGAGGTAAAATTATTACTTCAACGGACAGGTTACTATTCCCAATGGTTGTGATATTATTCCAATGATCACATTATTGTTCTAAAAGTCACATTACCTTCTATAAAAACCTCTACTTTCCTTTACTCTTTATTAAAATAAATTATTCTTAAGGATTGATCTTTACATTTTCTATAATTTTGATTGGTTTCCTAATATTTTATTTCTTTTCTATAATGTTTACTGTGGGTTGGTGATTCTAGTAGATTGGAGTGATCCATATTTTCACATTATAGCTTTTTTATTTTTCCAAATTATAATTTTTTGGAATTTTAATTGGTTTTTTTACTGATTAGTATAATAGTATTTTTTAATGAAATAAATTTTTTCTATTTATTTATATGTAATACATTATATAGTATATTATAACACACTTTTTTTCCAAGAGACAAATATCATTTATAAACTCTAGATTGTTACTGGTTGTCAAAGGATACGACTTCCAAATCAATGCTTTCAAAACTAAGGTAGGTGTTTTTATGTTTTCCCTTAATTTGTAATTTCATTTAATTATTTCTATTTCCAAATGTTTTATTTATTCAATTATATCATTGTATAAATTTTAAATTTTTTTCTTAAATGTTTCAAGTGGGTTTTCTCTTATAATAAATCATTTACTTATCATTTTATGTGGTAATTTAAAATCCATGTACATTGAAAATATTGAAATAATTGTTTTAAATTAAATGTGATGTTCAATAATTATTTTTCCACATTTTGGTCAGAAATTAAAATAAAAAATAGTGTTTGAAAAATATAGAGTTTTTGAATGAAACATATGTGAATTTATTCCTGAATTATATTTTAAATGGTATTTGATTAATGATTTTAGAAGTGTCTTTGAAAATTTATTTTAACTATTGGATTTTAAATATATATATCAATTTAATTTCAAAAATATATAAAAACTTATAATTATAAGTCTATTTTACTAAAACTCCCATTTAGAACTTTAAAATGGTTTATAAATGGAATGTGTGTGAGTGAGACCCTTTTGAGCCCCTTATTAAATAATGACCCCTGAGAAGTATTTTATTATTATTTAGATATAGAGGCCTAAATGGAATTTTGTATGTTTCTTATAATGTGAATGAAATGTTAGAGGGGTTGTTTCTTGAGAGGGTGTAGGAGGTGGGATGAAATTTATTTCCTTCATATTGATTACTCGTTTTTTTCTTTCTCACTTATTCTAAACATAAATACATGGAGATCTTAGAAATATTATTGAGGGATGATAGATGTTTCTACTTAGTCTAAATGAGAAGAAATAAATACTATTATTCTATAGATAAGGCTTGTTGAGAGCTGTTGGGTTTTTTATAGACTTAGGAACTTCATTGGTAGGCATACAAATGGTTCTAAACCGAGTACATATTCGTTCACCTCATGAGATGTTTAAGACATTATCAATTTTATTTGATGATTCCCATTGGTAAACATACCTTATTTATATCCCATTGTTTTATTGGTAAACATTCCACCATGTCTCCCCATATGATGTCATGGTGTTTTATTATATTTTCTATTCATTTTGGTATGTTTCATTAAAATTGTTTCTAAATTGTTTTAAAAATTGGATTTGTAAAGTGATATTTAAAAGTGGTTTGAAATTAATGTTTTCATTTTAAAAGGTATTAGTTTGTAGAAAAGTTTTCTAATTGAATATTTTCATTTCAAATAAAAAAAATTATGTTTTTAAATAGTATTTCCTGTGATATTTTATTTTCTCATCAAACATGAAATACTATTATTTATATTATATTTCATAGTAGCATTAAATTAAATACCCTTTATACACAACTTGGTATATTTATTTTTTATTTATTTCATTTTAGGTGACATGTCTTGGTATTCATATAGTGGTTTTGTTTAGATTGATAGATGATCTAAGATATATAGAGTGACCAAGGGTCACATGGATATAGTGGTAGTTATTTTTGGGTTATTATTTTATTTTTCCTTGGCATTTATATGTATCGGTTGATGGCCTAAGATCTTGTTCAATTGTTTATTTATTCATTATTTGTATAAGTTATACTTTGTATCTATCTATTATTCAGTAATGGAATGTCTCTTTATGTATTTTTTCACTTTTTTTGTATGTTTATTTTATTTATTTCTATTCTATATTTAGGGTGAATTCGTTCCCATTAATTATGTTCAGAGACACTAACTCTATCTTTCAACACAAAGTGATTGTGAACGTGTCTTGGGTAATTCATGGGTTGGTTTGGGTGTTTTATGGATGGATTTCATGGGATGGTTCTTGATGATAAGGATTATTAATCATCTATATAAAAATCAACACTTAGAACAATTTGGTGATTTCTATAGGATGAAATTTCAAGTTTCCATATTCAATATTTAAGGGAGAAATTTTTTTGGGATGATAATTTGATTGATCTTCATGGATTTAAATACACAAAATACTCAAATTAGTGCATGATTCATGCTCACAAATTTTTACAAGATGATCCTAAATACCATATAATAGGATCAAAGCAATAAAATACACTGAAGGATTTATATTTTTATTAAGTGGATGAATTTCACAATAATGTAGAAATGATTAAAATGATCCTTTAGTAAAATTCTAATGTTGAAATAATTATAAAATGTTGTGAATAATGCTGTTTGTTTGAGAAAATATAAGATCAAGGTAAGATATATTTATGAGAAATAAATTTATATAGAACCTAATATTCAATATTTATTTAAATCAAGAAATTTAGTCAAATTATGTTACACTTGTGCTTCAAGTTATAATATCACAATGAGATGTGATTCAAGTTGAATAGATATGAATGGAATGATAAGGTTAGATAAACTATTGTTTTAGATTTACTAATTCAGGAGTGAATTTTATACTGATATTCATTGATGCTCTCAATTAGTAAATAATGAGTCAAGATACAAATCTGTTTAATGTGTTATGTTTAATATGACTTTGGAAGAGTGATTGTTTACAATTAGTGAGAAATTTTAAGAATATTTAGTAAATTATAATAGAAGAATCTATAATAACATTGTATGGCTATGAGAAGAGAGAAAATGACAATGAATGAAAAATCTTGGCCAATATTATCATTATACCGGTGACAACTAATTGAGGTAGAAATCCTAACCAAGATAACTTAGAGACACACATAAATGGAATGAATGATAATTAAAATAGATATCATTGGAAAATATTATGCACAATTCATTGCGAATAAATGAGGGTCACCAAGTGATTTTGAAGAGATTTTGGAAATTCTAAATATATAGAATATTTTTTCTTGGTGACCTAAATATTAAAAAATGATATACAACAAAGAGAGAGAGAGGTGTTTGAGCTATGTGTGAATCAAGAGTTGTAAACCATGAAAAATAATTTAGACCTCTAAAAGACGAAGAAGACTTATTTGATATTGAACTAAAGGCAATATCACTTGGGTATAAAATTTAAAGGAAGAATAATAATTCAAACATAAATCTAAGATCGGGTCTAATGATCCAATAAAGTGATAATAATTAATAGGTTGGGGAGTGACTCAACTCTTATGCTTGTTTCTGATCATCGGTGTTGATAATTTCAATGTACGAGGAGCTACTATATTTATGATGATCACATGATCACTAGTTTGAGTTAATAAATCTAGTTGTAAAAGTTCTATTTGTGATCTATGATTCTAAGATGAAATTATGATCAAATTTTATTCACTATCTTAAATAAAAAAATTAATAGGAATAATTTATTTGTGAGAGTAAATAAATGCATTTGTTAAATGCAGAGACATCCTTGTAATGACCGGTGATCTTCTTCAAGATAATCTGAAATAAAACTCTTGTATATACATTGTGGGAAGGTGTGGAACCTATGAGATTTAGGGTATTAATGGAAAACATAGCGTGAAACTATGATTTCAATGTGAAGCTAATTTTAACAAAATTCCTATGAGAAGAAGAAAAGTATACGAATAGTGGGACTACATATATGTTTGAGAAAAACAAAAACATTTTAGTCAGAGCTTCATTATGGTAGAGAATTTTTTATTGGGGTAAACAAATAGTCACACTAAGGAGTAAACCTTTCAGCTGAACCATATAAAAATATCATGTTCCATGTTTATTACTTTACCTTAAATACATGTGGTTTTTTATTATTGGTTTAATGTTATAATAGATTCATTCGTACCCTAATATGTAATAGAGGTAAAAATTACAAGTGGTAAATACATTGAAGGATAAATTTAAATTTTGGTGAAATAAATAAACAACACAAAATTCACCCCCAAGGTGTCTACACCCAATCCACCAGATATTATAGAGATCATTACTAAATAAGTAGGAGGGAATATGGGTTTTTGAAAAAGGATATTAAAATTTGATTCACCATCCTAGTGACTACCATCAAATGTTCATTCATTTTTAATCAGTATCAGTGCTAAGCTCATCCTTAACAATGTCATGTTGATCTACCATGGAATATCATAGTTCAGTCAATCAAAAAGGAGTCCGAAACATTGATGGAAAATGTTTTTACGTATATAAGAACCATCTAATTCCTTATATTCTATCCTTGGGATAGTATGTTCTTAATGATACTATTTAATGTTTCATAACGATAAAGGAGATTTATTTATGGTCTCTCATAGGAATCCATAATGTTAAAAATTATGGGAAGGATATGAATTCACCACTTTAATAATTATTTAATAAATAATTAACTAAAGTTATGGGATGTAAAACTATAAATTAAATCTAGAAAAAAACCCATAAGAAATATGAATGGAATATAAAGGTCACATAAGAGAAATTAAAACTTTTTACACAACAATTTAAAGATATAAAAATTTAGGAATATGAATTTATTGATTATTTTTTCAAAAGATTCGATATTATTATAAGTTATGTCAGAGGTTTTGGAGAAAAACATATTGATTCCATTGTGGTTAAAAATATCATGAGAGTACTTCTGAACAAATTTGATGCTAAAGTTTCATCTTTGGAAGACAAATTTTTTGAAGTATTCACTGTTGAATAAGTACATAACACTCTCATTAATTATGAAATAATAATAGGAGATTATACTAAAAGTAAATTAAATATGGAGAATGAAATTTCTTTCAAATTTATCAAAGAGTTAAAAATTAAAGATTTAAAAATATATTTAGATGGAGAAGAAAATATAGTTGATTATGCCAATACACTTTCTCTCATGTCAAAAAAATTCACCAGGGTAATAGGTGGTGGAAAATGATGGCTCCCTATTCTCCGGGTGTGGAATCTCACACTCCTAGGTTTTTTTGATCTCTCCCATAGATTCAATCCACCACTCCTCCTCTTTGATGGACATTTTGGTGGTGATTTTGTATCTAAATATTTATGATGTCATGTCTGGAGCCTTTTTTGTCCACCTATATTCATTGAAGTCTTCCCCCATCTTCATATTTTCTTCTATCTCTCTCCATCATCGCTAGTATCTTTCTGTTTGTAGCCATCTCAGTTTCCCTCTTTCCTAGATCTAGTTTCAGATCTTGGAGTTTTGGATTTGATCAATATTCATACAGGGATCCATGGTCCATGGATCTCTCCTATAGAGGTGATTTGGATTTTTTTGGCATCTATCTAGATTATCTCATGGTAAGAGGTGTTTGAATATTAGGTGGTTTCAAGTGTTGGTTTTGGTTTTCAGACGTCAGCTAGGGATCGTGACTGTCTTGTTTCAAGGTGCTCATTAGAGATGGTGGGGATCTAATATGGATGTATGTGTGTGAGATCATTTTTGGTGGTCTTATGGCTAGTGACCAGGAGGTGAACATTATGCTTCAATGGTGGTTCCCTAAATTGTTCAATAGAAATACATCTTGTTCATTGGGTTTTCTTGTTTGATTGGGTCACATAAGTCCTGGTGTGCTTTGGATTCTATCTTGTTGCATTTGATGTGGTGTGGATTTTTGCAGGTACTACTAGTTGGGAGGCCTTGAATGAGGGATGTGTCCATTGACACCAATAAATAAACCATATTTAATCTTTGGATAGATGGTCACCCTAATTTAATTTTGAACAATGTTCTTGGTTTAGTTTTTCATTGCATCAGGTTGACAGTGAGGTGAGTTTCTCATTTGCATTGTCAGTTGGGTGGATCAAAAGAGAGATAGGTTTACATGAACCTTTCAGTCGTACCTCCATCCACTTGTATGTCTTTGTGTGTGGGTGGGGGGGTCTATATCACCTTGTGTTGGACCATTATGGCACAAATTCTTGGTAGGTATCAATGTTTCACATTGATAAATTTCATTGTTGCTCTATCCATCAAGGGGTAATGAGACTTTTTCTATTTCTCATATTGATGTTTTATTTATATTTCACACTCATGTTTCCTCTAAGATCTTTGGTTCATTATGTTTTATGGATTTGTTTCACTTCTTTTAGAGGTTTTCTCTTTTACCATTTTCAAAATAGATATTGTTTTCTTTTTTAAATAAAGGATACTTGACCTTTAACCTATTTCAAAAAACATAGGTAAGAGGTGGTAAGTATAAAATTAAATTACACTTAAAATTCTATAGTCAGGGAAACTTTTTCCATGTCTCTTCTATCTATCCCAAGAAGATAAAAAAATAAAGATTAATATAATAAAGTTAATAATGTTTTATACTAAAAAAGAAGATCAAATTAGAGAATTCAATTATAGTTGAAAGGGAAGAAGAAAATCACACTAATGTTTTTCATAAGGAACCTATTATTTGTTAAAGAATTTTTTTTTGATATTAATTACTATAATGATTATTAGGATATGATTATAGAAGCCTATATTAATCTTCTCATGGATAAAGAAATAGAGAATTTTGATTCATTATATAATGACTCATAGATCGACAACGAGTATGTTGTTTAATAGGTTTAATATTCAAAATTATATACCATAATAATGGATATTAATATGTGTTTGAAAGAAATTATAAGACTGAGAAATGATTATTCTAATATTAAGAAAAAATTAGAAGACCTCAAATAGGTTTAGACATATAAATAAAATCTTCTTGAAGAAATAAAAAATTAAAACTTGGTAATACCGAAAAGAATAATATCATTGATGATATGACCTAAAATATTATACTTGGTGATAAGGATGTTTAATGATTTTATTTGAAGTTTTTTGAGATAGAAAAGGTGAATGAGAAAACAAGTTTATCTCTATAAAGTATATTGAATGTGGAGGAGAATTCTTTAATCTCTACAAAACTATAAATTCTTATGTTCAAGTTGTTAATCATGAAATTCAAATTATTATTGATAACTCATCTCAAAAGAAAGTCATGATCTCTCATGATTTTATTAAAAAAAATATGTTTAAAATAGAGACCCAAAATAGAAGTTAATATTTTATCACATTTGGAAGGAGAATTGTTTTAAGAAAATTTCAATACCAATCTCAGATATACAAATAATGAGAGTAAAAGGAGGTTTAGTAAAAACTAATCAACCCAGAACTGAAAATGTGTAGAGGCATAATTTTATTTAGACATAGAATTTATGCCAAATAAGAAAATTTTAGGTATATTATTGGTGTTGTGTTGTGTATTTCCATAAAACATAAAATTTCAAGTATAATATTCATCCTTAGAATCTAAGTAAAGAACATACATCAAGGAGGAGAAATCATAAATAATAAGTGAATAAATGTTTCATGTATCAGTAGCCAAAAAAGGAACACTAAGACAAAAATAATATTTTAATGTATACAAGATACTTGAGCAATATGTTGTGAGGATGTAAATTTATCAAATGATTGTGTTTCATTTACACCAGAAAAATATAATCATCATTAGAAATCAAGGAAGATTCATAATTCAAATTAGTAAGCTAGTCTTATTTTGAATCTTTCAAAACTGAGAATCCATGGATTACGGATAATGGTTTTTCTTATAATATGACTAGATATCTAAAAAACCTAAATAATGTAAATAAATATGTGGGTATAGATTTTTTTTATTTTGGTTAGGACAGCTCTCTTCAAATTAAATGTATTGGTATGGGTAAAATTAGAAAGAACCAAAAGAATACTAATAAAGTTTTATTTATTGATGGGTTAAATCACAACTTATTAAGTGTGTCTCAAATTTTTTATGATGGAAATGAAGTAATTTTCAATAGAAATGGATTCCCTATAAAGACACTAAAAGATATATTTTTTATCTATATGGGTTTTTGAACATGAGGATTTTTTTCAAATAGGAGAGGCACAATCAAACTTTTATCTGAGTTTAAAAGATTAAAATATTTTTTTCTTGGAATATTACGTCATATTTTCCAAAATAAAATGACAAATTGGATCAAGGAAAAATTATTATCTAAAATGAATAAATTACTTCAATCTGCAAGACTTGTAAGAAAGTAAAGGTAATGGGAAATCACACCAAGTTAGTATTCAATCAAAGATACCATTGGAGCTGATACATATTGTTTTGTGTGGCCTAATGTCAAATAAATCACCAATTATAGACATGTATTTCATTATTTTAATTGATGATTTTTCCATTATAGAATGTATATTGTTCTTTCCCCACAAGTCTCAATATTTAGATAAATTTAAAATCTTCGAGGGGAAGTCTAAAAAACAAACAAGTTTACATTTGAAAAGGTAAATATTAGACAATAGTATAGAATATGATAAAAAATAGTTCTCCAATTATTTAGTTAAACATGGATTAAAAAATGAGTTCATTTCTCCATACACCCATCAAAAAAATGGGGTAGCTGAAAAAATAGAAGTCTTGTTGATATAGCTAGAACATGTTTTTTGAGCATGATAAATTAAGATTATACTAGATATACACCATTACTATAGCTTGGATTATTAAAAATGATTCTATTTGGGGCCCTACTCTGATATGTCTCTCTAAGAAATATTGTTCAAAAAGAAGCCAAGTGTAGATCACTTTTTAGTGTTTGGGTGTTCAAGATTGATCAAAAAGAAGGAAAAAACTAGGAAAAAGATTAATGACAAAGAAAACAAATTAATATTCCTTTTTTATACAGAAAATATAAGTTCCTATTGATTTTTCAAAAAACATTATAGAAAATGGTTTACTATAATGATGCTATAGTTTTTTAAAATGAAGAAGATGTCAAGAATTATATTCTGATAGACAGTAAGGATGATACTTTTTATGTTGGATATACAAAAGTAAAGGAAGAAAATGAATAGGATAAATAATATAATGAATATCATTAATATGTCCATGATGATGAAGAAAAACAGAAGAATACAGTTTCTGATTCAAGGGAAAGCAAGCTTATTGATATTGAAAATATAACTAGTGACTATAGTCTAGGTGTTCAAAATTGGATAAGAGTAGTGGAAATCAATCACACCATCCTGATTTCCAAGATATAACCCAAAAGAATAGAATAATATTTTGAAAACAAGCATTGGATCTGATCAATGAATGAATAATTGGATCAAATATAGAATAATGATACGTAGTAACTTTTTCTAAGATCTATAGAGAAAAAAATTATATAAACAAAATGGGTTTTCATGAATAAGTTGAATAAAAAGGTAGATGTTTATAAAAATGAAGCTATAATTTCATTCAATTTGTGCTCTAAAATTGTAGGTATTGATTTTGATGAGACATTTTTTCCAATATCTAGGATTGAAACTATCATAATTTTTCAAGAAATTATTTCTCATAAAAAAATAAAAAATAAGATGGATATAAAGCTATCATTTCCTAATGGTGAAATCAATGAGGAAGTTTATATGGAATATCCTAAGGGGTTTAAGTATTATGATGGTGGTATGAAATTTTGTAAATTAAATAAGGATATCTATGGACTGAAACATTCTCCATGGTCCTGGTATATCAAGTTATATTAGTACTTGAGAATCATGAAGTTCAAGAAAGGATATGTTTCCAGTAATTTGTACATGAAGAAGACCAAAACCACATCACCCATTGTGATAGTGTATATTAAAAATATTATATTTTATTATGATGAGGATAAATTTTGTGAATATTTATCTATAAATATTAAAATAAGGATCTAAATGTCACTACATGAAGAAAAGAAATTCTTCTTTGAATTAAAAATAACACAGGTTACTAGTCATGCTTTTACTTCACAAGAAAAATATGGTAAATAGAAGCTCAGAAGGTTTAGAATGGTGAAATAAATAGGATCATATTATCTTATATATATGGCAACAAATTTGATTAAATATTATGAAGGTAAATTAGTACGTAAAATGGAACTTATATAACTAATTGGAAGTATTTTGTGTCTAATTGCTTCAAAAAAAATACAGTTTATTAGGTTGCACTTTGTGATATCTTTCCATCCAATCTGAAGGAATCACAAATACATACACCCAAAATAATTCTCACCTATGTTTCAAATACTCCCAACTATAGTATACTTTAAAAAATGAAGGAAAATTAAATATTAAAGGGTTTTCATATTCCAATTGGATTGGAACTGTAGATGATAGAACGTATATTTCGGGTGTCCTATGTTAATAACAAATCTGTTTCATTGGACTTGAATAAATAAAATTCAATCACATAGAGTAAAATTTAGGTATAATATGTGTTTTAATAATAGGAAAATACTCAAATTGTGTGGATGAAGACTCATATTAAGGATATTTATTTCTAAACTTGATACCCACTTATAATCAATTATGATAATCGAAGTGTCATTAATCTGTCTAAAAAACTAGTGTATCATTCTAGATTATCACTCATTGACATAAAATATCATTTTATAAAGGAGTATTTAGATGATGTTATATTGAATATATAATTTTTTCCATCTAAGTAAAATGTTATTGGTATCTTGAAAAATCATCTCACAACTAATTTATTTGATAAGTTAAGGATACAAATAGGAGTGAACCCCAACATCTAACATAGAGGAAAGAAAATTTTTGAGTTACCCCCTCTGTCTTATCATTATTAATTTTTGAAGAGATTATATATAAATATTTATAGATTAATTATTATAGTTAGTGAAAAAAAATTATGTATATATTAAGTGGTGTAATCCATAATTTGAAAAATCTATTTTATAATTCTCTCTTTAAATGAGTGTGTTGAATTAAAGGTTTTAAGATTGGTTTTTTTAGCACAACAATGATGTCTTATTCAATCACTCATGATTTCTACAATGTGATATCTCACATAAACTTAGATTTGAATATTTCATTACTCTTTTCTTTAATAATATTTATTGGATCCCTCAAAATTATTCTCCTTGGTTTTATTACAGTTAAGAATGCAAGGAATGTGTAGTATTGACAACAAAACCAAAGTGGGGTTTATTGAATCCTATTGGGGATGATATTGTATGTGTTTCCAATACTTGTTCTATGATCCATTCTATTGATGGTTGTGTGATCCTTGGTGATAATGATCATTTGTTTTAGAAAAATGTTTCTATGACGAGTATATGATAATTGCAATTATGATCCTCAATTTCATGATTTTTTTAAAGATAATACTATATGTTATCATATGGTTTGAAGGAGTTATTATTTATAATGATTATTAATTTTGGTAATTAAGTTAATGACACATTCTACTAAGGAGACATTTTATATAAAAATATTTTATGATATTTCTAATAGGAATGTTGATCGATGAAAATGATTTGGTGTGATATGATGATTTTTTGGAAATGAAGGTTCAGTTTGGAGTTAAAAATTAACTAAGTACATATAGAATATGTTTTTATCATACAAAAGATATTGTTTATATAGAAGATGTTTGAAATTTTACTTATGTAGAGTGACTTGAAATAAAATTCATAATTTTACAAAGGATGTATGAAATTTAAATATTCAAAACGTGTAAAGTTTATTTTGGACCTTTGTATAGGTCATCGGGAGCTATGTATAGGTCGACACTATAGTCTAGGAGGCATGTACGAGTCAACAGAAGAGACCTGCATAGCGGTTATTTCCAATATATGTGAAGATAACCTATAACCTACGTATGAGTAATGCTAAAGTGCATAAGCTGAGTTATGGTACTGCATACTTTCATAATAGTATTTTTAACTCTATGTAAGGGTCGTATCAAAAGAAAACTACCTAAGTAAGGGTCGTTGTTAAAAAATATAAATTTTATCCTAAGAGTAGCAGTTTATTGAAATTATATTACTGGTATGATTTAATTCTGGAAATTCCCTAATTACATATTTTTAAGGATAATAAATTTTGATGATGATTTTTTGAGATTTCAGTATCAGAATTATAATTATATTGTTATTCATCATTCATGTTGTTCTAAATGAATTTTTTTGGACGATTTTGGGTTGCAACATTTGGATCCATGATCAAAAAAGTCTTTTTACATGTCTTTAAACAATTACAATTGTTTAAATTCATAATGTTACAACCCCAACTCTAGTAAAAAAGATACAATAGTTACTTTATTACATTGGAATAAATATAAGGGGTATAATAAAGAATTATTGATCAGTTTAGTAGTCTTTGAGATAAAGATGCATATATGATAACCATTTTACATTGAGAATAAAATATAAAACATAATAAAATAAAATGTTTTATATCCATGAAACTCATTCAAATATTTCATCTTCATAACTTGAGGTAGGGAAAAAATAAGTTTGATCTTAAAAAAATTTTATGGGATACTTATACTGTAATTTATCATTATTAAATAAGTTATAATCAACATTTCAAGGTAAATAACTAAAAATTCATGTCATTTAATCGATAACCTGAGAAAATAATGCATCCACGGATAATATAAAATAAAAAATATCATGTATAATAATAATTGAATTCTAAATGAATGAAATTACTAATATTGGAAGTCATTATCTCATACATCATGATATCTATACCATCAATACCTTGTCTCAATACAGTTTAAAAATATGGGTAGGTATACACTAAAAACCCAATTAATTTGGCCAACTATTTTGTCTCATAAGACCCATTGATGCATTAAGGGGAAATATATAACCTGGCCCTACCCTTCACATTATGTCCAATGAATTCCTCATATATTTAATTATCAATTCAATTCATAAAAATATTCCAAATCATTAAATATTTTAATTTATTAAAGGATTAATATTTATCAATATTTTCCACAATCAATCGAATAACATTCATAATAAAACATTGTATATAAAAATAGTATATAGTTTAGGAAATAATCCTATTCATTATAAAAATAATTTGGATATTTAAGAGTAATATAATGTATAATTATAATTATAAAGTGAATGTTTCAAGAGAAATTTAACGACCAAAAAATTAATAAGTGATAAGAGATGACCATCGATTTATTGGAAATAAAATTTTTTATAATGAGATCATGTCCTTTATAAAAATAATTAAAATGGAAATGAAATATTAAAATAATATTTCATTAAATAGTTAAAACAATTGATAATTTTTTATAAGAGGCTAAATTTCATAAAATAGTTACAGTTGTGGGGAAGTCTGTTAATGTCGTATACGTTACAAAACATTCCTTTTGAATTTTTGTGAAGAATGTCGAAAGAGAACCATTAAAAATACATTAGAAATATTAATTTGATACCATAAAAATCAATGATAACTTAAACATTTCTTAATAAATAATTTTATTAATAAAAATTACTTTTTTAAAACAATTTTGAAAATTATGGACATGGAAGAAACAAATATCCTATTAAAAGAGAAAAAAATTGTTTTTTATTTTAAAAATTTATTTACTTGATTAAATTACCTACTAGAGGAAAATTATGAATAAAGACATTAAAAATCTTAAATATTAAAATTATAAGAAAATTATTTGAGCTTATGAAGGATAAATGATAATATTCCTTCAAAAAATATAAAATAAATCCCAAAAGATGGTGAGATTGTAAAATAAATTCTTGTATATTTGGAATCATTTAAATTGTATCCCCTAGAAAGAATAAAATTTAAATTAAAAAACAATAAAAAATTAATAAATAGGTATCCATATAAAATATATCAAATATTTAGTATGTACATCACATAAAAGTGAATAGGTTCATAATAACAAATATGTATCAACGGAATGGAAATTGAGACTAAATCCCTTACCTCACACTTATCTTTAGTTGAACATGATTTAACTGCATGTATAATGGTTTTAAAAATGTTATTAATCTATAATATAACCATATTAATAATAATAATATCATATATGATCCTCTTATATCATCTTTTCCCCAAATAATTAATAATATTTCATTATTACCATTGTTTCAGGTGTTAACTACTTCATTTTATTATGCATATTGTTTCATGGAAGTTTCTATTATTGTGAATAGTATGTAGTTACATAAACTCCAAAATTATATTATAGTTATAAATATGATATTTTTTCATTATATTCCTTTTTATAATCATTCTCAAAGTTTTAACATGGAAAAATAACCACATTACTTCGTGGAGATAGTAGACCGTACGTACACACACGCAGCATTATCATTTATTTAATGGGTTAAAGGGTAAGGAAGTAGAATATATATTAAATTTATAGAATCAATATTATTTCATAATTACCATATATATTCATTGGTTCCATAATTATGACCATTCATGTGATTCGGTGATGGAAAAAAAACTACATCAGTTTGCGGGGTGGTAGTCCACCATACACACGAGCGATGGTTTTGTTTCCCATTTTCTAGAGAATAATATGGATAAATATTATGTAAAAATAATAATAAAATCATATTATATGTTATATATATTTTCTATTATATTGTAATTTTTAATACATAATTGAAGGTGGTAAAAGAAAAAGTAAAAAAGAAGGATCTCCATAAAGATGATTACCTTCACTTAGAAGTGAATACTTTAGATCACTTTTTAAGGGATATAGGGTTAGTCTTTTGGTAATAAAATAACTACTATAAATACCAAAAAATGGGGTTTTATCAAGTTTTTAGTTCATTTTTACCATTATCTTTATAGATTAACCCCACGATAAACCCGTTTTAACCTTAACCATGGTAATTATTTTTCACTGTTCTTAATATTCATTATGAAAAAAATTAAGTTAATATTGTTGCCTAATATTAATTATTATGATTAAAAATATTTAATACATTTTATCAAATTCAATTCATATAATTGGTACAATTTAATTTACACTTATACCTACAAATCATGTCGAAAAACGGTTTTTCAAGAAATAAATTTTTTATGTATAAGATGATCTTATATTAACTATATGACTAGTTATAACCACTATATGGATTTAAATTAATATATTTAGATATATAATCTATAAATTTAATTTTAATAGTTCATCATTAAAGAGTAATTTAATTAATTAAAATGGAATGAAATTATGTCACGAATCAACCCAGGTCAACCCTGAACCGATCACCCGATCTGATCTGTGGCATGGTCTGGAGGGCATTCCCAATCCTCATGGTATGGAAACTAGTGAATAGAATAAAAACATACCAAAGGGAAATATTTAAGCCCAAAATAAACAACCAATAACATATAAATAAATAGAGAAAACTGAGAACTCATCAAAACTAACCACTCAATATAACAACCATGCTCTTTATTATGCACTTGAACATGATTTATTACCTAAAATTGTAGTTAATACAACTATGAGGTTCAATAGGTCTAGTGTATTGGGAAATTAGGAACATTACATACCAAATTAAGGCATAAAATATAACATCATTATTCAAAAACTTCTTTTACTTGACCATAATATTCCTTCGTACTTAGCATTGCATGAGATAACCTAAGGACATACATAAGAGAAGGGTGAGCTATAAATATTAGTAATATATTAAACAAGGAATAAAATGAAGAATACAATACATTTTATGAAATAGGCATATCTATTGATCCTAAGAGAAATATGAACATAAAGGCATGATATAACATGATTATCATAACATGGAGATGTGGCAACAACATTTAACATGGTATTAGCATGATCCAAGGCTCATTGCACGTAGAGCATGAGTAAACTCTCATTGCACATGAATTATCATGAGTAATCCCTCATTGCATATGATGTATCATTATACTATTCTTTACCCAATGCATTGGAGTGCTATCAGGGTGCACCCTTCTTAATCATTTCATTTCATGCATAAGTGTGCCACAAAGATCATACAACATGGATTCATTAAACATTGTAGTTTTTTCCATGAATAAGAGATATGGAATACATAAATTTAAGTCCTAAATAAACATGTAAATGTGTATAAATTTGAATACCTTTGATAGAGAAATGGGTATGGTATTCACTTACATGATGATTTTGGCACGGGAAATTTTGGTGTAACTTCGGCTACATAACGATGGCAAATAGAAATCGTAAAATCTGTTAATGAGAGAGAAATGGGTATATAATAATTTATACATGAAATTAATAGTAATTTTTTCATGAAGCATAATATCCCAACATATATAATGGAATTTATATTCATAATATAAAATAATTTCTTGAATGTAAATGAGGAGAGAGAAATCCCTTACGGATTTTTGGCATGGTAACAGGTGTGCATGGGTGGAATTATTTAGAGATAAAGAGGTATATAATCATTAAAACAGAAATAGGGAATTATATAGGAGGTTAAAATCATACCTAAACATTTTTAATTGAAACTAAAACGTTATAACAGTATAAGGAAACTTGGACATAAATAAGGAATGAATGAATGTGAGGATCCCTTACTTGAGTGTATGACTTCAAGAGCTTGAGGAAGGGCTTCTTGAGAGCATGAGGCACCTTGTGGGGATTCCAGATAGAGTAGGGAAGAGTAGTTACATGATACAAGGATATTTAGTGAAGATAAGTGGTAGATTGGGTGGGTTTATATATGAAAATAGAGGGGAATTCTTTAATATTTCACAAACTTAGGTTCTGGAATTTATATAATTAAATATTCAAAACCAAAAACCATCCCGTGGTTTTTGCCCATGGGTTTTTCAAAAGGGGAGTGTGAAACATTGTTTTATAAGGAAAATGGATGAACTTATTAAAATATTAGTCTTTCTTATTTGTAGGTGAGTCACACTCTCAATGAAATGATTTTAAAATGTTAAAATATTTTATAAGTCTTCAAGGGTCCACTAAGGAATTGTAAAATTAATCAAAAAAAACTATAAAATCACATTATTTTAAAGGTTAAACACATATTAGATGAATATCACTTTTATAGTATTTTATTACATCCCTATTTTTTCATTATGATGTCATAAAAAACATTATATATTTAAACAATGTTTAATTTTTAACCAAAAATTTGACTATCTCATAAAATTGTGAAAAAATAACTTTGAGATAATTTGAATATCCTAAATCCAAAAATGATATTCATTTTATCTAAATAATTTTTTAAATATGTGAATTTTAACTTTTAAAATAAAAACCAATATTTATTGAAAATTCATGGGTTTTGACAGAAAACATTTTTCAAACCTTAATAAAATTTCCAAATCTATTAAAATTATATGATAATTTATATTTATTAAAAATTAATTTAATAATAATATTTTATTGAAATATTATTTACTTAAAAAAATAATTGATTCATCAAAATACATTTCTTAATTGAATATTAAATAAAAATACTATTTGTGCTTTAAAACCATTTACAAAGTAACAATAATAAAATGAATGTATATTATTTACTCTATACAAAAATAATGATCATAATCATAGTGCAAGTGTATTTTTACATAATCCCTTATAACACCTGCATAAGACCTAAGGGTAAGGTGTGAGATGGTGAAAAACTCTTGGGGCAGCTCGGATAACATCGCTAGGGTGGTAATCTCTATTAACTTCTCCTTCTCCCATAGGTGATTCTGTTCAAGCTTAACGCATTGAAGCTCGGATTGGGATTTGTCTATAGCGAAGCCCATGATGTTACCTCCTTCCCAACCTCCAAAAATGGGCTTCGTATGGAGCAATTATACTAGATGATTCCATCACTTCCTTGGTCTGAGTAATTTGGATTTGTTAAAGCCCTATATTAAAACTAATCATGTGATCATTATTCAACGACTATATTAGAAATGGTAATAATTATTAATAGTATTTTAAAATACAAAAACATAAAACTAGTGAAGTTTATATGTCTAGTATAACCATTTTACAAAAAAATACATTTAATTAGATCAAACGGAATTTTCAATAATAACATTTTGGGTCATTACAGTCAATATCAAATAAATAACAATTGATCTAGTTACAAGATACAACTAACCAAACTGAAACTAAAAATAATAAAAACTAAACCACAACCATGAAATCTACATGTAACCTCTTGGACACCTCCAACCACAAGAATAAACCTTCCTCACTATTGAGCAGATAAAACAATAACCTGAACAAGAAATGGAACCTGAAACTAAAAAGATAAAGTAGGTGTGAGCACCAAAATGCTCAGTAGGAATGGCCAAGATAAACCACTGAATCCAAGTGGTACCTTTCCCAAAAAAATCCATTAACACCAGTTTGAAATATAGTTATAAAAATAGGGTTTTACATTTTTTAAAGAAACCCTATTTTCCTAAATTAAAACCCAACACACGACACATCTCATTTTCAGAACCAATTGCCATTTTATAATCAAATTTCAAAACAAGGAAAACCAAGGTAGTGATAAAAAGAAAGAGACAATAGTTCATGAAATAAATTAATAAAATGGAAAGTAAACGTGAAGAATAAATATTAACAATGGGTGATCCTGAACATACCTAGAAGACCCCTATATGTACTCAGTTTAGAACCACCTTCTAGCATAGAGTGATGCCCCTAAGTCCATAAGAAACTAGTTTTCCTTACCTGGCCTCACTAGTGGCACATCCATCCTTAACATTATACAACTCTAGGAGGGTACTAACCCATCTAATTAGGGATAGAAATCAACCATTATTAGGAACCAATGGTGGTAGTAAAGTAGTGTGAGTAGGAGGCCAACACACACCTGACTCAGCTTACCTACCTTCACAACACTTGCCTACCCCAAACACACACACCAATATATGATAAACCCTAAAGGGAAATCCCTTCTATAGAGGTGACCTATTTATATATATTTATATATATATATTTCAAATCATACAAGGTTCCAACCGGGCCATCATACCATATAAACATTCAAACCATTTCATAAAATGCTTTAGGTTTCCAATTAGGCGCACACATTTTTCAAACCCCATTCTCTTCTAAAATTCAACACAAACATACCTTTTGAGTTTAAAGTGACAAATGGGCTATTAGGTTTCATGTTTTAAAATCTTCAAGAAAAACTTTTAAAACTTTAGAAAAACACACAATCTCATGAAGCATCCAAACGGGCCCTTATGCTAGGCATTCACTGAAACACACAGCATAAGTTAAATGGGCATACCCTGAGAGAACTCATTTAAAATAATTCTTTTGAACCACAAAAGAGAACCCAAAACCATTAAAAACTGAATAACCATTCATGAAACCAATGTTTTTATGAAAGACCCATTTTAAAAGGGACATCTTCACTTGAGGGAACATCCATGTGTACACCTAGTGCATCCATGGATGTGCCAACATCTAATGGATCACCTAGAAACAAATAATACACACAAAAACTATTTTCTAAAAACTACCACTAGATTTAAAACTAAACCCAACCACTCAAATCATTTAATAAAGAACACAAACCATCACATTGGAACCATTAAACCATACACAAAACATTTCAACACAAATGATAAGCGATATCATTGTCAAAATTTTTGCACATACCATATCCAAAAACAATTGAATACCAACACAACTTCATAAGGGGAAAAATTAAATAAAATACCCCAATCCCATTTTAAAAGAACAATGGAATTCCAAATGAATACCCTAGGTTCCATAAAACTAGACATTGCACACAAATCACTTGAAAACCCTATTTTAAACCAAAAGAAACAATTCAAAAACACTATAATAAGTTTAATAAGGGTTTCATAGAGGTGTGAATCAGGTTTATAAATTTATTTAAAATTCCAAGCATCAATGGAAGTGACTTATGAAGGAAGAATAAGGAAACACCTACCTCAACCTTGAGTGGATGGAAATAACATCAATGGGAGGAGGATTAGGGCCTTAAGAACGATCAGCATGCCCTAAACCAAAAAAAAATAAACCAAGCAAAAACTCTAATCATTAGAGTTCAGTTTAGGGAAGAACCCCCAAAGGAAAACCATAAATAGAAGTTTGGAAGGGAAAGAGGAGGAAAAATAACCCAAAAATCCTAAAAACATGCAATAAATATGAAGGAGGAGAAACCCCAGATAATTGGAAGCAAAGGAGGAGGGTCTCTATGGCACCCTTGTGTGCCAAAACAAGATTGAGAAGAGGGGTCTTGGGTTAGGGAAAAATAACAGGGGAGAGAATAGAGGATCTCAAAATTTTAATGACCTGGCATGACCACGTGGTTTAGTTGCATGATTTGAGAAAAAATGTGGTAATTGTGTGTACCGATTGAACCAAAGAAGAAAATAGTGCATGTTTACCTACTGCATACTGCACATTCGTACGTTGGTCATGCGGTCGGTTCTATCCAACCTACACCTGTCACACAGTCGGGACGCACAGTTACTACTAACTGTGTGGTAACTGTGCTCCACCTGGAAAACTCACCAAAAACTCTAATAACCAAAAATTTGGACTAGGACTCAAACCTGAACCCCAACCAAGAGACCCAAGACTAATAAAAGAATAAATTAAAGAAGTATTTGAGGTTGGGGTGTTACAATTCTCCCCACCATATTCACTTTATACCCCTAGAAAGTCACTAAGTCATTAGTTAACCAAAAATCAAGTCCATGCCTAGACATAACCAAGGAAAACCATGAATCCCATGATTACCTTACTCTCATAAGGCAACACATGACCTATTCAAGAAGAAACTAGAGCCCAAGGTCAAGGGGAGAACATAGGATAATTCTCCCCACCACAAGAACCCGACTAGCTTGAAAACTTCAAAACCTCAACACACCAACCCAAGGGGGCGCAAAAACTCTCAACCCAAACATATAAAAATATTCATAATAACCAAACAGAAGCCTTAACGAAACTACAAATTAAGTAAATATTGACCCAAACTTGAAAAAAAAATCCTAATAATGAGCAATAAAACTCGACCACAAGGATTCAAGAAGAAATCCAACTACAAAACAACCTGGCGTACCAGGATGCCAACAGTAGGGAAACTACCTAGAAGAACTAACAACCCTCTAAAAAAGGGTGAACACATCACTGCCGGAACTAAGAATTTTCTTACCTAATCTAAGACTCCAAACATTAGGGAAAACCAAGTAATATAATTCAACCCAAAATCTGAAACACTATCCATTCCTTCCACAAAACCTGAGCACTTTTATCACCAAATGAACACCTCCAATGCCAAAACCATCCCCAAACAAGATCCAAACACACCTTAAAAACATGAATTATTCCAAAATCCACATTAATAATAAACAATTTCACTTAGATTGAGGTAAAACTTGTCCATCACAATATTACAACGATACATGAACACAATACAACCATATGAAAAAAAAATTGGAAACAAAAAAATAATTTAGGGCTTCTCATACCCCAGAAAACTCATGACTATGCTCAATATTCACCCCGAGACATGTGGCTAGGTCTCTGATAGATGAATCATTTCTTGCATCATAATAAAGTATGAGCATCCCTTGAACAAGAATTCTTCTTCAAGCAATGTTATTTCTCCCAATGAATAAAATGACCACAACGAAATCACAAATGTGTATGGTCTAACAAACTAAAGGCCAAAAATAATGAAGGCTTCAAAAGAATAGGTTCCCCCATCACACATTTCTAGAATGTTAACCTCCATGTGCAACTGGATATGTCATATTTTTCTACATCTTTCACACTAGAAGCCAACTCCTTGAAGCGGTAAACATAGGCCTTCACCAACCCCTGGCCTTGACAAATATGGATGAACACTTTACTCTTTTCCACATTCACCTCCTTGAGTATGAACCATTGGATGATAACGGGTTGAAACAGCTCCCATGTCATCCAAACTTTCTATGATGGCGGGTGGACCAACTTCCACTGGTCCAAGGATGGACCATCTATGAAATCCGAGACAATACGAACTCTAACAACCTCAGAAGTTTCCAACAACCCAAAGATATGACCTGATTCCACAAACCACACAACTGCCTCTAATGGACCTTGATCACCTTAACGAATAGGTGATTCCCAAAAAGAACCAGAAACTGCTCATGAAAAATTGGAAACATTAGGGACCTTCCTGGGGTGACAAACTCCAAAAAAAATGAGAAACACAAAACCAAAACTAGAATCAATCTCAAATACAATAAAAAATAACACCCCGAGTCAAAACAATTAACCCTGATTCCATACAAATACTAACACAATAAAAATTGTCTTTTTTAAAATCACAATTTTTCATTTAAATTCCAAAAATTCCTTACCCCAGGGCCATTCCTAAGTACCAAAACCCACTTTTCACAAAACAAAATCAACATTCTAAAAAAATTCCAATATCATTTTTCACTTTCAAATTACCTTTGGAAAAACAAGGCTAAGCCTTTAATTTCTATCACCCACCCCTAATATCTTATGAACCATCACATGTGCATCCATCCAATTCTGGTTACATCATCAACAAAAAAGTTCCCCCATACACATTTCGTACATACCCACACACATGTGACCTTCCATAAAGAGTACCAATGGTCAAACATCTCTTATTATTACCAAATCCAAACATATACTTAATTTTCCAAATCAAAACACTTTATCTTAAAAACCCAATTCACCCATTTAAAAAAATTTAATTAAATAATATTTCCATTTCCAAACTACTCCAATTTTAAAATAAAACTCATATTAATAGGAACCAAAATGAAACAAAACCAACAATAAACTACCGGAATGAAGAACTAGTGCATATGCCTAACCCAAAGACATGGTAGTGGACCATTCCCCATGTAAGGAATAACACTAAGAGGACCTTGAACCGGGAACTTGGACACCACATGTGTCATCACTCCATGTGAGGCCACAACATGACATCAGTTTTCCTATAATGTTATCCCTTAATCCAAAACAACCAAATAAAAAGACTCAAATACCATACTACCTCTGGTAACTTGAGGATCAATGTGAGAAAGAGTCTGGAATGCTCTTCTCACACCTACCTACCGATTCCCAACAGTCTTAATCTCCTTCTACAAGACACCCCAAATAATAAGGTTTTCCTTTGATACCGTTTTTTTCAAAAACCAACCTAGGTCAACCCTAAAACAGTCACCCAAGACAATCCATAGCATTTCCCAAAGGTTTTTCCTAATCCCAATAGAAAGGAAACTAGTGTCAAGAATCAAAAAATACAAGAGTGTATTATTTAAGCCCAAAAGAAACAACTAGGAACATATAAATAAATAGAGAAAACTGAGAACAAGACAAAACTAAAAACTAAATCTCAAAAAAAATAACTAATTTAGTTACAAGATACAACTAACCATACTGATACTAAAAAAACAATACAAAAACATGAGCATGTAATATTCTTATGACCTCTTTTTCACAACCAACCATAAGGTCACTACTGCTCCATCACTAAGTAGTTGAACCAGGAACCTGAAGAATAAACGGATCCTACAACTGAAAATATAAACTAGGTGTGGGCACCAAAATGTTTAGTAGTAATTCCAAAGATAAACCACTGAATCCAAATATTTCCTTTACCAAAATATTCCACTAACAAAATTTTGAATTAAAATTATAAAAATATGGTTTTTCACATTTTAAAAAATAACCTTGTTTTCCCAAACTGAAACCCAACACACGACACATCTCATTTTCAAAACCAATTTCTATTTTATAACAAAATTTCAAAACAAGGAAAACTAGGTCATTTCTAAAAAAATAAATAATAGTTCAGGATGGAAATTAATATAGTAGAAATTAAACAAGAAGTATAAATAGTAACCACGGGTGATCCTAAACATCCGTAGAAGAACCCTGGACATACTTGGCTCGGAACCACCTACTATCATATGGTGAAGCCTCTATGTACATAACCAACTAGATGTCCTAACCTGACCTCACTAGTGGAACATCCCTCCTGGCATATCTATAACTCCAGGAGGGTACTAACTCGTCTAA
The DNA here is from genome assembly GCA_963277665.1 of Viscum album. Taxonomy (NCBI): domain Eukaryota; kingdom Viridiplantae; phylum Streptophyta; class Magnoliopsida; order Santalales; family Viscaceae; genus Viscum; species Viscum album. The sequence continues at coordinate 335,270,201 of OY728145.1, read as the reverse complement.
TTGGGGATATAAATCCATTGTCACTCGATCAACTAAAATATGCCCAGGAACCCATGGTGGTTTTAAAGTTCTGTGTGTATGAGGCCAACAAACATGTGACTCAACTTACCTTTCATCACTCTACTTTACTACCCCAAACACGGACACCAATATATGATAACCCCTAAAGGGAAATCCCTTCTATAGAGGTTCCCCATTTACATATATATACATTTCACATCATAAAAGGTTCCAACCAGGACGTCTTACCATATAAACATTCAAACCATTTCATAAAATGATTTAGGTTTCCAATCAGGTGCACACATTTTTCAAACCCCATTCCCTTGTAAAAATCAACAAAAACATCTCTTTTGAGTTGGAAGTTCCAAATGGTCCCTTAAGTCTCAAGTTTCTGATGCATCTTCATGAAAACCTTTTAAAATTTTAGAAAAACACTCAATCTAATTAGGTGGCCAAACAACCCCTTAAGAAAGGCATTCACCAAAAGGTGCAAATGGGAATACCCAAAGAGAACACATTTTAAATCACTATTTTGAAATCACATAATAGAACCCACATAATTTAGAAACCAAAGAACCATTCAAGAAACTATTTTTTTAAGAAATAACCATTTTAAAAGTTTCATCTTCACTAAAGGTCACATCCTTATGTGCACTTAGTGCACCCATGGATGTGCCAACATCCAATGGAGAACCTAAAAACCAATAATACACTCAAAAAATATTTTATTAAATCTACGAATTTCTTTAAAACCAAACCCAACCACTCACATAATTTAATTACAACAAAAAACATCACATTGGAACCATTAAACCACTCAAAAAACAATTCAACATAAATGAAAAGGTTTATAATTATCAAAATTGACACACGAAACCAAATCCAAAAACACCTGAATACTAACACAACATCATAAGGGAAAAATATTACATAAAAGATCCCAATTCCATTTTAAAAGAACAGTGGTATTCCAAACGAACACCCTAAGTTTCATAACACAAGACATTTCATACAAATATCTCGAAAACCTAATTTTTAACAAAAAAAACCAATTCCAAAACACTATAATAAGTTAAACAAGGGTGTTATAGACGTTCGAATCAAGTTTATAATTTTATTTCAAATTACAAGCATCAATGGAAGTGCCTTAGGAAGTAAGAACAAGGAAATAACTAACTCAACATTGAGAGGATGTAATGAAACTTCAACAAGACAAAGATTAGGGCCTTAAGGATTGTCAGAATGGACTAAAACAAAATAAAAATAAACCAAGCACCAAACCTGGACATTAGTGTTCATCCTAGGGGAGAAACCCCAATTGAAAACCCAGAAAAGAAGAGGGGAAGGGAAAGATGAGGGAAAATAACCCTAAAAACATGCCTTAAATCTAAAGGAGGAGTAACCGCAGATGATTTGAAGTAAAAAAAAGATGGTCTACAAGGACCCCTGGGTGTGCCAAAATGAGAGGGAGGAGAGGGGGCATGGGTTAGGGAAAAATAAGTGGATAGAGAAAAGTGGATCTCAAAATTTTAATGACTTGACACAACCACACGGTTTGACAAACCATGCGGTAATTGTGTGGACCTATATGCCCAAATAATAAATAGTGCATGGTTACCTTGGACTTACCATAGGGTCATGATCTTTCTATGTTGTTGTTTCTGTCCAACCTGCACCAAACACATGATTGGGACACACAGTTACAACTAATCGTGCGGTAACCGTGATCTACCTAGAAAACTCCTCAAAAAACATCAAAACCCAAAAATTTTGATTGATACTCAAACCCAAACCTTAACTAAGAGACCCATGAATAAAAATATAATAAAATAAATAAGTATTTGAGGTCGGGGTGTGACACATTATGCCTTTTAAAAAATATTTTTTTGAAAAATATCACTTTTTACATCCAAATGTAATTATCCTTATTTCTATCAAATTAATATTAAATAAATTGTTAATTGAAAATATTATAACAAATTATTAAAAATAAAATTATTAATAGATAAATAATATATTTTTAATAATTAATAAACACTTATTTCTAAGTTAAATTTTCAAAAATTCATTCGAGATGTATTTTGACCAAGTTTAAAATTGATATACATCATATCAAATTAGAATTTTTTTACATGAAATATTAAAATGTAAATAATATAATATATTTATTAAAATATAATGATCACTTAATATAATTGAACATCCAGTTCTATATTCCTGCCTCCTGCAAAAAATTCAACCTCAAAATTTTCATATATATTACTTTATAAACAAATGAGGGTGGTTCTTAATTACATCCTCTAACTCCCATGCTTCTTTATCCATTTTATAATTTCTACAAATTAATATTACTATTTAATTCATCTAATTCATTAATACTTTCTATCTACTATCAAGAATATGGATGGGCTCTTCATAGTAAGATAAATAATGTTATAAATCTATTTCATCAAAGGTGAACACATATGTTGGGTCTAGTATGTACTTATCTAACAATGATATATGGAACACATCATGTACTTTTGAGAGGATCTGTGGACTTGTAAAATGGTAAGACATACCCTCAATTCCTTCTATAATTTTTAAAGGTATGATGTACTTGGGGATCCGTTTCCCTTTCTTACCAAACCATATAACACCGTTCCTTGGAGACACTTTCAAGAAAACATGATCTCCCAATTGATATTCCAAATCTTTCATTAGTTATGAGCGTAACTCATTTTTCTAATTTGAGATTATTTAATTTGATTCTAAATAGTATATAACTTTTTCATTATCTCTTTAACAAGCATTGGGACTACAAGTTTTATTTCACCAACTTCATATCAAAAAGTTGGAGTATGAAATCTCTTTATGTGAAATGCTTCATATGGGACTATTTAAAAACATGAATGAAAACTATTTTTATAGTAAAACTCTATAAAAGTTCAATAATGACCCCATATAACTTATATGTCAAGTGATAATGACCTCAAAATGTATTTTAATTTTTCAATAGCCTTATAGAGACTCTTCCATAATTTTGATGTTAATCATGGATCATGATTATATGCAATTGAAAGTGGTGTGCTATGAAGTCTTAAAACTTATTTAATATAGATATTTTTTGGTTATCAAAAGGTAAATATTCTCTTATATCAAGTAAATATACATATTTAGTTAGGTGATCAAAAAAACCCATATTATATCATTCCTTCTAGGAGTATTTGGAAGTCCTTTGACAAATTCCATAGTAATGTCATCCCATTTCCACATAATTATAGGTAGAGGCTATGTGAATCCTCTAGGATATTTTCTCTCAACCTTCCCTTGTTAAAAAACTAATCATATTGATATTTAATCATAAATTTACTACTTTATGTTATCCTACCAAAAAATGTTCCCTCAAATACTTATACATCTTGGTTCGTCCAAGGTGTATAGAGAAATTAAAGCTCTGTGAATTATCCAAAAACTCCATTTTTAGATTAGGTATAGATGGAAAAAATAGTCTCTTTCCAAATTTTATAATTACATAATCATGAATTAAGTCTACCATTTTCCCTTCATTTATGAATTTAACTTTCTTTTAAAAATTCTCATCATCATATTGAGAACTTTTTATATTTTTCAGTAATGATGGTTTGGAAATCATTTGAAAAATGGGTGATGTATCTCCTTCCTTAATTATTCTCATATCTATTTTTACTAGATCCATCAATATAGTATCCCTCTTAATCCTAATTTTGTCTATGAATTCATGATCTTTCTTTCTCAGTGCGTATGATACCTTATTTTCCTTCCATGGATAGTATTTTATTGAGAAATCATAATCCTTGAGTAGCTCGAGCCATTATCTTTGTCTCATATTGTTTTATTTATGTGAAAATATTTATTTTAGTCTCTTATGTTCTATGTATATGTCACATTTTTCACCATATAGATAATGTCTCCATATCTTCAAAGAAAATATTATAGCTTCATTCTTAGGATCATGGGTTCGATAGTTCTATTCATGAGTGTTTAACCGCCATGATGCATAGATGATAACTTTATCATTCCCTACAATTATAAAATTTATTACCTTCTTAAATGTATTATTATATATCACAAATACATCATTTACTAATGGTAAAGTAAAAAATAGGATCATTGACCAATATCCACTTCTATTATTCAAAAAATTTATCACATTACTTTATCCGTGTAAACTTAACCCCTTATGTATAAGCTTGGTTAATAGGTTATCCAATTGGGAAAATTTCTAAATAAATCTCTAATAGTAACCTATAAAACCAATGAAACATTGTGCCTCAATTATGTTCGTTGTTTTAGTCCATTCATTGAAAGCTTTTATCTTCACAAGACCAACATATATTAAATCATTGAAGATAATATGGCCAAGAAAAGAAACTTCCTAAATCCAAAATTCATGATTTCAAAATTTATCATATAACTATTTTATTCCAAGAGTATAATGAATGGTATTCAAGTGATTTTCACGATCCTCATAGATTTTACAGTACACCAAGATATCACCAAAGAATACCACAAGGAAATTATAAGCATATCGATTGAATAATATGTTTATTAGATATATAAAAACAGAGGGAAAATTATTCAATCCAAATGGAATTACTATAAAATCATAATTCCTATACCGCATTTGAAATGTTTTCACTCAAATGTCTTCCTTACTTTCTCACAATTGATGATACCCAGAATGAAGTTAAATCTTCGAAAAATATTGAGCTTTATGTAGTTGATTGAATAAGTCATAAATTTGAGATAGAGGATACTTTTTATTTTACATAATAGAATTTATTTCCATATAATCAATGTACAACAAAATATATCCATGTTTGTTATTAATGAAAAGAATAGGGTATCCCCAAGGTGAAACACTAGGTCATATAAGTTCATTTTCACACATCTACTCTGGTTTCTTCTTCAATTACACTAATTCAACAATGGCCATTCTATATCGAGTATTTTATATAGGTCTTTCATTAGGGATTAAATCAAAGAAAAACTCAAATTCATAGTCTATTGGATGTCAATTTAATTCCTCAATAAATATATAAATGTATTTCTATAAAATTAGTACATACTTAATTTGAATATTACAATTTCCATCTATAGATTTTGTTTTCTCTTCTTCCCTAATATTATCATTCAGAAGTACTGATAGGGATGGATCTAAACATGACTCAGATGTTGAAGCCTATACTCTAAATAAAAGGAATTTGTAATCTTCATCACAAATCATAATTTCCTTCCCTCTGTAATAAATTTGTACATCATATTTTGAAATAAAGTCCATACCAAGTATTATATAAAATTTTCCCATATGTATAATAATAAAGTCTGAAAATAGCGAAAATTTATGTACCATAATGGGGAATGAAATAGTTATAGTTTTCATTATTATTTTATTATAAAACACAATATTTTTATACATTAATTGATTATTCTTACTGATATTTTTTTGTCATTTATGGAAAGATGCCTCAAATTTTTTCAAACAGACGAAAAAATGAATTATGAATGATGAAGAAATTTTGAAATTAAATGCTTTATGTCACAATGTGATAATGAAATATTAAAGATAAAGATAGAACAAATGAATTTAACATGAAGAAGATGTCATGTGACTAAGGATAAGTTAAGGAACAAGCTTGGAACTCAAAATTAAAGAATTAAGATGAAACTAGGTGAAATATGCTAGAAATGCACAATTCATGTTGTAAATTTCATTCATGATGTGAAACTCAAAGGGATACATTATATGAATCCATGGAATAATGTAAGGCATGAATTGATTCAACCCTGCACATTACATGTCGTAAATACAATTATACTATGTGAAACCATCAAGATGACCCGATAACAAGCATATTTGATATAATAATTATATGAACCAAAGTTTAGGACCCCTAAACCCCTCAGGATGACTTTTTGACCCATTTATGATGTCATTGGTGGAACCCATGGTGAATTGAGGCCTATAAATACAATCCTATGCTAGATGAGAAAATGGATCAATTCTCGAGGATCACCCCTAGAGTATGTTGTAGGGATATTGTTTTTTAGTTTTTTTCATTCTTTTTTTATTTATTTTATTTCGGTTTCTTTATCAATGTAACTGAATTCATTCATATTTTTAATTAAATTTATTCTATTTCCCTTCCACACCTCTTTCTCTACCAACCCTAACCACATTATCTCTCTCTTCTCTATTTCTATCATGATCTTTATTCACTTATAAATGGTAATTGACTAACCCTAGCTTGTCCTTGGGGGAAATATTCATAATGTTATTAATTATTCTGTTGTAAATAATTTAATGTTATGATTATTATTTTCATGGATGAGACTGAAATAAACGAGTGTGGAAAATGTCTACCTCAACATGAATTTATAATTCATTCCAAATTCCTAACTAGGGATGGGAACTTTTGTTGCACCGAAGTGGTTTCCTATGTAGAAAAATGATACACTCAATGTGTAGAGTATAAAAACATTTATAATGTAATAGGATTGTAAAATTGAATTTAAAAAACAATAAATAATGAATGAACTTGTGTAACCAACCCTAGGATGAAGACCTTTCTTCCATGATTTCATTTTGTTTCCTTCTTCATGTATGATAGTGTTATTTTATTTCATTGAATTTATTTTTCGAAACCCAAAACCCTAAAAGTGATTATTTTTAAAAATAAATAAAAATAGAAAAAATAATTAGATTATGTGGAAAATACTTAGTTATTGAACCGACAATGATGTTCTTCAAGTGAGATAACTCTGGTCAGCCTTTGTGTTACATTTGGAAAATAAAATTTTTGTTTTTCCATTCCCTACGACATGCATGCATCAAAACCAGAGCTATTTTCTTGGATATGACTAGTATTTCAATCCTTGTTTCTTTTTCACACTTTTTTAAATAATTTATTTTGTTTTAATCAATAAAAAATTCCATGTTGTATTCAAATTATGATTATTATACTTGGACTGACTACTCATAAGAATAATTTAAAGAAATAGTAGTTGATAGCAGTTATATAAATGATAATTTGATAAGGATGAGTGATATATTGGATGACATGTCAAGAAAAACTGAACGGATTACTGCACATTTCAGTTCACCCCTCGAGAAAATGATCCTAAACTAGAGGAAGCACCACTAGATTTTCTTTATTTTTCTAGATATATCCATGGGGTTTAGGCCATACTTTAAGACTACCTACAACCAAAAAATTTATAGATCCAAATTCAAGAATACCATGAAGAGATTGAGAGTGAAGATAAAGACTCACATGATGATAGAAATACTAGAAAAGATATATATCAATTTTTGATTGAATGGGAAAATGATGAAATTCACCGAGATATCCCCATATACAAGATAGAATAATCAACTCCTAAATACCTATTACTAGCAATGAAAGAATAAAAAAACACCTATATGGGGGAATTTGAAGAAATATGAAAGGATTATAATTACTTACCTTTATCTTGAAAAGATCAACTCCAAGATGAGCTTTCCACTGAACAATACATTTATTCCAAAAAAACTCAAGGTGATGATAAATTATTGAAATGAATCTCATTTAATTTTATTTAATATAATTTGAGAACCACCCGAATTGTTTAAAATTTTTAGATTCATCCAAATCATATTTTTCATAGTAGGAAGATAATGAAATTGAAAATTCACCTAAAAAGGAACAATTGGATCTCTCTAAAGACATTGACCATTTACTAGATGGGGTATCAGAATTTATCTTAGTGGATCCACTAAATGAAATAGAGACACAAGATTTTGACATTAAATAGAAAGATTTAGAAATTAATTATTAATATTTAAATTTTGTTCATATTAAATTAAATTCTAAACATACTTTTTTCTATTCCTTTAATGTATCACAGATCGAGAAACCATTGGATAGTGAAGAAGAGGTTTCACAAGTCATAACTAAAGAGGAGGAGGTTTCATACTTCATATTACCCCTTCAATGAAATTTGTACTTTATTTTTTATGGGGGGATTTGGGGTACTCAATCCGTGGAGTCATCTTCAATAATAACAAAGAATTGTAATATGGGAAGAACAACATGTGTTGGTTCCATTATAAGAAACTACACCCACCGATATACTTTTGATAGTAACTGGTACTTCCCATATAGAGAAAATCAAAACCCTGGGCCCACATGAGGGATTAAACCAAGAATTATATTTCTTCTATTTAACATGACTTTTAGGAATTTATATTTTAGTTATCGGTTTTTTGGAATAAAATAGATGTCCTAATTCCTCATTATTTTTTAGCATACATTGACAGGGAACTTATACATACAGGAGTGGTTTTATGTTTTAGATCCATCATATTGATAATACAAATGGTAAAAAACTATGGAGGTTTTGTGCACATATTTCTCACTGTAAAAATTGAATTAACATCATCAATTTAATTAATTTTGGGATAGGAAAAGGAAAATTTGTGTTGTGAAAATGATTCATGATGTGAACTACTATAGAATATAACATGAAAAATATTATGCATCCAAACTAAAGCTTTATTACGAGGCTCGTATGAATTTTAATTCCTTATTTTATTCTAATCTCAAAATATTAATTTGTTTTATAGATTTAATGAAAATTATATTCCTTGCTTGTACTCTTGAACTCTAATATCAATCTAGGAAACATAATGTACTTAGGAGAATCATTATTCCATATTTTAATTTTCACTATTGACATTATTAGATGACAGAAATGGTAAAATGAATGAGTAATGTTAAGCATAAGGGGATGAATTTTACAAATCATGATTTTTTTAAATTAGATGATTTTAAAATTAAATTGTTCTTAGATTTGGAATGTTTCAAATTTATGAAATTGATATGGATTATTTTATTGTTTTTTTGGTCATTTCCATGTGTTAGTTTCCAAACAATATGTTATAATCCTTAAGAACAAATCTGAACCAAATATTTCAAATTTCTTTCTATAAGTATATTTCTTGAGTGACTAGGTTATGTTCTCTTCTATAACATTATTGACATATTGTTTAAGTTATGACTGAAAAAAAATCATTTTCCCCATGGAATCTATGAATGAACTTGTTATGAAATTAGCCATGTTATAAGGCTATTATATTCATGCCTACCCTACTCATAGTATGTTGCATGATATTCAAAGAACTAATTTTAGTGGAGAGTTATTCCATAGTAGAAGGGGATGTTATTCATTTATCTATAACTTCTCATGAGATTTGGGGAGAGTTCATTTTTTCATTGTAATTTATTATTAACCTCTCTTTCTAAAAAAAGAAAAATGATAAAATGATAAAAAAAATAAAACATGATTTGTTTCTTCTGAGGATAAAAAATAGGCATTTCTAGACCAACTAACTTTTCACCGTATCTGGTTAGGTGGTGGTTGTGAGATTATTCTTAATAAAAAAATCAAAAAATAAAAACACAGAAAAAAGGGCGAGAGAGGGAGATTCATTAATTATGGTGATTATTACCATGTACCTACTATGAGATTTAGGGGCTAGAAAATTACTTTTTTGTAAGAATATTTCATTGATATTAGATTTTTATATCTTTTAGTATGATTTAGATTCAAGCCTTCATATTTAAATTTATTTTTAAACATTAATACCAACCAACCTTAATCCCTAAAGACATTAAACCTTTTTTCAAATCCCCCTTGATTAATTTTGATCTTTTCATTATGTGGTGGAGATATTATTTTACTTAAATTCCTATAGTAAGTGACATATACTTTAGGTATATGCACAATTCTAAATACATTTATTACCTTGAGATATGAGTAAAAAAGAAATAATTGTGAGGTAAATTGCAAGTGGTGTGAACTGTTGGAATTAAGTCTATTATTTGCTGGTAACGGAGTCTAGTTTGTGTTTTTTGTCAATCCAAACTATTTTGATCAATGAGTTTGTAAGATAAGTGTTTTTACGATGAATATGAGCTCATTTTTTGAATATGGAATTGTTTCAAAATGTTTTTTAATTTTTTGGGTCCGAAATTTGGATAATGGAGAAATGTGTTTTTGGAAAAGGAAGTTGTGTGCAAGGTTGTAGGGGTATCTGAATATTATGTGCAAGGTTTGTTTTGGTATCGTCACATAAAAATATGGAAGATAAATTAATTTCATGCAAGAATTGTTTTTGTGCATAAGAATCTTACGCACCAAATGCGATGTCAAAAGTGTCTTACACAGAAGGGGAGTTTTGAGTTTGTCACTTCAAAATGCAAAAAAGAAATGAGAGGTGCACAAAAGGTGAAAGTGTGCAAAAGAATCTTACGTGTCCAATGAAATTTCAATTTTATACTTATGTACATGGGATATGACGTGAAAGAAACATACATGTAGGATTTTACAGGTCAATAAATATGATTCTAACCTCATTCAAGACTTAGCATGTTTTCCAACAAATATTTGGTGTCTCTACTGCAAGAAAGAGCTGTGCGTAGAAGAATTATGTGCAGTAAAACTTACTCATAGAATTATCCTTGAGTTTATCTATACCAAGTGAGTTTCATGGTGGTGTTACGTAAAAGATAAGGGTTGTGTGAAAGACATCTTGTGCAAAAATCCAAAAACTTTCATGCAAGAACAGGTGTTATGTGAAAGTGCTTTGTTGAGATACTATCTGGTTTTGAGTATATGATTTTTTGATCAATGAATTAAAGTGAATCAATTAAGGACTATGGTTCAATTAGAGTATCCTTATTTTAAGAGACAGAGACTTAAATTCTAACCTACTAAAGCAACCTTCAAGATGATAAATTTTGTAAGGATTTTTCTAGAGCAGTGAGCTAGGGGGAGTATATGGAGGTGTTTTATGGGACGTAGTGTGATATCCCTAAAATATTATAAAGGTAATTTTGCTAACATAGTGTGTCTATGTATAAACTTCTATATTAAAAAACTAGTAAATATTGGTGGATTTAAGTAGGTCCAAAACACTATCGGCATATGCTCCTTGGATTATCCCATAGTGGTGAACCAAGTAAAATTGATGTGTTATCTATTTATTTGTGATTGTTTGTTTTATACACATTACCATCTCACAGGTTTAATAGGTTCTTACCAACATGAGAAAATGATCCGTCTATTTAGAAGAAAAATCTGACACCTCGATTCACCCCTCCCCTCTTAGAGAGTTTAGATGTCCTACATACATAATAATTATGAATTGAAAAATTGAATTTAAGGGGAGAAAGAGCATTGTTAATATGAAAGTGGAAAAGTAAAATACATGATTTGATTCTTATTATTTTTTTGAATAATGTGTTTAATGGATTCCTTTTTGTGGAATTTGAAATTTTATTTTCCATTATCAAACATTTCGTTTTGTTACTGTTGAAATTTAAGTATTTGTATGATGAAATACCTTGGAAATGTTATGGAGATTATATGATTGAGGAAAATAAACTTATAAGTGTGGTGGAATTGATAGATTCATATTTTTCATGATTATTTGACTATAAAACACAATATTTTTATACATTAATTGATTATTCTTATTGGTATTTAATTTTTTATTATTTATGGAGAGATACCACAAATTTTTGGAAAACAGACAATAATAATGAATTATGCATGCTATAAAAAATTCACATTGTGATACTTCACATCATAGAGTGACACGAGAATATTGAAGATTGAAGCCCAAAAAATGAATTCAACATGAAGAAGATTTCCTATGAATGAATATAAGTTAAGGCATTATCATGGAACTCAAAACCAAATAAATATGGTGAAGCTAGGTGAAATCTATAGGAAATACACAATTTATGTTATGAATGTTATTCATGATGTGAAACTTGAAGGGATACATGATGTGAATCCAAGAGGTTAAGAAATATATAAATTGATATATCCCCACACATTACACATCGAAAATATACTTACATGATGTGAAATCATTCAGATGACTCAAGAATGTAATGATTTGATGTAAAATTCATGGGACCCCATTTTATGACCCCAAGACCCCCCAGAATAAACTTTTGACCAATTTATGATTCCATTAATGGAACCCATGGTTGACTATGGACTATAAATACAATTCTATGTTAGAGGAGAAAAGTGGTTAGTTTCTGAGGATCATAATTTCACTGTGTTGTAGGGATATTATTTCATAGTTTTTCACATTATTTTTGTTTTGTTTTATTTTATTTTCATTGTCAATGTAATAAAATTCAGTCATATCTTTAATTCAAGTGTTTCTCTTTCCCTTCCACACCTCATTCTCTTTCAACCCTAACCAAATTATATCTCTCTATTATCTTTTTCCACCATGATCACTATTCACATCACAATGGCAAGTGAATAACCCACGGATTTGCCCTGGGGGGATTCACTATGTTCTTAATTATTTTACTTTAAATTCATTAATTATATGATTCTTTTTGTAGTGGATTAGAGTAAAATTCATGGGTGTGGTGTACATCCACCATGGCATGATTTGCAAATTCGTTCCTACTTCTTACCTAGGGAGGTGAAATTTCATTGTGCCAAAGTTACTTCCTTGGAAGGAAAAATACATACTCAAGGTATAGAGTATCAATACATTTATGATGTAATAGGTTTGTAAAATTTAATTAAAAAAATAATAATAAATAAAACCATTTATCCAACCTAATGACTAAGACCTTTATTCCCTAATTTCATTCTGTTTTCATCTGCATATTTGGATAGTGTTATATTATTGCATTTCATTTATTTTTAAAAACCCAAAACCATAAAATTTCATTTCTTTAACGAATAATTAAAATCAACAAAAATAATTAGATTATGTTGAATATAATTAGTGATTGAACCGATTGTGAAACTTCTCAACTGAGATGGATTTGGTTATATTATGTGCTACATTAGGAAAATAAACTTTTCTATTTATATTCCTTATAATAGGAATATATAAAGGAATTACAGACACATCCTTTTTGTAGTGAGACATCCACTTAGTCTTTTGACTGACAAATCTATTCTTAAGGTTCTTGGTAAATATCTAATTTTCTTATAAAACATGGAAGACATAAAAGAGTGTGAGGGATAATAATCAAATAAAACATTATCTAAATTCAAGCCTATGATTAAAGTAATTTCCACATCTTTGGGAACTTCAACCTTAGATTTAGTGATCACACAATCTTTTCTTACTCCATTTAA